>OU343225.1:257210207-257357817 GCA_910596185.1 Chrysanthemum makinoi
CTTCACCTGAAATTATTGGATGCAATCTACTTGAAATTGTGTTAACAATTTCTTTTATGCAGTTTGACTTATGCCTGCATGTTCAATTTAATAAAATAAATAACATATATATATGCTCACATCGCACATAAACAAAAGGGGTAATCTGTTACATGTTCCATGTAATTGGAGAAAAGAATCCTAAAGGGGTGTTTGTTTCGGCTTATATAACCGGCTTATGGCTTATTTTGTTTTGGGCTTATGTTTCTGAAGCTCACTTTTTGTGGCTTATTTTGAAAATTTTCGGCTTATATAAGCCGAAGCAAATACCCCCTAAGTACAGAGTACCTTTTAGATTCCATTCAAATCACACTAGTTACTTGGAAATAGCTGGTTATGACTACATTTGATTCATATATAGCATAAGTGCAATTGTATGCACAGTTGTACATGAATAAATATTTGTTCTCTAAAAGCTTATAGTACTTTACGAGTATAAACGTGTTATATATTACGTAAGAGATTATAACAATTTACCCATTGGCAATATGCTTTGGCTCCCATCCAGAAAGGTTAGCAGCAGCCACAAGTGCATTTCTCCAAGATTCAAATTTATTGTGATTTTCGGACTCGTGTTTGGCAAATCCTTTTCCAAATTCTCCTTTCTGTTTTCGCACCTCAAAAGGTTCCACATCATAGAATATGGGCATAACAATTTTTCCTGCCTCATTTCTACACTTCATAATATATGCAAGTTCATCCAAACACCAGGTGGAGTCGGCATAGTTTTTGGAGAATATGATGACGGCAATCCGCGATTCTTCTATAGCCTTTACGAGAGATGGACCGATGGATTCACCCAGGGTGAGTCTTTCATCGTCCTTGTAAGTATCGAGTAGTCGTTGTGCTAGAGCTGAGTAGAGATGATCTACAAAATTCTTGCGGGTATCGTCTCCTCTAAAACTAAGATATGCATCATAACTCCACGAGCCAGAAGAAGAGGCGGGTAAATAGTAGAAGAGGATGCCATCATCGGTGTAGTTGGAATCTCTTCAAGTGTAAACTTAGTTAACAAAAGGATTAGTTTGGTTTGCTTTCCACTCACTATCACTAAAGAATTTCCCGCTTACTTTTCATTATTCAATGACTTTTCACTAATTTAGAAAAGTTATTCACAAGACTTAAGACTTAGACTACCCATAATGACTATCGGTGACTACCATTTTACCTACCATATTAGTTTTCTTTTTCCGGCGACTATCAGATGATTTTTTGTCACAGTAAGGGCGACCATCATTTTTTATATTTTCAAAAAACACCCTATATGTTATATTTTTTCGCTGTATATATCCACTACATATTCAACAAAAAACACATCACAGACACACAACTTCTTCAAGACTCTATCAAGAATGTCTCAAGAAAACATGGTTAGTACTCCACCAGCTGATATTATTCCGTTCTTTCCAACAGAAGCGGAACAGTTGAGGAACCGATTGAGGAAGCGGTTGAGGAAGCACAACACAATCCGTTTCATCTCACTGAGGAAGAGGAACGACTACTTCTTCAGGATGAAGAAGCGTTCAGAGAGTTTGAAGCAGAACAAGCAAGGGAAGAAGCAGCTCGTAGGGAGCGGGAAAAAGAAGAAGCTCATGAGGACCTGGACGAGGAAAGCCGGTTTAACAAATTGTATACAGAGTGGGAAGAGGGTCAGTATGCGATGGTCTCCGTATGATAATGGTTATCACACAGATTAATCTATAGCTGAAGAATTATGTGTTTTATTTCTGTATATAAAATAAACATTACAATACGAAATTTAATAAACAATACAAACACACAATACTTCTACTTACTTTTAACATGCATCCAAACAAATTTAAAATTTGCTTGTTCTAATTTTCTCACCTTTAGAAACAAAGCATTATGCATCTCGTAATCGAAATCAGATGTTTGATTCAAATAAGCCTCAATCAAAGCACGTTTCTCTTGTGGAATGCCATTGCATTCAGCGTATGCTTTCCTCAAATCTTCTTTAGCCATGCTTGAATTCTCAAATTCTATGGCTAAGTTCATAAGTACTTGATGGCGAGCTTTATCCTCGTCGATTTGTTTATGCACTATAGCTTTTATTTCCTCAATGGTGTGTGAAAGCGAACAAGCCATTTAATTGTATGTAAATGATAAGATAAATGCGGTTTAAATTGTGGTTTGTGTGGGGTAATGGTGGTGATCGAGGTAGCTGTGATTTGAAGATCGATGTACAGCCAGCCTGCACACACACATACACACACACACACACACACACACACACACACACACACACACACACACACACACACATATATATATATATATATATATATATATATATATATATATATATATATATATATATATATATATATATATATATATATATATATATATATATATATGCAATTCACTTTTCCATTGTACCACCAGACTTAAACAACCGCTATATAAACCCTAAACCCTTATAAATTATTTATAATGTAAAAATAAAGGGTTTAACTTTTAATTTTTTTTTTGTTTTTTGTTTTTTGTATTTTTTTGTATATGCTAACGGTAAAAACTCCAAAAGGGCCAAATATGTAAATGTTTTGGTAGTCTTTGTATGTCGAGTCTGAGACTTAAATCGAAACAAAAAAAAGTAACGACCACTAGACGATCGAGAGTAGTGAGGGAAATCGATCGCCTAGTCGGTCGACTAGGCCTCGACTACCACCACTGTGTATAGCCTTACGGCCTGTTTTTTTCCCTTGCCATAAAGAATTGTGTCCATTAAAGATTTAATATTATTTTTTGAAGTGGGTCACATTATTTTCCTTATAATCATCTGTATCTACTCGGGATAAAAAATGACACCCTTCTCAATAAGAGACAACAACAGATATGGGCCCACATGGCCCCGCTTGACACTTAACTTAAAAAAAATCGCAACCTTAATGGCTAATGACTATTCATAGCAATGACTTGTAAGTTGTAGAAAACTAGAAGGGGGGGGTTGAATAGTTTTACCGATTAAAACTTGGTTTTAAACTTTTTAGATCGACTTATGTCAATCTATTAAACATGTGTGTTGGATGTTGATAGACAAACATATATAAGTATGTAATGAAAAGATAAGGATTAATAAGTACAAAACCACAACGTGAGTATTTATAGTGGTTCAGCTTCAAGGACACCTTCCTTGCCCTACTCCACTCCCCGAGTCACCTACTCGAGAGTTCGTAATCACTACACGACACCAACTCCTTATGGCGGAGAAGCCTTCACAACGTTGCCTACTCTTTATCTGGTACAAGGCTAGATACCGGGTTCTTCCACGAGGTAGAACCAAACCTATCACAACGTTGCCTACCCTTTATCCGGTACTAAGCTAGATACCGAGTTCCATTACAATGGAGGAACTACTACCCAATCACTACAAGACACCTAACCCCAAAGGAGATCTAATCCTTTTCACAACATCAACAAGGATATCAATATCCTTTGACCCAATACTAATCTATCTTGTACATCGAAACACACCATATCGAATGTACACCTTAGGCACCTTTCACTAATGCCTTTTGACTCGATCTTCAAAGCACCTTTCACTAATGCCTTTGACTCGATCTTCAAGGCACCTTTCACTAATGCCTTTAGCCTTGACTTCTAAGCACCCTTTACTAGTGCTTTCAATAATCGATCGACACCCTTCACTAATGTCTTCGTCTTGACTATTTTAGAGATCTTTCACTAATGTATTCAACACTACACTTCTTATGAAGAAAAAGAACTATCAACAAGAGAACCTCAAGAGTCTTGATGATAACTAAGCATGGCAACTCATGGAATTGAGCTTGCTCATCTTCAAAAGATGGTGATCCGCCTTTGAGGAACCTAGAGAATCACACAAAAACAAAACTACATACATAGATCACTTGGATCTGAGGTTAGAGAGTTTATAACTCAAAGAGAAAATATGTGAGAAAGGGGTGAGAAACAATGAAGAAATGGCTCACTATTTATAGAGAGAAAATAGCTACTGTTCCACGGATCCCACATATCCCTCACTTGAGGGATCCGCCCGAGGTAATCTGGGGATCCGTGGGACGCTCCCCTTTGCCCATGGGTTTTGGGTCATGGGTCATGGGTCATGGGTCATGGGTTGTGGATCATGGGTATCCAAGTAGATACAATGTATCTATAAGATGCAATGCATCTAGTCCATGATTCATGGATTAAAACTATGGGCCATGGATTAAAACCATGTATGACTTAAGCATGATGTCATGCAATGGGTTATGGGTCAAGCTCCATGGGTATGGGTCATGGACTTTGGGTTGTATCCAACTACATTCAATGTATTTGGTCAATGGGTCAAATACTTAAGTTTCTACCTAATTGTATTACCCATTATAATACATACTAGTTATGTATATATTTGCCCAATATGTAAACACTAGTTGTTGTACATATGTATTATTAAATCATAAAATCACTTATACTTGTTTTAGTGTTTTATGTGAAAACCTAAGTGTGTTAGAAAACTATTGGCTCAAACCATTTACGTATTTTATTTGTTTCGTTAAAATGATTTTACATTTGTCATCGACAAAACATTAGAATATCGTAAAATATAAATAAAAGTTTTTACGGCTTATTTGTATTAACATAAGTGTTTGAAAAAGACTTTTTACTAGGGGTGAGCATTGGCAGTTGATAACATCAAATAGTTCTAAATATTAAGTGTCAATTTCTCCCATTAATGCTCGTTATTTATATCATTTATATGGATTTACGCTTGTTTTCCATTGTTTTCCACTTTCAGGTAAATTACGAGCATTGGAGCTAAAGAGACGTGGAACTGGAAACATATCTAAAGATTTATCACAGTATGCTATTTTGAAGAAGGTTACGGCGTAACTCATCTCTCACATTACGCCGTAACTATTGTGCGACTCCAAGATAACTTATCGGAGGTTACTACAGAATCCTCCCAAAGGTTACCTTAATGAACTACATTAGGTCAAAAGAGGTTCTACCGATACTTACGCCAGAACATCGCATTCTTTACGCGAACCGAAGTTTATTGAAGACTACGGTGTAACCACTCATTAGGTTACCAACCAGGATCTAGTGCATTTTACTTATGAAATAGAAGGTTACGCTAGGTTCTATATTGGTTACGGCGTAACCCGTGATCCGCCTATAAATAACCCACGAATTCCAAAGATTTAATCATCCCATTCCACACACAAACACCTCGAGAACGGGAAAAAGCTCAAGGCAGGTCTAGAGGAGCATACTGAGTCAAGTTCCCAGGGAGAATTCACCCATTACGATAAGCATTAGCGTTTTATATTTCTTTACTTTCAATTCATGTATTTCGTACCTTTGAATATTGAATTGATTTGCATGATTAATATGAGCTGCTAAGCACCTTTTGGTGCTAGCCTAGTTATGATTCCTTAATTGTTTTGTTTGCATTTACTTTACTTCCGCATAATTATTTCTAAGTGTATGCATGCATAGTTCATTGTAGCCACCTTGGTTGCAGTAGTTTTGAATGGCGGTAGAGGCCAATTGCCTGGGAGATATGACCAACCCAACCCTAGGTGAGCGAACCGAGAGGGAAGGGTAAGATATGACCAACTGACGACCCTTTTTACTTGTGCGGATTTGACCAACCTGACACCTATCGCTTGGATGAACTTAAGAATTGGGGGGTGTAGTGTCTAAGTTCCTAACGGCCTACCACTCACTATTATGAATCTAGCATGTAGCAGTACTTTAATGACTTGGCTTAGGGACCGGGAACAACAGACTTATGGCCGGTAAGGCCTGATTTCTTCTGGTGGCATCTTTTGCGATAGGTTAGGGCCGAATTAACCAAATGTTGTCCCTCTCACTTTGACCCCACCAAGTAATTTGAAGTAGGTAGACGTAGACATAACTAGCTAGGAGGATTAACTAGGTTGGCACCACTTCTCTTTATTGATTTTACCTTTTATCCGCTTATTTACTTTTATTCGCATTAGTAGTTTAATTAATTAAATCCCTATCGAAACTATTATTATGTGACAATTAGACTTAGTAATAATCCAACACACATAGCTCTTGGGATCTACTTCCTGCTTTACCATTACACTACACACGTCCGGGTACATTCGTTAGTGCACTAGGGTAGACCATAGGTATAGCGAGACACTATAAATATTAAGACCGGCCGTAAAAACCTGGATCTTTTTTGACGCGCTGTTTCGGGAGTTATATTAGGATTTATATTAAGTCTTTAATTTCATTTTAAACTTTTGTCACGATCATATTTCAAGTTTCCAAGTACTATGGAAGTTGTTAACATCGATGACCTCACTCTTGAGGAGTATTTGGCGTTGACAAGAGCGGAACAAGGGCCGGTCTCGTAAGACCTAAGCACAATGGAGCGGATGTCCGTTTCAAATCAAAGCACTGGGAGCCAAGGCTAACTCTTTTCGTGAAAGCGGGACGTAAGATGCATATGAGCACGCTGAAAATGTCCTATACATTACAAGCCTTTTCAACATTCCGGCAGTCTTCTCATGATGTTGTTATGCTAAGGGTATTCCCAATGACGCCATTGGAGCCGTGAAGATGGATCGAAAGATTGCTCACCGGGCAATTAATACTTAGGCTAATAAAGAAACACTTTATTCAAAGATATTGCCCGCCGTCAATATTTTTAACCAGTTTTTTGAGATCCATAATTTCAAACAAGAAGTCAACGAAACCCCTGTACCAAGCCCTGATAGATACAACGATCTCTTTACAAGTGTCCTACTAATGATCTGAACAACCAAAGAAAAGGTCAACATCTTCTACAAAAGAATTAACGTGAACTACAAGGCAAATGTTGGACTATCAAGGACCTATCCCTAACATGACCCTACTCTTGCAATTGTAGCCATACAAAAATGGCCGATCACTCTCAAAAATGGCACGACTAGGAAGTAATAGAAACCAAGGAGGAAGTTTTGACGGAATTGCAAAGAATCGCTAAGAAATTGAAAGTCTTAGTCGAGATATGCTTGGAGGTTAGAGAAACCGCTCATGCCATCCAAGTGGGTCATGAAAGGTGTGGGAGGACATCTCACAAGAATTGTCCTCATGCAAGGCTAGAAAATATTGAAGAAGCTAAGTATGGAGAAAATCGACCATTTTATGGAGATAATCGAAATAGTAATGGTTATCGTGGAAATTACAACAGTGGGCCTTTTGGAGAAAGAAAGCACGCCTTGAAAAACAATTAATAAGTCCCAGAAAGTTCAAACCGAAAGACAAAAGGAGCAAGATGAGTGGTTTAAAGAATTCCAGGAAAACACCGACAGAACCTTCCAAGCACGACACAACTCACAAAACCTAGAATCCATGGGAGAAACTCTGGTGAAAAGTAAGGAGGAATAACGATAAACCAAGGATCTAAACCAGCCATGGAATGTAAAGTGATTTTGGCCGATAATAACTCAAAGATTCGCACCAATGATACTGATTCGTGGGATGATTTTATCGACAGATCTCGAAGTTATACCAGAATTCTAACGAAGTTACGGCTGGAATCGCGGTGTTTGACAAATGATAACGTGGTTGTAAAGAATATCGAGGAAAACGACTCTAATGAATTACGCCGTAACCAAGAATCTCAGTTATGGCGTAACTGGGATACATGGGCAGAAAAATTCCTCGATGTGGAAGAATCAGGAAACGATTGGTCTCACGACATTGACTTGGGCCCTCTGCCCAAATCTAAGAAGAAATATCACTGGTGCAAAATGATACTAGTTGCTAAGGGATATTGGTATGATTGATGAGTGCTAAAACACACATCATTTTATATCTAAAAATATGCCAAATCGGACTAATAACCATGAAATATGTCAAATTATATTGCAAAAATATTGTATACGTGTTATTATGTCTTGCGTGTACAAGGGTTTGAAACAAAGCAAAAGCGGTGATTTTCTATGAGTTTCAACGACATTTTCATGTTTATCGAAGTTCAAAAGAAGTCATAAAGATTACCCGAGCACACCATTGGGAAGATCATGAAATATCGAGTCAAATGGTTATTTTATTTTGAGCATCGAGGAAGAGAAGAAAAAAATTGAAGGATCAAACGGAGCTCGAACGAAGAATATTTTTAAAGATAATGGCTAAAATTTGAATCAAGTGAAAGAGGGAGAAAAAGAATTAAATGCAAAATACATGACACAAAAGTGCTCTTGGTCTAGTGGGTGGAGACATGTTTGCTAAGCAAGAGGTCTTGGGTTCAAATCCCACTCTTGACATAATTGTTGGTATATTTTTTTTACATTGCAAATCTGCTACCTTAAGTATCCACGAGGCCCAGAAGCCCAAATGCAGATATGTTAGTCCTCGAAGCCCAACAGTCCATCTCCATTTCGAGGCCCAAGCCCAAGCAGCTGCAACAATAGGAGCCATTTATTATCAAAGTAAATGAAAACTTTCATTTGATACAAATTTGCAAGATAATTTCTGCTATGTCACGTGCTTCTCAAATTAATTCAACCTGGTCACATGGTTTGGATTCTTGTCATAAGAATCTATACTTTAATTGTTGTAGCAAGTAAAGCGAGTGAACCTCACGGACAAAAATTAATTCCACCTAGGCGAATGAGGCTGCTACTCACCCCACTCTCGCTGCTCTCACTTTTGCTGCACCCTATCATCTCGCGCCACGTGGCCATCTTATCAAAGAATACGAGGAGATATTTGCTTCGGAAGGATCGAGATATT
The DNA here is from genome assembly GCA_910596185.1 of Chrysanthemum makinoi. Taxonomy (NCBI): domain Eukaryota; kingdom Viridiplantae; phylum Streptophyta; class Magnoliopsida; order Asterales; family Asteraceae; genus Chrysanthemum; species Chrysanthemum makinoi. The sequence continues at coordinate 257,218,989 of OU343225.1, forward strand.
GATATGTGCTATAAATGGAGGAGAATTCATCAGATCCGAGGCTTATCATTCACACATTAATTTACACACACACTCTTTATTTTTATTTAGTCTTTAGCTTAATATTTTTAGTGCTTATTGTAGTAGCTTATTTTCAAGATCTTATTGTACCAAACTTTTTTAAATATTAATTGATAATTAATTTTACTGAGTTTTTACTTAAGTGCTTATTTCCTTTTCATCTATTTCTTTCTTTTCTTTTTCTTTTTCTTATCTAATAATCTATTTTAGCTTATTAGCTTATCAGTAGCTTATTAGATTAGCTTTTTAATGATGCTTCTCTTATAGCTTTTCACTTTAAAGCTTTTACATATCTTTTTATCTCAATGCTCTTCCTTATACTTATTTTTGATATAAAAGACTAAATTTTTTAGTAGCTTTTCATATAGCTTATTCAATAAGCACTTTTTATTTTTAGTTTCTTTTCAAAAAACTCTTTTATTTACTTAGATTTATTTTCTTTTACAACTTCTTTTAAAAAAAAAAAAAAAAAAAATCAAAAAAGTATTAATCTTTTTAACTTATCTTCTAGCTTATTTATTTAGATCTAGATCTTAAATATACCCAACTCACGCTAATCTTCTTGGATTTGAACCTCTTACTTAGGGTGGATATTGGATCTAATCTTTAAGCTTTTTCTTTGTTTATTTTGTTTAAAGTTTAGTGCTTTTTAGATCAATAAGCTTTTCCATAGCTTATTTGATCCATAATATTGCTTATTCTCTAACCTTTGATAAATTTGTGATCTTGCTTAGTGTCTCATCATTTTCATCCTAAGGCGAGAATTTTAAGGTTTATAAGTTTTCTTATTAACTAAAGTTTAAAGCTTTTTAGTCTTAATAAGTTATTTAGTTAATAAAGTCACAAACTTTATTAAATATTTGGTCTTATTAAAGCTTATAAAGAAGAACTTTGGTTTGATAAGTTTATAAAATCTAGGTTTTATTCGCCTCTAGAGAGGACGTCTATTTTCCTTACTTTCTTTTAAATTGGAAAAATGATGTTTGTTGAGCTTATTATTATTATCTTTGTTGGTTTACTTATAACTATTAGTGAGTATATTTTTATTATGGTTAAGGATTGGTGAATTGTGAAATTTAGTGTGGAATATTAGAGATTATTAATTGGTAGTCTTTGGTTTACTTGGTTTGATTTTTAGAAACTTTAACGGGCAAAAGCCGTTAAGGATTTTAACTATTTAACCAAGTAGATTTTATCTAGATAAAAAGTAGGATTTTCAATATAAACCAACGTTGTGAGAAAAATCTACCTTTTAAACGGATAATTAAAGGTTGTTAATTAATAATTTTCGGATAATCGATGATTTGAGTAGTTGGTTATTTTAACCGGCAAAAGCCGTTGGTATAATTAATTATTTAAAGTCTACTAATTTTTACCTCTAAAAATAATTGTTTTCAATATAAGCCAATGTTATGAGGAAATAATTTGTTTCGACGGGTATTAATTACATAAGTGCTTTTAAGGAAAAATCCACACTTAATGAACTTTTCACCACACTTGACAAGCATAACTTTTTATCATATATTGTTAGTCGGTATTATTTGCTATTAGTTCAATTTTTATCTCACTTATAATAGTTTCTTTATTTATTAGTATAAAAAGTTTTAAAATTAGCCTACAAAACCAAACAAAAAACTAAAACGATAATCAAGCATCATTTTAAACGAACAAACAAATACATAAAATTCAATTCATCTCTCGCCTAGAATAACGTACATCCAAGGTTGATTATTACTTGTCCTCAAGTAGTGATTGATTCTTAATCGGGAATACAAATTTTAAACTCTTCGCAAATCCGAGAATCAATGATCTTTGGGCCTCGTGTGACCCAAGAAATGAGGTTTGCGACGGAGGAAGCAATAAGGATAGGATCAACCATAAAAAATTAATGTGGCCTGCATACACTGATGATGAAAGACTCGAGAAACTTTCCTTTGAAGATGAAGAAGAGCCACTTATCACACCGGTAACTACGCCATCCATAACCGACGAGGAGTCCACACGAGCATGGCCTACATGCAACCCCTTCCGCGAATATTGCAACGGCGGGGATAGTGAAAGAGAGGAAGAGTGGACATGCCCTCATGAGCGTGAAAGACATTGTATTAAGTTCGGTGACTTGGCATTTGAGGATTGGTACGCAATACAATTTGGAGATGCCAAAAATTGATTACGAGGAGCACATTCAGAAAAAGGAAGAGGCTAATAAAGACATATACTGCACGGATGAGCATTTAAGTGAAAGTGACAACAAGGAATTACGAATCATGCAAGGTAGAGAGTAAAATCTCCGGGAAATTTTCAAAGCCATGCAACCCATATGACGATATGTGTAATCTGAAGCAAAACTGGGAGAATAGGAAAAGATGAATTATTTTGGTCCTCAACCAATGATGAGGAGAGAACGAGTTTGCCTTGGCCGGACAACCTAGGATTCGATAGTTGGGTGAAGATTAAGTATGGACATGTGGACACGCTAACCAAAGAGAAGATTTGGAAGGAGTACATGGATCGAGACAATTCAAACAATGAGAGTCTCAACAACATGAGTGAAATAACAATTCAAAATGACAAAGAGTTGGTTAGTGATGAAAAAGAAGAATGCAAGCTGCTCTAGTGAATCTGCTTTGATGAAGAATGGTTCAAGGGTACAACTTCTGATGATGATTATATTGAAGGGATCCTAGATTACCTTGAGTTGCAAGGTAATGAGGAGTTTACGATCCCGACTTACTAAGCTTACTAACAAAGGAGGTGCAAACTCCTCGGGATTCCTACAAGAGACCACCTCCAATTATTCTAAAAAATATGAATTTACTCGCTACCACCGGGACCTCGATGATAAATTTTGTAAAGTCCTAAAAATCGAAACCAATGAATACCTCCAAAGCTGCTCAATGTCACTGGATGAGGCATAACTTGATGAAAGATATCGAAGAAGTGGGCCAAGTCCTAAGGCCCCCATAGAAGCCCCAGGCTCGAAGTCCAACTTAAAGACTCAGAAATAAAGAAAAGTACTCTTCGAGAGAAACCCGAATTATCCCTTTCTTTTTATTTTATTTCCTTTTCCGTTGGGTTTTGTGTTTTCTAACTATTTTTGCAGGAAACGAGGAACTAATTGCCGCTTAGCTGCCGATTCGAAGCGAGTTTGCAGAACTCATCTTGGCGGATTACGCCGTAACCAACCTTTTAGCAAAGCAAGAATTCTTGACGATTACCACTACTGCATACCTCTCGGTTGCCGCCAGAACTACTCGCTTTGCACTCATTCCAGGTTTTGTCGACGAATTTGCGAACTCCCTTAAAAAGAGTTACGGCGAACTTTCCTCTCGCTTTAATTCTTTTCATTTTAAAATACAATAACCTTGTATTAGTTTTTAAATGAACTTTGTGGGTGTGTTCCCTGTAAACCCTCACGAGACTTCACTCGTCCGCTTGGGACACCAAGTGGTTTAAAAGGGTTGTTGCATTCGCTAAATGTAATCGTGATTCCTACGAAAGTGAGTTAGGTTTGTTTTCATTTTTCATTTTTCTTTTTAGAATTATGCTTGTCGGTATTGTGATTTCATGGATTGAAGTTTGTTCATGATGCTTATAATGGCTGCACGCCTTGTTCGTGGGCCTTCCTTCTTATGGAGCAAATTTCAGGGAAGTTCTCGCTCTAATTCTACCTTTCTCTTCACCTTTATTTAATGCCTAGTACAAAAGGGACTTTGTAAAATTCAAGTGGGGGGACGGGAATATAATTATCTCTTGAACTTTATTTTGCCCTCATTTTTCTAGTTTATTTTGAAAAATTATGCCATTTTTAAAATTTTGACATGTTTTTCTTAACCTAACTAGATTAGACCTTATCCGAGCACATACAACCCTTGATATTATATGGTGAGATTAGTCTTATCCGTTTCCAATATTTTACCCCAAATCCACCAAATTATGAGTGTGCCGATAGCTTGTAAACTTTAGAACTTGGCCTTTGCATCATTTTGAGACCATAGACGAGGTATGTTGAGTTAGCTCGATGTATTTGGACTTTCCAGTTTTAGAAGATAATATTATAGGATTATCACCCAAACAAATTCCTACCATTGTGAGTCTATCGATTAGTCACCTCAATTTTCGACCCCATGTGAAACCCTTTTGTTGCACTCATCTTTAGTGCAAGATACCCCTAGATACACCCTTCTAAGCCATTCCTTTCATTTTTTTCACCCAATATATTGTTTCGATACACCTTAGCCTATCTTGTAGTCTTTATTTGTGATTGGGAAGTCATCATTTGCCTAAGTTCAAGGTTCGAGTGGAAAGGTTCTGAAATCACGCTTTCATCGACAACATTTCTGAAGATCATTGAAGACCCCCAATTCCATTGTTCATCTCTGGGGGATAATATGTTAGTATTGATTGTTATGTTGAAAAAAAAAGTTGTTATGATTATGATTATTCTAAAGTGCGATGTTATAAGTAACCTTTGTAGTATGAGCTTTATTGATTTAGTATCGAGGAGGTCACCTCGGTCACATTTGAAGATTGGAGTTGGTAGTTATGCCAACAGTTGGAGAAAAAGGTAGTGTGCCCATCACGACGCCCTCTAATGACACATCTACCTTGCATTTCATGATCCGGTTTCTTGACTTCAAAGCTTGAACTTTGGGCCGATGGTAAGTGGTGATGACTTGGTTATAGATTTAGACTACCTGCTTGTTTTTATTATACACCAATTATATATCCCATGTCTTATCCTACCCTTTAGTCATGAAGCGTGTCTAGGTGATGCGCCGAGCAATCTTGGTGTCTTGGCCATGGATTTGGTGATGTATCATTGATTTTGTCCACTTCGCCGTGACATGTTAGTAATGAGAAGTCACCCCTTAACCTTTGTCGTGTCTACCCATATTGCCTTCGAGAATTGTTTAGCCCTTAACTCTAGTGGTGGAGATTTGTGTAACCGCCAAGCTTATGATAGAATACATGCTATGACTGTGCGATTGAGTGATCACCCTTTGACACTTAGAATAGTTGAGAGATTTGAGTGTTTGTTCCCTTTCAGTGAGGTGTTCTGCGCTTTGTTTTATTCTAGCATAAGGGATTTGTAAACTCATATTTTCCGAATAATGAGATATCTTTTAGGAATCTATCTAATAAGGTCTACTTGAGGGCAAGTAGAGTTCAAGTGGGGGATATTTGATAACATCAAATAGTCCTGAATATTAAGTGTCAATTTCCCCGATAATGCTCGTTATTTATATCATTTATATGGATTTACGCTTGTTTTCCATTGTTTTCCACTTTCGTAAATTACTGAGCATTTGAGCTAAAGAGACGCTGAACGGAAACATATCTAAAGATTTATCACTTAGGCTATTGAATGCGAAGGTTACTACAGACTCATCTCTCTCTGTCACATTACCAGAACTATTGCGTGACTCAAGATGCCAACTTATCGAAGGTTACTACGGTAACTCCTCCCAAAGGTTTACGACGAACTACATTAGGTCAAAAGTGATTCCACGCCGCTAATACTTACTGTGAATTATCGCATCTCTACGACGTAACCGAAGTTTATTGAAGAATACGACATAACCACTCATTAGGTTACCGTAACTCCAGTAGATCTAGTGCATTTCACGATGAAATAGAAGGTTACTGCAGTAGAGCTCCTATATTGGTTACGCCAGAACCCATATCGCCTATAAATACCCCACCAATTCCAAAGATTTCTAATCATCCCATTCCACACACAACACTCTGAGAACGTGGGAAAAAGCTCAAGGCAGGTCTAGAGGAGCATACTGAGTCGCTTTCCAAGGGAGAATTCACTCCATTCGATAAGCATTAGCGCTTTTATATTTCTTTTACTTTCAATTTTTGTATTTCGTACCTTTGAATATTGAATTGATTTGCATGATATTATGGATTTAAGCACCTTTTGGTGCTAGCCTAGTTATGATTCCTTAATTGTTTTGTTTATGTTTACTTTACTCCGCATAATTATTTCTAAGTGTATGCATGCATAGGTCATTGGTAGCCACCCTTGGTTCGGTAGTTTTGAATGGCGGTAGAGGCCAATTGCCTAGGGAGATATGACCAACCGAATGTAGGTGAGCGGACGAGACGGAAGGTAAGATATGACCAACTGACGACCCTTTCTACTTGTGCGATTTGACCAACTGCTCACCTATCGTTTGGATGAACTTAAGAATTGGGGGTGTAGTGTCTAAGTTCCTAAACTGGGCCCAGGGCACTCACTATTATGAATCTAGCATGTAGCTGCATCTTAATGACTTGGCTTAGGGACCAGAACAACATGACTTATGACAAGGCGTCTTTGATTTCTCCCTGTGGTGGCATCTTTGTCGATAAGTTAGCCGAATTGACCAAATGTTGTCTCTCGACTCAACCCCACTCAAGTAATTGAAGTAGGTAGACGTAGACATAACTAGCTAGGAGGATTAGCTAGGTTGGCACTACTTCTCTCTATTGATTTCCCTTTACCATTTATCCGCTTTTATTTACTTTATTCTGCATTAGTAGTTTAATTAATTAAATCCCTATCGAAACTATTATTTTGTGACAATTAGACTTAGTAATAATCCAACACACATAGCTCTTGGGATGATCTCTCGGCTTTACCGCTTACTACACTACACACGACCGGGTACACTACCAGTTAGTGCACTAGGGTAGACCATAGGTATAGCGAGACACTATAAATATTAAGACCTAGTCAAGAAACATGCATCAGCAGTTTGAGATGGTTTTTGGCTAAAACCAAACCCCGAACTGAAAATTCGATTTTATATTTTTAAAACCAAAACCCACATCAAAAGTTTGGTTTGGTTTTTGGTTTTTGGTTTTTTACGGTTCGGTTTTTGGTTTTTTCGATTTTTGGATATCCGGAATTTGACTTGATGGTTTTATGTTAGACCCATTATTTTAGCTAAATTCTTTAAATTCGGATAACAGTTTTATATTTCCGAATATCCAAATATTTATAATTTTGAGAAAACTTTTATATCAGTTCCAAAACTGACATTTCATAAAACCCAACCTTTTAATAAATTTTGATCAATTTTTTGGATATCTGAGTACGGATATTTTTTGAACATCCAAAACCTGAATCAAGAAATCCTAGAATGTAGGTTCAGTGTTCGAATCTTATGCATGACATATGATTTTTTAGTTTTTTCCATATTATTTTTTGTTCCTTCGATATATGTTGTCTTTCTAAAAAAATGCAATTTATGAGAACTTATCTAAACACTAATACTTCTCCAATGATATATTGTACACGATTGAACTTGGTGTGTTTAATACAAAATATCATTTCTAGGATATTGAGATGAGAAGTCATCATACTATGAACGTTAACATTTAAAACTAATTATATTGGTATGCGTCTATCAGAAGTATGTTCCCCTTCTATTAAAGGCACACTTTTTCAGTTACATGTATTTAACTATTTTCTGACCTCAATAATTAGAACAAATCAATATATCCCATAGTATACATGATATCTTTTTATATATCAAAGCTTATACTAATGTAGGAACTACGTTTAGTATATCTTAGTTTGGAATCCAATTAATTATAAAGACTTGGATAAACTTGAAAACTAAGTGCCTCGTCATAATTACTCCATAACACTTTAATTCACATATGATTGGGCCCACTCACTTAAAAATTAGGGGAAATTGTAAATATTACAAAAATAGAGGTAATAAATGAAGTTTTCAAGTGTCATCGTCTTCTTTGCTTTTAACAATGTGAATTGTTGAATACACGAAACAGAGTAAGACAAGTAAAGAAGCGAATAAATTTCAAAGTGTGTCAGAAGATTGATACGGAAGGAACTTCATCTTCTATATTTTGGATAAATGTGGGATTGGAATTTTTTTAAGCACTCCATCAAAGCTTTGCAACAAACTACTTCCCTTCCTTTTTCACCACCACCTCCACCATGGCTACCCCACTACCACCAATACCAATTCCACCACCATCCTTCACTATTACCATTCAGCCTCCACGACCCGGTCGCAGACGGTTGTCCAAACATGATTACTTTTGTATTGCTTTGGCTGTTATTTTAATTTTGTTGGTTCTTTTTTTGGCTTCCGGGCTTATCTCTTACGAAAAAGGGGAAGTTAATATCGATCAACTAGTGGCGATAAAATGGCTATCTAGTACTACTAAATCAACGACACCGCCATTTCATTGGGGGCTCTCACCACCATGTCTTATTGTTTGAATAAGACCGGGAATGTCATCCAAATCCCCGTTAGAACAATTTTCAACTTGAGTTCGTCAATTGAAAACTGCCCTCTTGTGAGCACCTTCTCACACACCCAAAACATTGACCTTTCTATGGTTAACACCAAGGTTCCACTGGTTCTCTCCTTTGAACCGGTGACCACTGTGTTACCCATCGAAAAGGTTTGGCTATTCAATAGTGTAACATATTGGTTTTCATAAACACATAATCAAACAAGTATATGGGGCGTATGAATGAAGTTCTAGAGAGAGAAGTGAGATGTTCTAGAGAGATAAAATCCAAATGAAAGGTTAGATTAGTAAGTGAACATCCAACCCTCTCCCTTGTGGGGAGAGGCTATTTATACAAATGACTACGCCCTCCTTCTGCTATGGATCGCATACTAAATGGGTAAAGACCGTCCTTCTTCCACTGCGGTGTTACTTATACTACTAATAATCTAACTAATATACTGTTATGTCTACGAGATATAATATGCTAAACATATGTTGGGGTGACCGACACTTCTGCATGGATTTTCTAAATCCTAACAATCTCCCCCTAAGGGAGGTCACCCCAATAATTACATTGAAAAAGTCCTAGCAATTAATCTATAATCTTTAATGCTCGAGCTCGTAGACTTTGTAGCTTCACAAACTTTAACATCGTATAATAGTAGTGATTCCTTGGCTTTGAGTGATTCTTTGATATGTGATCAGGAGCTTTCATTGAGATCATCAGCAATACATAATCTCTAGATCATCCATGTAGATTTCCAACATGTGAAGTTGTGACTTTGGACCGACATGCTCACATTTTCCCGATCATGAAATCTTCTCATCGAGTTGTAAGCTTTTGTTGATTCATGACATTTGGCGTGAGCGTGTGAAGCATGGAATGAAAATATCAGAGTCACTTGATGAAGATATGCACTTATCATGATTTCTTTGAGATGAACGTGATGTGTGAGCATGCGGTTATGGATTGATGCATCAATTCTGAACAGCTGCAACCGTCGGGTGTCCTCCAGACAACATTTAGCAATAAAAGCGCACAAAAGTGTCTTTGATCACTTTGGTTGAATTGAGGTACATGGCCCACGGTTTCCGCTGATCGCATACAAGTAATGCCTGATCGTAAAATTCAAGAATCTCCTCTGACAGGTTTTCGTTGCTCTAGCCGTTCTCAAACTGGAACGTCTCAAAGAAGACAACACGGAGTGAGTGAACCAGCGAATTGAGATTCACTGATTGATGAAAAATTGATTTGAAAACAATCGCGTATTGCTTAGAAGAAAGATTTTTGCAATACGACAAAGTTTTATTAGGAAAAATCAATTTTCAATCATAAATACCTTTTGATTTTGAAAGTGTAATACACAGTCGATGTGCTATGTAAAATAATTTTTCAAAGACAACGACCGGTTTTTCAAAGGTATCCGTCAATCCATTTCCTGAACCAGGATTGATTCATAATGTGAATCGCTCCATCGTTTATGTCCAGTTGTCACATGGTTGATCTATTAGGTAGATCTCACATGCCACCCACCAAGAGCTTGTTTGATGTTGGCTCTAGAAGGCTTTCTATCTTCATTGTGAATATGATTGCATATCACTCGGATGTTCCGGCAATACCACAAGGATAATGCGTAGGACTCTTAAGATATATTCTCACTTTCCACATTGTGTGAAACTGTGAGTCTTCATTGATTGTGTCCTAATGAGATTTATTGATGATCTCTTGGCTCTAGACTCAATAGTGCACATTTGGTTCCTATGCCAGAGACTAGGGAGAGGGTCTCCTTCTTCAATATCAACAATCTCTAAGAGAGAGTCGATAAATTATGTGGGTTCCCCATGAGAATGAAACAAGTCCTTTTAAGAGGAACTTGAGTAGCTTGGGAATTTGTAGTGCAGTGCGTCACTGGGTCCATGAGTTCTTGTCTTCAATACCAGTGTTACCTTAGTAACCACCAGTAGCATATGTATTGAACCCGGTTTCTGCCCTAAGGTTGAATATTGGAGGGCTATTTCTTTTCACCCTTTTCACATTCAATTCTTTTTCAATCTTCAACCCCTTCAATGCTTACCGAGACTTCATAACTAAAACCTTGTTGGGTTTATTCCAGACTAGCTCGTCTCTCACCGCACTCTTCCCCGTATTCTCATTTTTCTCCTTTTTCATCATACCTAAGGACTCTACACTATCTAGTGGATTGTTCCTGGGTAGATCCCTCCCTGGCCTGGATCGTGGGAACGAATACCTAACCTAATCATCCTTATAACACCATGCATAAAGTAAATTGGTCGGTCTTTTGGTATTGTTCTTTCCATCTTGAAACCGATTGAAAAATCATTTGGAAAATCAATCAAGGTACTTGTGATATAAAATCAAAGCATTTTGTACCTTAATTGTTTTAATCATTTAGAAATGCTCCCCCTCAACATGTGCATATGATTTTGAAATTGTTTAGCACATGGAGGCAAGAGTTCTTTGAAATAATTTCTTGATCACAATTTCCGTGGAAAAGCCATTTGATTTTCTTGGTAAATTCTCCCCCTCAACATGTGCGTTGGTTATTTAAAATCATTTAACACATAGAGGAAGGAGGTTTTTGAAGTACTTCCACGATTGCCAATAGAAAACCATTAGAAAATCAATCAAGGTACTTATGTTAAAATATAAAAGCTTTTGTACCTTGATAGTTTATTTTCTTTTGAAATGGTCCCCTTAATATGTGCTTTGAGATTCGAAAAGATTTAGCACATATGGGGAAAGATGCCAATTTATTGAGACTTGAAGATCACATTTTATCAGATTGCATATTTATATCACATTTTCTCCCCCGATCAAAAATTTCAAATCCTTTGAGATTTTGGATCTCAAGTGATTTAAATATGTAAAACCTTGTTGGAGAAAAATGTGTCCGGTTTTATTTGATCTGAAATGAAACACTACTATGTTCCTCTTGAACAAGAGGAAAACTACAAGCCATAACCTATCACTACTATATACATTATAGTTATTGTTGTTCATAGTACGTACCATTACATTACACATTAGAGTTAAACAAAATAGCTACTAAAAGAAGATATCATCATTCGTTCTCTGAGTAGCTTGTAGTGTCCTTCACGTACTCTCCCTCCCACAAAACTTTCAAGGTTGCGGAAAATCTTTCTTGTCTTAAGCCTTCGTCCGATAGCAAAGAATGAAATCTTCACATCCTATTCCGACCAAAACCTCGTGTTGTTCCCCGGCCTCATCTTTAGCTTGAATTCCTTGACCCTTGAACCCAATTCTTCTTCAATCACCTTTAGTGTACCATCACTGAACTTGTAAAGCTCTCCACGCTCTTAGTAGCATTCTTGAACCATATTTATCTCAGAAGATAACCGCTTCTTCGAGAGTCTATCATCAATAGTCGTGGTTTGAATTCATGCCTGTGGCTTCCCATTGAGGTTTTGTGAGATTGACTTAAGTCTGGTAGCTTTCCATTCCTAGCTGAAAGTCACCCACTCTTTGTCGTATCACTAGCCCTCTTATCCATAGATTGGATCAGCAGATTGAGGGACTTCTTTTCACTAACGGGCGGATGGTCAAGATGGCCTTGAAGGTTCAATAGGTACGATCATCAAAGTCATCGGGGAACAAGTGCTTGAAATCATTTTCTTCTATTACATGGTCTTTCAAGTCGCTCTTCGAGGACAATCTTCTTCGATAATCATAACCATAAATTGGGAAGATCTCCACGACCACACTCGAATTGGCAGCTTGGATCGAATCACCGCTTCTTCTTTTCTACACCATGTCTTTCAATGTAGAATTTCTTCTTCTTAAACCACCAATGAGAGATTCCATATGAAGCAAGCAATATCATACTCAGATTCTTTGTCGGCCCGTAATTGGTCGGGTACCATCTCGCCAAGACCGGATCTAAGTAAGTTGCCGCCTTCATCTTAGAGATAGATAAGGCGTGTCTTCTTCCTTGAGTATTAGCTAGATAGTCCGGATCTTTATTGAAGAAGAAATCATTGAATGGTCTTCGTCGGGTTCACCACCAAGAGGAATAGGATTGTTGACGTTGAATCTGCTTATATTATCATCTACTTGATCTGTCAGTAACTTGTGACACTCTTCCATTTGGAATTACAGATGAGCGGTGTCAGAATGAAAGACTTTAACAATTTCATAAGTTGGGCCTTCAAGATCCTTTGGTGTGATTGATGAGATTCCCTGCTTTTCATAATAACATTTAATGAAGCTACCCATGTCCCCAGTGATGTGCAAGAGTGATTCTTCTGAAGGATCTTCATGGTTGGCTACAATGGTGGTTGCCTAGTTATTGTCGGGAACGGTCAAATCAGACTCAGGAATGCCCCATGTTGGTTCAGTAGATTCAGGTTGTTCTTCGGGCCACCAGCTTTGAGTCATTTCTTTATAAGGTGCAGCCCTGGATGATTTGAACCGTTTTCCTCCCACGTATGCATTCCACCAATCTTCATCATTTGAGGGCTTGGGAATGTGTTTTGTAGAGGCATCATCATCCTCTGAATCAGAATCTTGAATAGCATAGGACTCTTCATTCATTGCCTGCTCTTCTGGGATTTTGGTGAACGTAGGTGTGAATCGGGAGTCAGTAGTAGTCCAAGCTGTAGATGTCTTCTGAGACCCTTGATCGCCAGATGAACCAGATTGGTTTGAAGGTTTTGATGGTGCTGTTGGTGGATTTGCCTTTTGAGTTTCAGCAGTTCCAAAAAATCTACCAATCCTGCACAACCCGACCCACCAGCTTAGAGGAGGAGGAGGTGGTGGTGATTTTGGAACCTCGGACATAGATTCCAAAGATAACAACTCTTCTCTTCTTCTTTCCCTCCCTTTCACGAATGTCTTCCAAGAACTGCAAATGATTATCATGCTTGATAGATTCCTGGAGAGCTTCATACAATTTCATGAGAACTTCGTCCTTATGCTCATCTGTATCAAACATTCTATCAGAGAGGACTGATCTCATATCCGAAGTAGGTAAATCCCTAAACCTCTGATGTAGCGGAGCTTTCATTGCCCATTCCACCGCATCCTTAACTTCTGCTTCAATGGAATTAATTACTTCAGTATCAAAATTGAAACTCTCCAATTTGGATAGACGATGATCAAGGTGATTGACATATTCGGGCAGGTGGTGCTTCTCAAGAGCTTCAATTCGTTTAAATAGCCTCTTCTAGCAATTGCTCAGTTGTTTTGCTGGGAGGTGGTGATGCAGGTGGTGTGGCAGGGTCATTTACTGCGATGACAGTTGGTGTAATTACAGTTGTTGTAGAGTCAGAGATGACGGGTGGTGGAAGTGTGGTTGATCTGAGGGGTGCAGGTGGAGGAAGTGTGGATGCAAGAGCTGACGTTGACATAGAGACTATTGGTGCAGACATAGGAGGGACGGTTGATGTATCCTGCTGAATAGTGATCGAAAACATGGACTCAACCTCTTCCTTTTCATCATTCTCTTTTCTAATTCAAAGATCGATGATCTTTCAACAAGGAATTGGTCACCAAATGTAATATCTCATCAAGGTTCTTAGAGAAGATAGTAAGCCTGTTGATACGTTCACTTCTTCAAGTTGTATTTGTTCTTCAGATCTTGGTTTTTGAACATCTTAAGATTGGAATGTGATTCTTGCAAGCTTCATTTCGTCCTAACAGTGTGTCTTGACCTTCAGTATTCGTTGGCCCAGTTTCTTCCTCTGGAATAGTTCCTGTTGTAGTTTTAGTCTGCACCTTGGCTTAAAGATCTGATTCGCTCATGTTAACATCTCCACCATCATGTCCATGACTCTCTAACTATGAGTCACTGGTTTCATGAGACTCTTCCTGTGTAGAAGAGTCCTCCTCTTCTACTTCAATTTGCTCATGTGTAGACAATGATTCAAAGACTTCGTTTTTTGAGCACAAATTTGGTTGTAGTCTTTGGAGTTGGAGTGGAAATGGTTAACAACATCCGAGCAAATTTTGCTCGCTTCTTCTCCATCTTTCCCTTTACCTTTGCCTTGAGAGACGGGAGTGGTTTGTGTGATAGGCCGTTCCTCGTATCCTAACCCCTTCCTTGGCTGTCTCTGAGACTCCTCTAGACTTTGCAGGCTCTCTTGAATGCCTTGTTGGAGCGCAACATCGTCTTCATCCATTAATGACATCTCTTTTTTGGGTACCTCAGACCCTTTTCCTTTCCCCTTTCCAGCGTCTCTCCTTCTCTTTTTTTGCTTTTGAGATGGTGAATTAGCAAACTCTTATCTATCTTGCCTCTTCTTGGGGAGGCTTTCATAGGTTGACTTTGAGGATGACTTGGTATGTGATACAGTTTTTGTAGATTTGGGTTGTGTGTGAGATGGATTGGGTGTGTCTTCAATAATTATGCCTGAGGCCTTTTTCATGTATTTCTTGAAGTAGTCAGCCTTCTTAATTCTTTCTGTGAGAAGTGCTTCAGGTATTGGCATTCCAAAAACCTCTTTGTTCAATCCTTTGGCAACAAATTTCAAGTTACCAAGAACAAATTCATCACCGGCTTCATGGAGAACTGACTCACTTTTGGAGTAAACCATGTTTCGCCGCAAGTGGTGGATAATGAGCTTCGAGAACCTTATGCTGGGAATCACCCTCTTGTCTTTGGTTTTCTTACCCTTGACTTGATTCAAAAATTTTTGTCTATCAGTGATGAAGGTGTCCATAGCCAAGGTGAATTCTTTCCAAATGCGTTCCGCAAAGTCGATGTTTATCCCCCACATAATTTGTAGAATTGGAGCACTCACTCTCTCAAACCCTGAAGTCTTCCCTGTCAAGCAAAGGTTGAGAATAGTGACAATGGCTCTCCATGGTTGATACACGTCATTTTTTATGACCGCCGAGACCTTTGTAATCTTCTCTGGATATCCCAATTCTTCAACAAAGTCAATTAGCTCTTCAGCTGTGGGTGGAGTGACGAATGTATTTGTGAGGTCTCTTGGAGTGATTTGAAGAGCCTCCTTGAGAGTCTCTGAGGTGATGTCATACCACTTGTCTTCAAGTTTACAAGTGTATGTAGCAGTGACCTTGTCCCATGTTACAGAATTGTTGCAGGCTAATGGAAGGAATCGTGCACCGCATGGTTAAAGCACCAAAAAAGTTGGTGTTCTTCAAAATATCAACAGCTATTCGGTAGATTGGATTAGGTTGGTTTCTATCCACATCCACAAAGCAGTTGCTTTTTGCTATATCCACCCATTCCTCAAACGGAAGAATTTCCTCATCGATAGGTACAGTGGGTGGTGCGGTGGTAGCACGATTCTCAGAAGATGTTGTGTCTGCCATTGTAATACTGTAGAGCACACATACAACAACAATATTCGGAAATTTGTTAGGTTAGAAAAGTTCAGCAGATCAGCCTCAATGCAACAACATATCTTAGACACTAAATAAGTGATTTAAGCTTATGAAGTAGCATACACATATTAGTGAACAAGAAATAAATGAGGCAGAGGCATATTAAGTATAGGACACTCATAAACATCACAGAGAATTGACAATGAACTATGGTTAAATGAACACATACATAGCAAGTATACGATCAACATACAATGACCAAGGAGGTATAATGAAGGATACAACATGTAGGTCAAATCGCATAGAACCAATCATTATATGGACAAATCGAATATTGTCAAGATAAATCGCATTATGGACAAATCGCATAATGCATAAGACAAGTCGCATTGTGAACAAATCGCATAGGTCAAAGCACAAGTCGCATATATCAAGATACATTCAACAAATCTCATACGTCAAAACGCATGGGACAAATCGCACATATCAAATCGCATTAGTCAATACACATGTGACAAAATGCATACAGAGTATATCAGACAAAACGCATTAAGTACATGAGATGACAAATCGCATCAACAACAACTCGTTATTCATATGACACAAAACGCATACAAGAAGATAGAGGGACAAGTCACATTCAAACAAAGAACACACAAAACACATTCAAGAGTGTAAAGAAGCAAGTCGCATCCAAGCAGCACACAAAACGCATTCAAGAGTATAAAGGGAAAGTCGCATCCAAGCAACAATACACAAATCGCATTCAAGAATGTATAACGAGAGTCACTAACACAACCATCCTATACTCCGTAGATTCATCTGGCACATGAATTCCACTTATAAGAGTCACAAATACCTAGATAATTATTCGTGCAACATAATATCCTCACCCATATCACTACACATCGAATCACCTAAATCCTCTATAATAAACACGCAAGCTTAAAAAAGGAGATACTCACATATCGAAATCATCAATTCACAACCATGAACCCCCTATGCATTCCCATCTAAGAACCTACATCAATAACATATTAACGAGAAAACAAACCTAGATGCAGATTAAGTCGAAGAGATTATGAATGAGGGAATCTGCAGATGAAGTTTTGTTAGAAAGATGTTTCAAACAAGATTCTTGATGAATACATGTATCACATGATCAATAAACCTACCACAAGAACTTAAGATAGCCAAATCGCTTCGAAGAATGATAAAGAGAGAAAAACGTGCAAATTTTTTACTTAGAAGTATAATGGTTTGACCTACTGAGTCAAATTGCATATTTTATATCTAAGAACAAGTTATCAGAATTGACACTTTAAGTCCCTGTACTTGACAAATCGCATGTTGAGTAATGACTAGACAAATCGCATACCCTAATGCTATAGACAAGTCGCATCCTAAACATAACTTTGACAAGTCGCATGCTAAGCTTTAACAAATCGCATACCCTAATGATATGGAAAAGTCGCATGCTAAACTTAACTTAGACAAACCGCATACCACATAACACATATCAGAGCATAATTTGGCAGATTAAATCACTCCAACTAACATGCAACGGCTATCCAGAGTACTGAGATCACAATAACCAAACAAGATAAATGGCACATTAAACATGCATTCAAGAGATACACAATCCAATACATACATTGCGCATAAAGCATAGGCATAATATCATGAATAGAGCAAGGCATGTATAAGATACTTAGAAGCACATGCATATCTCAAGAAATCATCTAAATGTAATCATACAGAGACGAATTGACAGTCAGGAATGGCAGAGTGATTAATTCTCCCCCTCAATCAATGACACGAATATGAATGAGTGATCATTGATTGAATTTAACCCATTTATGAATCCAAGACATCTTAGGTATGTGAGTGTTGATAGACATGTTTTAAAAGAAAAGTAGAACTTCTGTTCGAACTTCATCTAAAGACCCGTGCCATTATTGAATGACATTTCTAGGACCGTAGATGTTATCGATAACAGGTGACATGTCTTTATGAAAAGAATATAAAGAAATTATATTTGTAATTTTTTTTAAATTATCTGTTAACCGATGAGGTACGAGTCCTGAGCAAAGGCGATCAGGAGTCACAGTACTTGCAAATCAATTCTGACAAGCTAAAATTTCCGGATGAGTAGTCTTCAATTCAGTTGGAAACCAGGTTATGATGTTCATGATTGAATTGAGCATTGTACCTGAAAAGGACTGAGGAAAATTTGCACTAATAGCACATGTAGAATAGCATTTAGATGGGTTAGTAGCAGTTGTATCCTATCCTTTGGATGTTTTACAGTCAGCCCTTGGAATGTCAATAGTGGCCAGTGTTCTGATAGGAATCCACTCGGATTCAATGTTCTTAAACAATCTACCAGTAGGCATCCACTTAAGACAAGAGCTAGGAGTGTTAGATCCCTTAGTCATAGTAGAAGATCTAACCATTTCCCTATTCTGTATTTTAGACATTTTGTTGTTAACATGTTTCTTAGGGGAGTGGTCAGCCTTTTGATACTTCTTACGTGCTCTAGATGATCTTCTTACATTCCTGATATTAGAGCTTTGAGCATTAGTCTGATCATTGTCTTTCATTTTATCGGAATGAATTAGTGAAGTGACTGGTTTTGACAAAACAAAGGTTCTCATCAACTTAGGAGGCAAGCCTTGATTTTGAGGGTTTAATTCTTTCAGACTTAAATGCATTGGGCTGACTAACAACAGATCGTTCTTTAGTAATTTGTGAAAATGGCTTCCCCAAGGTTAATGGTTTTCCAAACTTAGTGTTCACTCCATTCCCAATAATTTTCCTAAGCTCATTTTTTATTGCGACTATGGCGAAGCTCTTATCCTGAAGTTGAGTTTTGAGGGCTTCAATGTGTGCTAACAAAGAGCTTGTTTGATCTAAAGACTTGGTCCTATCTTCGTTATTAGGGACACATTGTTCTAATTGAATCTTTCTCAGAGACTCATTTTCCCTTAATAATTTTGCCACACACAATGCTAATTCATCATTCCTAGCTTTAACAGTATCACTAACCTCTATATTAAGATTGTTCACACCTATATTAATTTCCTTATGCACGTCTGAGATGTGTTTTTCAGATTACATATGGTTGAGTCTTTGTCTTGAAGCTGAGTTTTTAACTGGTTAATTTCAAAAAATTCACGAAATTCGGGGAATTCCTGATTTGTGCATGGTTTTGTAGTTTGAAAACTTTATTCTTTTCGTTGTATTGCAATTTCCAGAGAAATGCAATGTTTTTCAAGAATTGAATATTTGTTTGAAAGTTCGTCGAAAATTTTCTTATCAACCACGTCATTAGTCATGATATATTTTATCATTGACTCAGCCTCGCCTGCAACATTCATCAGATTTTGTTCTCAGAAGGTCATTAGTTTGCACGTAATTAATCACGATGGATTATTAATTATAGTTACCGAAGATTCTGCACCCAATGTTTGTTCATTCATCATTCTGCACTCGACATCCTCCTTCTGTGAGGCAAGAGTTTATGAACAACTTGTAGCATCCATTTTTGTTGTGTTTGTAATTCTGACTCAAGCAATACCCGACAGGTTTCCCAACTCATCACACCTTTCCATTGACTGCATCTCACATTCATTCATGTAATCAGTGTTCTAGATAGCTTCCTTAATGTAGTCACAGTTTTGGGTAGCTTCCTCAATGTACTTCTTCACATTGTCCATAAGATGGATAAATGTCTCAATGAACTCATGGATTTCCATTCCAGTGTGTCTTTTGAAAGAAATTTCAGTCATGTGTTGATCATAATCTGATGAATATTCCCCACTGATGAATGACTGAAATTGTTTGAAGATTACTTGAAGTGCAAAGACTGGAACCAACCTTTTGAACCTTTTCTTTGTTAAGTTGTAGCTCCAATTTTTCTAAGTTTAACACCAAAGTTCCTGTTAATGTGGATAAGTCCGGACGGAAGAGGGCAATACATGTTCGTTCCATTGTTATGGGTAGAAGTAACATGAGGTAAGAGTAAAGTAGCTGATAGGGCTCAATGCCTCATTCCTTTTGCATGACATTATGTAGCATTAATAGGTGCAATTCTTTCTCATTGGACTCAGAGTATGAAGATCTCAGATCATCTTGGTTGAATCAATCATGGTTAAACTTTCAGAGTAACAAATACTTTCTTTGTTGTCCACAGTATCATATAGTTTGAGCACATTGGAGATTACGGGATCAGTGTTGTAAGACATTGTGTTAATATCAAATGGCAAGTCTTAATTTTCATTAAAATATCAGACAATTAAACACAAATCGCTTCAAACAATCCTCCTTATGACAAATTGCTTCAGACAAATCGCACCCTCGACAAATCGCACCACAAACAAATCGCACCCTAGACAAATCGCACCCCAAACAAGTCGCACCGTATACAAATCGCACCCAAGACAAATCGCACCCAAGACAAATCGCATAAGCAGACAAATTGCATAGTACACAAGTACACACACTGCTACCACTACTTTGTCCTTTCTGGTCGTTTTGTCTCAACAGAAAAATCGCATACTTGTCAAATCACTTCAAAGAATATGACAAATCGCACTCTGAATATGACAAATCTCTTCAACAAACGATCATAGAAGGGACAAATCGCATAGTTAATATGACAAATCGCATAGAAGAATAACTTAACGTGACTCAAATCGCATCAATTAAATATTCAAAATCACCACTTTTCAATCCAAAAACAACCAAACCACGATGATTCAAGCCTTCCAAACCAAAACCTAAACACTTATAATGATTCTAAACACAAAAGTACTATCAAAATCCAAACTTTAACACAAGGAATGATCCAAATGATGCTAACTACTCTAAACTCATTCAAACCCAAAAACCTTATGAAAACCACTAGGAATCCAAGAACATGAAAGATGAGTGATCAAACCATGGCTCATGATACCATTTGTAACATATTGGTTTTCATAAACACATAATCAAACAAGTATATGGGGCGTATGAATGAAGTTCTAGAGAGAGAAAGTGAGATGTTCTAAAGAGATAAAATCCAAAGGAAAGGTTAGATTAGTAAGTGAACATCCAACCCTCTCCCTTGTTGGGAGAGGGCTATTTATACAAATGACTACGCCCTCCTTCGGGCTGTGGATCAGGCATACACTGGGTAAAGACCTGTTCTTCTTCCACGGTGTTACTTATACTACTAATAATCTAACTAATATACTGTTATGTCTACGAGCTATAATATGCTAAACATATGTTAGGGTGACCGACACTTCTGCATGGATTTTCTAAATCCTAACAAATAGGCTATATTCAAAGGACAAACTCTGGTTTTAATTGAATAAAGATATTGAATTGTATATTAAGCATAGAAAATTTATGTTCAATTTAGTTCCCACACACCATACTGATAACATCAAATTATCCTGAATATTAAGTGTCATTTCCCCCCGATAATGCTTGTAATTTATATGGATTTACGCTTGTTTTCCATTATATTCCACTTTCAGGTAAATTACGAGCATTGGAGCTAAAGAGACGCGGAATTGGAGAATTATTAAAGATTTATTAGAGTATGCTCACTTTGAAGAAGTTACGGCATAACTCATCTCTCACATTACTCCATAACTAAAGCGTGACTCGTGAAAAGCCAACTCACCAGAAGATTACAAAGATAGACGTAACTATATTAGGTCAAATGAGGCCCTGCGTCAGCCGATAACTACACCGTAACTCTTGCATAAACTACGGCGTAACCAAGAATTATTAAAGATACGGCGTAACTACTTCTAAGGTTACGCCGTAACCAGCAGATCTAGTGCAAATTACGAAGAAATAGAGGATTACGTCGTAACTATTCTATTAGTTACGCCGTAACCCGTGATCCGCCTATAAATACCCCATGATTTCCAAAGATTTCAAAGCATCCCATTTCACACACCACAACCAAAGAACATGGGAAGAAGCCAAAGGCAGGTCTAGAGGAGCATACGGAGCTATCTCCAAGGGAGAAATCACTCCCCTACGATAAGCATTAACATTTCTTCTTTTCTTTACTTTCAATTCATGTATTTCGTAACATTGAATATTGAATTGATTTGTATGGTTAATATGAGCGGCTAAGCATCTCTTGGTGCTGGCCTAGTTATGATTCCTTAATTGTTTTGTTTGCGCTTACATTACTTCCGTATAATTATTTCTAAGTGTATGCATGCATAGTTATTGGTAGCTACCCTTGTTTCGGTAGTTTTGAATGGCGTTAGAGGCTAGTTGCTTAGGAGATATGACCAACTGACCCTAAGTGAGTAGACTGAGACGAAGGGTAAGATATGACCAACTGGCGACCCTTTCTACTTGTGCGATTTGACCAACTGATCACCTACCGTTTAGATGAACTTAAGAATTAGGGGTGAGTGTTTAAGTTGCTAACGCCCGGGCACTCACTATTATAATTCTAGCATGTAGTGGTACTTAATGACTCGGCTTAGGGGACCAGGAACAACTGGACTTATGAGGGGACACCTGACTTCTCCAGTGGTGGCATCTTTGCTAATAGGTTAAGGCGAATTGACCAAATGTTGTCCTCTCGACTTTGACCCCACCTGAAGTAATTGGAAGTAATTAGACGTAGACATTACTAGCTAGGATGATTAACTAGGTTAGCACCACTCTCCTCTATTGATTACACCTTTGCCTTTATCTGCTTTAGTAGCTAATTAATAAAACATTCTTAAAATCTGTGACACCTAGACTTAGTATTAATCCAACACACATAGCTCTTGGGACGACCTCGATTTTACCAAATACTACACTACACACCCGACCGGTACACGCCCATTAGTGCATTACGTTAGACCATAGGTATAACGAGTTATTATAAATATTAAAACCCGGTCAGTAAAACCTGCATCAAGTTTTTGGCGCCGCTGTCGGGGAGTTATATTAGGATTGCTATTAAGTCTTTCATTTTCGTTTTGTTTTAAAATTTTCTTAATTTTTCACGATCACTATTCAAGTTTTCAGGTACCATGGAAGTTGTTAACATTGATGACCTCACTCTTGAGGAATATTTGGCATTGACAAGAGCAGAACAAGGGCCAGGTCTCGTAAGATCGGCAATTGGAGCTGATGTCCATTTCGAAATTAAAGACCAATTTATGAGGGAGCTTCATGCTAACCCTTTTTCAGGAAACAGGGACGAAGATGCATATGAGCACGTTGAAAATGTCCTATACATCGAAAGCCTTTTCAACTTTCTGGGCGTGTCTCATGACGCCGTTATGCTAAGGGTATTCCCCATGACTCTTACTGGGGCTGCCAGAAGATGGATTGAAAGATTGCCAGCCGGGGCAGTTAATACTTTGGTAAAGAAGCACTTCAATCAGAGGTATTGTCCTCCGTCGAAGATTTCTAACCAGATCTTGGAAATCCATAATTTCAATCAAGAAGACGATGAAACGTTGTATCAAGCCTGGGATAGATACAACGATCTCCTTTACTAATGTCCTACACATGATCCGAAAACCAAAAAAAAGTCAACATATTCTACAAAGGAATCAACGTAACTACAAGAGATGATGTCGGACTATCAAGGACCGATCCCGAACATGACTCCTACTCTAGCGATTGAAGCCATTCAAAAAATGGCTGATCACTCCCAAAAATGGCACGATGGAGGAAGCAAAAGAAACCAAGGCAGAAGTTTTGATGGAATTGCGGCCATAACTAACAAGCTAGAGAATCTAGGTCGAGATATGCTAAAAATCAAAAAACTGTTAATGCCATCCAAGTTGGGCTCATGAAATCGTGGTGGAGGACATCTAACTAAGAATTGTCCTAATATTGACGAAGAAAATACGATCGAAGAATCTAAATTTGGAGAGAATCGACCATTCTACAGGGATAATCGTAATGGCTATCATGGAGGACCCCCACCATATTATGAGCGTAGTGAAAGAAGAACTAACTTGGAGGAAATGATTAACAAGTACCTTGTGGATTCAACCAAGAGGCAAAAGGAAGAAGAAGAATGGCTAAAAAATTTTCAAGATAATACAAACAAAAGCCTTTCTAACCATGATGTGTCACTAAAGAACTTGGAAACTATGATTGGAAAACTTGGCGATGAGGTACAAAAGAGAAATGAGGCACAAAAGAACAAATCTACAGTATGTAAAGCCGTATTTTCTGAAAATGACAAGTCCTCCAATGAGTCTAATACTGAAGGTAGAAGAGAGCTATGCCGTAACCAAACCTCAGAGTTACGGCGTAACCAGGATGCAAGCAATGATAGGTCTACCGAAGTTGACAACTCTAAAAGGAAGAATCACTGGTGTAAGGCTATTGCAATTGACGATGGAGAATGTTACAGCTTATGGGCCTCTTGTGGCCCTCGGAAGACCTGCGATGGAGGGGTTGATAAGGAGAGGGTTAATGATGACAGATACATGTGGACTACACTTAACGATGAAGAAAGATTAGCCAAGTTCTCGATTAACAAAGGGTAAGGACCACCTATCAAGCATTACTGCAGACCCTTACTCATCACGGAAGATGAGTTCACACAAGCATGGTCGACTTGCAACCCCTTTCGTGACTATTGCAACGGAGGGGGCAATGTGAAGAATGAAGTTTGGATATGCCCACATGAATCGGGGAGGCATGACGTTGATTTTGGTGACCTGTCATTCAAAGATTGGTACTCAGTAAGGTTCGGTGACGCAATAATTAATTCGGTCTTATTGAGAAATCTAGAGCTCAAATATGAAAAACATATTCGTCAAGGAAAGACCATTAAACCTCTCGACGATATTCCTTCTGGCAATAACGATGACGAAGGAACTCAAAATCATTGGTGTGAGCAAATTAAAACCACTGACGGAAATGTTTGGGCTTCCTGCAACCCTTTTGAGTATGAATGTAACGGGAAGCAAAGATTGAGAGAGCTGGGAAGACGAAGTTCCTATGGACCCTAATAATGACTCTGAAAGAACAGAATTGCCTTGGCCAGATGATCTAGGATTCACGATTGGGTCGAATCAAATACGGAAAATTGACGCTAACTAAGGAGAAAATCTGGAATGGGTGTATGAGTAAAGATCAACCTAACAACGAAGTTCCAATTGGAGAATCAGATGATAACACCGAGGACTCATCGAAGAGGGAAAAAGAGGAATGCAAACAAATGCTCGTGGAAAATTCACTCAACGATAACCAACTTAAAGATACCGATTCCGACGATGATGATTTTGATTACCTCGAGTTACAAGGTGAAGATAGGTTCATTGACCTCGATGATGAAGTACACGAGAAAAGAAGATGCAAACTTTTTGGCATCCCGTTTAAGAGGCCTCCACTGATTATTGCCGAAAAATATGAGTTCACTCGATACCACTTGGGGCCGGAGGAAAAATTTTGCAAAATTTGGAAGATCGAGACTAAAGAATACCTCCAAGACTGCCACAAATGTCGCATGGTTCAGGCATAACTTGATGAAAGACATGGAGGATGTTGGCCAAGTCCAAAGGCCACCATAAAGCCCCGAGGCTCGAAGTCTAACTTAAAGACTCAGAATAAAGAAAAGTGCTCTTTCGAGACAACCCAATTATCCCTTTCTTTTGTTTTATTTCCATTTCAGTAGGGTTTTGTGTTTTAACCATTTTTGTGAAACTTGGAGTGATTGCTCGCCGCAAAGATGTCGACCGACCATAGTTACGCGATAACTCATCTCGCTGGTTACCGAACCAACCCTTTGCGTGCAGAATTTCGGATGCATTACCAATTACTGCGTAATTCCATCTCTGGTTACCGCACCTACACTCTTATAGCATATTCCAGGTTTTGCCTAGTTACGGCGTAACTCCTTCTAAGAGTTACGACGTAACTATCCTCTGCTTTACTTCTTTCATTTTAAAACACAATAACCTTGTATTAGTATTTTAAATGAACTTTGTGGGTGTGTTCCCTGTAAACCCTCACGAGACTTCACTCGTCCACTTGGGACACCAAGTGGTTTAAAAGGCTTGTTGCATATGCTAAATGCTTGGATCTTTAGCCGGGATTGAGTGAGGTCTTAGCCTAGCCAGCCGGGATCCTCATTTCATGAAGCCTATAGTCTTGGAATTACCCCGTGAAGCTCCGTAGTTCATAGCTCATACACGTAAAAGTCCAAGTATAAGTTCATATAAAAAAATTAAAAAAAAAATAAAAAAAAAATGATGAAAATGAAAAATCAAAAGTATAAGTGAATAAAAATTCCTTGATGTGGACCTCATTTTTACGACAATGGTTCTTGAGAGAAGCCGGATAACTAATTATCGACTTAGCTTTGCATCTTTATCTAATAAAATTTATCGAAACGAGAAATTTGAAGAAATTCATTTCTCACAAAAATAAAAAATCTAGAGGAAAATAGGAAAATGGGAACAAAAGGTAAGTACACAAGTAACTTCCATGGGTAGTGTTAGCATCTAGAATCATATTTGACAATGATTTCTGCTTTACGCTTAGTTTGGGAGCTTGTGAAAATCGTGACTATGTATTCTATCCAGTATGGTCACTTCACGTGTTGTGTTTTCTACTCCGTGATCCTAACGCGGTCGCTTGAAAAATGTTGGAGTTATTGATCGACATGAAAGTTCAACAAACCGCATTCATAACCGAATGTGCTTAATTGTAATATCTATACTTGTGAATTAAAAGGTAAACGGGCTTTTAGAATTAAGGCTTTCTTAATCTCTTTGAGGAATCTTTGCTACTTCTTCATAGGTTTAGTAGAAAGAGATTGAAATCCTTGGTTTTAGGAACGTGAGTTGATTGCATCATGCGTGAGGACACCGACAATGGTCTCGCCTCGGGGTATTTTGGTATGTGCTTAAACACATACCTTTCATTATCAAAACCTGATCCAAAATAACCAAGAAAGAGCCGTTTATTGGTAATATTTGTGGTTTTCTTGAGTTTGTGCTTGTGCAGGTATGGATATGTAAAACACGCAAAAAAGGAACCAAATCGACGAACTGAGCACGAGAGATCAAGAGAGCTTAAGCCGAGCCTAAGATCAAAATTTGAGCATTTATGAAGATTTTATTCTCCGAGGATGATTTTTGGAAGAAATAACCAAGTTTGAAGAAATGTCAAAATTGGCCCCTCAAGTTTCAACATTTGGCAAAAGTGGCCCTTGAAGATTCAAAAAGTTGCAAATCAGCCCCTGGATTATTTGAAGAATGACAAGTGTAGCCCTTGAAAGAGATTTTCAGCTTTTACATGTTTGATCCTTGGAGTTTCAGCTTTTACATGTTTGGTCCTTGGTATACTAAATAGTCACAATTCAAGTCCAAGATATATCCTAAATCCATTTACACTAAACCTAGGCCCATATTATTATCCAAGCCCAAACCCAAAATGCATATACCCGGTCCAATCCAACTCTTTAAACCCGTTTTATCCACAACCCATTCCCCAACCCGGTTCAAATAACCAAACCGGTACCCAGGTAAACCCTTTTAAACCCACCCTATTACCAAGTCAATTAAACATAAACAATATCCCTGAACCAAAACGCGCCCAAACAGAGATCCCCATGGTTTTACTGTTTAACCTCCCTTCTCACCATTTACCCACGTCCCAGTCATTTACCCACTCTAAAAAGCTTCTGGAAGCCTCTGACAACGTGTCAGAGGTGTGACACTCAAAGATTTCTAACGTGGAAGATTGGAGGCTCCTTATTGGTCCTGCCACATCACAAGAGTGATCCAAGGGCGTAGATTAGATTTGATGACAAATGAATGAATCAATGGCAGAGATCAATGCTTCATGAAGCTTCTCAAAGGCATCCCAAGCTCTCCTCAACTCAGCTATATAAGCCCTCTTCATCACAAGATAGAATTCGGCCCAATTTCTCATGTATTTAGAGAAATTTTGATCTTTTATTTGCTGTCATTTTTAATTGTTTTCATGTTGTTAAATCCATTTTAATCTCAGTCTTGTAAACCTCTTTCATTAATATAAATTTCTGTTTTTAATTTGAATTATGTCTCAATTTAAGTTGTTGTTAGTATTGCTCAATTATTGTTATAACAAGCTCACATAAGCTTTAACAAGCTTATGTAAGCTTACTTGGTTGTCAGAAGTCATTCCCAAAGTTTTTGGAGAGTGGTCAACGAAAGTCAAGTTGGGTCAAATTGAAAGTCAAACTCAGTTTGAGGATTAAGAGTTGTTCTTGATCTGTTTTGTATTCGGATTTTAATCAGTATCAGTTTTAGTTTTACATTGTACTGTTTTTATTTTGAAATGTGTTTTTAAAATGAGTGTTTGGATGATACCTAATTTTGTAGTTTAAGTTGAATTGTTTAGTAGAATTTGATGTAAACAACCTTAGAAATCTGTTATGAAGTCCTCTCAGTCATAGTTTCAAAATTTCCAAGTTTACATATAGGTTTGAGGTCTCATAATTTTCTGTTTTGCTGTACTTTTTTTCTGTTTCAGTAGGTGCCTTTATTTTTGTCTAAACATGTATTTTAAAAGTTAAGTTTCATGCTTAGCATCTTGTAGTCAGAGCTTCTGACCATGTAGATAGTTATTAGTGTAGTTTGAATTTGTTTGGCCCTAATTTGGTGTTTAGATTTAGTGCTTATTTAGATCTGCTTATAGCTCCCTTAGTACTAATCTGCTGTTATCTCTTAATATTTGTCCTAATGAGCATTTTTCTATTTAGCTTTTCTGCTTATTTCGTTGATGATTCTGTTTAGGTATTGATTCCCTCAGTAGATTAGGTAGCTTGCTCATTCATTTTCACTTTTATGAAGGCAGTAGTGCTTATTTTGAGTGCTTATTTTAGGTCTCCTTTTCCTTTTTCTCCCCATAAGCTGCTGCATCAGTTCCTTATTTGGTCATATCAGATTACTCTAGGCTTATTAACTGTTTAATGTGGAGGTATTGATGTTTGATTTTTGGTTCCCTAAATAGCCCCTAGTACTAGCTTTAGCTTGTTTACCTCTGTTAGGAATTGGAGCTTATACAGTAGCTTATTGTTGGCCTGCAAATTCCCATCATAATCTGTTCTGCACATCAGCTTCATATTGTCCCATTCACCTTTGGTATTTGAATTTTAATTCTCTCATATTAAGTCGTTATTAACTGAAATTTTGGACAATAGCTCTCTGGCTGGTTGTGATTGGCATGGTTATTTTAGTTTAATTTTAGAGATTTTCTAGCTAGCTTAAATTAGTGCTTAAAGTGGCTAGTATAGAGCCGTTTGGAATCAAGACGTAGAAACTGAATTTGTGCTAAAATGATTTGAGCTTGTGCTTATTAGTTCCAATTCAGTTGAAATAGCTTATTTTCAGTTAGAATAGGGTAGTTTTAGCTTATGGTAGCTTTGTGTAGCTTCTTGTGCTTATTCATTCTAGTAGTGTGTCCAAATCATAGTTCTTGTACTCCAAATTGGTTTCTGTTGATTTTCCCTAGTTCTTTATATTATTTTATAGTAATCTGGAAGTTTTCATAATTTTTTACTGTTCATTTGCTATTTTTCTGTATTTTAGGTCATTTTCTAGCGTTTTTAATTAGCATTTAATCCTAAAAATTCAGAAAATATTCAGAAAAATACAATTTTAATTTTCTTAGGTTTAGAATATTCAAAAAATCATAAAAAGTATTTTTCCATATTTTTCTTAGATTAAATAGTATTTTCTAGCATTTTAATTAGATTTAAATAGTTTAAAATTCATAATAAATTCATAAAAAGTCAAAAAAATGTGATTCCAGTTTCTAAAATTCTTTTTAGTCATTTAAGATTTTTGAAAAATAGTTTTGTATTTTTCTTGCATGTTCTCCTAATTTTTAGCATTTTAGCTCTATTTTTAATGTCTAAAATTAGTTTTTAATTCTAATAAATTCTAGAAAATTCCTAAAAATTAGTTTTAATTCATAAATAGTTTTCTAATATCATTTTTAGTATAAAAGTAATTTTAGATCATAATTAGGATTTGGAATAGACGTAGTTGCATTTTATTTACGTTTCGTTTTAGTTGCGTATTTAGGATTTCCCGTAGTGTAATTTCCCTTTTATGCTTCCTGATCCGCTCCAAACCGTCAAGTTTAATCACTCAAACCTGCCACTTGTGAATGGCCGACCGTAACAAACTTAAAACAGCTCAGAAGCAAATGCAATGAAGATCAAGAGAGTATAGTGTTTCCCTGTGTCGTTAAGTCCCAACGAGCTGTGCGAGAATAGCCAAACGTATAGTGATCGAGAGAATTTGAACGGGAAAGGATTGTGATTGATCTATACCTAAAGAGAAAGAGCCTATAATTACAAAGGCTTAAATGCAAATTAAAGAAAATTAAAAAGATAAAAAATATTAAATAAACGCTATCACTATTTGCAAAATGAAGTTTTTGTTTTTATGTTTTTATAAAACTTAATTTAAAACTACGACGCATACAACTAAAATGTAAAACTTACACAATATAAATCCTAAAAATATTAAAATGACATTTTTGCAAACCTAATGATAAAAGAAAATTTATAGAAAAGGAAAATTAGTTTTATAACTATTTATCTAATTATTATTAATTAAAACTATTTTTAACTATTTAATAATAACCTAAAATGCAAGATAATAGGAAATAAAGCTAGAAAAATAAAATTATGACTTGGAAAAATCTAAAATAACAAAAGATAATTTTCAAAACTATTTTTATATTTTTCTGATTATTTTTCTATTTTCTAGGAATTAAAAACTATTAAAAACTAATTAAATGGCTTAAAAATACAAACTTAACTAATAAAAATCTGGAAAAATATTTTTTTGGCTTTTTATATTTATCTTAACTTAAGAAAAATGCAAAATTATTTTTTTGAAACTTTTCTGAATTATTTGTATTAAATACTATTTAAAAATGCTTAAAAACTAATTAAAATGTAGAAAAATAGCAAACTAACTTAGAAAAATCTGAAAAATTCAAGATAAGCTTAAAACAATATATAGAATCTAGGAAAAATGGAAAAACATATGGTTGTGTGGAGGAATAAGAAGCTGCTATGTCAAGTGCTTAGAAATAAGCACTTGAAATAAGCAAATGGACACCCAAGGCCACCCAATTGAAACAGAAGGTATATTAAGCTAAAAGAACTCAAATGCAACTAAAAACAACAAGCATAAACCACAGAATTGCAAATTACCAAGATTTGATTGTTTTGATTTCAATGTGCAAAAACAGATTTGATGGCCTACTTTAAGCTAGAGTACAAGCCACCCAATAAGCAGAAACTGAAAAACAGAAGTGGGAACCTCAAGATGACCTGGCTAGCTATGTCTAAGCCAAATATGAGCCGTGACTGAGCTCTGATGAGCTTGGTGCTAAGACTGCAAGAACTGTGCAAAACTCATTGTTCATCGAAGTTTTGTACAGCGATTGTGACTTTTGGACAAACTAAATTGGAGCATGTAAAAACTTGAGAACATTCAACAAAATTCATTTACCCTAACTAGACCAACTGAACTTGTGATCCCAATTGCAATCAAATTGAACCAAAGATGAACCCACAAGACATTAATAAAGTTTTGTAAAAACTGTCTATGCAACTTTTGACTTTATGAAATCGCTTATGAACATTGACTTTTGCCAACTTTGAGCTTAATTTGTAATCTGAATATGTTGTTTTAGAGCTAATATGGACCTACTACAAGCTAGATTAACTAGTTTAACACCTATATGAGAGCAGTTGTTAACGATTTGCAAGATTTGGAAATGAAAACGATGGACCGAGATTTTGACTTTTAAAGTGAATGCACCCAAAATAAGGACTAGAGTGATTCAAGTAAGTCTAGTTGAGACTAAGTAGACAGTATCGTACACACAAGAGCTCAAGCTCAGTTGAGCTACTGATCCAAACACCACTTATTTGACTGATAAAGAGATTAAAACTAAACCAACTGCTGAACCAACATGTAATGAAGATCAAACTAAGCTAAACTGACCTAAATACAACTAATAAAATAGGTATAAAAGGTTTGATGATCACAGGCTCAAATATAAACACAACCGAAACGCATAAAAATGTGAAAAGGAGATAAAAAAGCTCACAAGTGTTCAGCTGATATTACAGCTTAAACCAAACCCAAAATCACTATTCTAATCCATTTCCAACCCATTTCAACCTCTGCATCAACCATATCCAATTCCAAACCTGTTTGAGCCATTTTCTCTTCATCATTGACTTTGTTGACCACAAGCAAAATGTATTTAAACTTGAGTTTTAATCTTGCCAAGAGCTTTAAATAACTTAAATAAGCTTATTGGAATTCAAACATGAGCTATTAAAGATTTGAATATAAGAATTTGAAAATGCATTTTCCAACAAAGGAACATGAATTTGTGAAACTTAAGTGCAACCTTGAATTGTGACTTGAAAACAGTTTATATTGATGCAACAACTCAACTTGAGTACATTAAAACAGAAGATTACATCTTAAAACATCAATTAAGCTAATTTACTAAAATACGACATACAAAGAAATTTTAAAACTAACTACTACATATCTCTTGCTTCCTCTTCTCTCTTTTATACTCACAGAGCTTCCACGTGTCCTATTGACCAAATCCCACCACTTCTTTGAGCCAATGGGTGAGTTTTGCTCAGTTTGGCCATTTTGTCAATTTTGGCGGGAAAGGGTGATTTTGACCTCTGGACTGAGCTAGCACTAGGGGGGGGTGGAGTAGGTGTGATGATGAGGAGGGATGAGAGGTAAGGTGATAAGGTGAGGTGATGGTGTTGGGAGAAGGAATTGCAGGCAACAGGCAAGTGGGAGAGGGAAGCAGGAGGTGGGAGGGAAAAGCTGGAGGTTTGACTTGGTTTTTTGACTAGGGGGTCAAAAAGGGAAGTGACAGGGGGGTCAAAACAGGTTTTGGCAGGGGATCAAAATGCAAAAGGGTCTTGGATAGGTTTAATACAAAAAGGACTAACTTTGCAATTCTCCACTTCTTTGAAGGACTATTCTGCCATTTTCCAAAGTTCACAAGGGATCAAAATTGACAAGCTTCCATAGTACAAGGACCGTTTGTCATTTTCAAATTTCCAGGACCAAACTTGACATTTTTGAAACTTGAGGGACCTTTTCTCGCCATTTAACAAAAGATTTATTCAAGGACCATTTTTGACAACTTAGAATATTTCAGGGACCTTGAATAACATTTTTCTTTATTTTGTTTTACTAGGGACTGCTTTTGACAACTTTTGAAACTTGGGGACTAAAACGCCAATTATGCAAACTTATATGCGTTTTTCACCGTGATTTTGATATTTTTGCATTTAAAACACATAAAACACTTATTTGTGATATTTGTATTATTTTGATGCATTTCGAGTGTTTTCGATGTTTTTGCAGTTTAAATGGTACAAAAATGATGAGTATTTAGACACTCATCAATCCCCACACTAAGATATTGCTAGTCCCTAGCAATGTTTTAAGAAAAATTAATGGATTTCATCTCTTTACCAAAAGCCATTACTTCTAGAGTAGCCAAATGTTTCAGTTCAAGTAAGAACCTTGGTACAACCGATAACCAAATGATTTTGAGCAAATCATCACTTTCAACGGATTTGATTTGTCTTTACCGAAGCCGCTTGCTTTCTGACTAGCCAACTCTTAGATAAATTATCAATATTATCTTTGGTGAGCTGATTACCAATTATGGTTTTCCAACTGCCTTTACCACAAGCCATAAACTTGCGGGCTAGCCAACTCTTCACTTTTAAGGATACGGTGAGCTGAATACCATACAATTTTGGGCAAATTGCAAGCCGTCAACGGATTTGAGATATCTTTACCAAGAGCCCTTTGCTCCTGGATTAGCCAATCCTTTTGTGGGTTAGACATGGTGGACTGATTACCATTTGTTGTGTTTAGTACATAGTACTTCCACTAAAAAATTTTTTTAAAATTTGGCCATTTTGGGGGAAAAAGGGACTAAAAGGGTACATTTATGATCAAAATTTCGTAATTTCCCCCACACTTAGAAATGAATATTGTCCTCAATATTCAAAGTACCGGCTGTAATGCCGAAACTTAGAACGTAAAAAGATAACATTACTAGCTAAGTGTAGAAACACAACAATTATTCTCTTTTTTAATATTTACAATTTTCTTTTATTTTTTAGATCTATATACAACATGTGGGGTATCTCCCCCACACTAGGGTGGTACACACGGGTGAAAACCCATGTTTAACCATTGTTTTTGATTACCGAGTCGCTAGCTTGACTCGACCCCGAATTAATTTGTTCATGGGGAAGTAGGTGGAAGAGACAATCTCCATCGGACTTTCATTCAAGATGTTTGGATAAACATTGAAGTACGTGAAAGTTCTACACCGATGAGATATACGCAGACCGGCTCACAAATGGTACATGGAAATGCCGGGATCAAAGATAATGTCTTCATTCCCCAAGGAGTGAAGAACAGGAGAAGTGACAGAATATATGAAGAAAAGAAAGAAAATCATGACTAACTCTTCATCCTCAATAGGAGAATTCATAGTTTCATGAATCTCCTCAGTTAAGTTTACTTGATCAAGACATATTATGGGTGTGTCTAGATCAAAGTGGAAGTTATCATACTCCGGCGGAGATATGATATGAGTGAGTTCATCGGCGAACTCCTCGTGAAGAGAATCAATCACAAGATGTAAATCTGTGAATTCTTGTTCCACTCTAGACTCATCACTATCCTCAATCTGAGTATCAAAGAGTGGATTCTCAGAAATTAAGGTGAATTCAGATTCGAATTCAAATAGAGGATTGGTGAGAGTTGTTTTGAACGCTTCAGGAACAAAGTGATTAACATTCTCTATTGACCTGGGATAAGAAGTGAGTGAACGATCATTATCAAGCGAGACTTCTCCCGGATCGGCTTTGAAATCGAAAGACTATCATTACTTTCGATGAAAGTGGATTGGTGGAGTGAGTTCATAGGTGAACTCCTCAAGATGATGATCGACATCGGTCGAAAGGAGTGATGCCTCAACATACTCGATGTTTCCATGAGAAGTACAATCGTCGCTAACATCGGAGAAAGTTTCAAAATGATCTTTTGAACACTCAAGAGGGAAAGGAGAATCACACATATGATCGAAGTTCTCGTGACTCTCTCGGGATTGGGACAAGGTTCTCAACACTAGACTTTATAAATTTGTCCGATTCCTTTCGTGAACAAGTGTCAAGATGCTCGTCCCCATGTTGAGAGAGTGAGTGGGAGCTTCGGGTGTGATAACAAATGATAGGGAGTTTAGAAGGACTAGCATACATATGTTTTATACTTTCCATTTGTTCTTCCGCTAGTAATTCCATCATAGTCTTTTCTCCCTGATTTTTCATGGAAGGAATTTCAACCGATGAACTTGATGAACTTGTACATAATTGACTAATATCAAGGGTAACTTCATCATCATCGCCATCGAGAATGAAACGGAATCGAGAGCTAGATTTGGTCGCTTTTTCTTTTGCAATTGATTCCCTAACATTTTTCAAAGGCAATCGGGAATCTAATTTAGCATCCCTTCTTCACCTAACAAAACTTCCATGGATTTTTCATTTGGATTATCTTGGGGATGTTTACATTCCTTCAAATCTTTCACTAAATCCAAAAGATCAAGGAGAAGATTATGAGGAAGTGGCTCAGCCGAGGTGGTGCCCGATTCACTTGGTACCGTGGAGGTTGGTCATGATAATGAAGAGTCGTAATTGTTACAAGGAAATGGATTCCTTGTTTGACAATCAGAGCTAGAATGAGAACCTCCACAATACTCACACAAGAAAACCGATGTGGCCGTGAGTCATATGTGTTGTAATCATAATTGTTATCGTGAACCGCTCATAGACAAGCGTGTTTCCGATTGACAATCGAATCGTAGGTGAACCACCGCAGTACTCACAATAGTAAACTGCTGAAGTCTCACAAAGTGTGGTGGTGATGGAATAAATCAGTTGTGTTATGGTAGGAATAGGGATCCTGGTTATAGACAGACCCGTTTCCCGATTCCACCATGCTACAACTGGGGCAATTGCCACCATTATAAGGACCACCACACCATTGACATCCAAGAGGGTGAGGATAAGACATAGAAAGAATCAAAGGTTTACAGAGGGTAAGGAATGAAGAATCAAAAAGGGTAAAGAGGGTAAAGAGGAATATTTTTGGTATTTTTGAAAAACATGATGTAAAAACAAAGAATGAAAATCTTTTTGGATTTTTGGATAAGAAAATATAAATACATATAGCTGGTATGAACAATGAGTGAATATTCAAATCACTAATCTGCTAAACGTAAGACTATTAGCACTGCTCCCCGGCAGCGGCGCCAAAATTTGATCCGCTCCAAACCGTCAAGTTTAATCACTCAAACCTGCCACTTGTGAATGGCCGACCGTAACAAACTTAAAACAGCTCAGAAACAAATGCAATGAAGATCGAGAGTATAGTGTTTCCCCAGGTCGTTAAGTCCCAACGAGCTGTGCGAGAATAGCCAAACGTATAGTGATCGAGAGAATTTGAACGGGAAAGGATTGTGATTGATCTATACCTAAAGAGAAAGAGCCTATAATTACAAAGGCTTAAATGCAAATTAAAGAAAATTAAAAAGATAAAAAATATTAAATAAACGCTATCACTATTTGCAAAATGAAGTTTTTGTTTTTATGTTTTTATAAAACTTAATTTAAAAACTACGCGACGTACAAACGAAAATGTAAAACTTACACAATATAAATCCTAAAAATATTAAAATGACATTTTTGCAAACCTAATGATAAAAGAAAATTTATAGAAAAGGAAAATTATTTTTATAACTATTTATCTAATTATTATTAATTAAAAACTATTTTTAACTATTTAATAATAACCTAAAATACAAGATAATAGGAAATAAAGCTAGAAAAATAAAATTATGACTTGGAAAAATCTAAAATAACAAAAGATAATTTTCAAAACTATTTTTATATTTTTCTGATTATTTTTCTATTTTCTAGGAATTAAAAACTATTAAAAACTAATTAAATGGCTTAAAAATACAAACTTAACTAATAAAAATCTGGAAAAATATTTTTTTGGCTTTTTATATTTATCTTAACTTAAGAAAAATGCAAAATTATTTTTTTGAAACTTTTCTGAATTATTTGTATTAAATGCTATTTAAAAATGCTTAAAAACTAATTAAAATGTAGAAAAATAGCAAACTAACTTAGAAAAATCTGAAAAATTCAAGATAAGCTTAAAACAATATATAGAATCTAGGAAAAATGGAAAAACATATGGTTGTGTGGAGGAATAAGAAGCTGCTATGTCAAGTGCTTAGAAATAAGCACTTGAAATAAGCAAATGGACACCCAAGGCCACCCAATTGAAACAGAAGGTATATTAAGCTAAAAGAACTCAAATGCAACTAAAAACAACAAGCATAAACCACAGAATTGCAAATTACCAAGATTTGATTGTTTTGATTTCAATGTGCAAAAACAGATTTGATGGCCTACTTTAAGCTAGAGTACAAGCCACCCAATAAGCGTAAACCGAAAAAGCAGTGGGAACCTCATGATGACTGGCTAGCTACGCCTAAGCCAAAGATGAGCCCTCGACCGAAGCTCGATGAGCTTGGTGCTAAGACAAGAAGCTGTGCAAAACTCATTGTTCACCGAAGTTTTGTGCAGTGAACATGACTTTTGGACAGCCTAAATTGGAGCATGTAAAAACTTGAGAACATTCAACAAAATTCATTTACCCTAACTAGACCAACTGAACTTATGATCCCCTGAATTGCACCTAAATTGAACCAAAGATGAACCCACAAGACATTAATAAAGTTTTGTAAAAACTGCCTATGCAACTTTTGACTTTATGAAATCAGTTATGAACATTGACTTTTGCCAACTTTGAGCTTAATTTGTAATCTGAATATGTTGTTTTAGAGCTAATATGGACCTACTACAAGCTAGATTAACTAGTTTAACACCTATATGAGAGCAGTTGTTAACCGACGGTACACTGCATTTGGAAATGAAAACCTGATGGATTGAGATTTTGACTTTTAAAGTGAACAGACCCAAAATAAGGACTAGAGTGATTCAAGTAAGTCTATTTGAGACTAAGTAGACAGTATCGTGTACACACAAGAGCTCAAGCTCAGCTTGAGCTACTTGATCCAAACACCACTTATTTGACTGATAAAGAGATTAAAACTAAACCAACTGCTGAACCAACATGTAATGAAGATCAAACTAAGCTAAACTGACCTAAATACAACTAATAAAACAGGTATAAAAGGTTTGATGATCACAAAGCTCAAATATAAACACAAACTGAAACCGCATAAAATGTGAAAAGGAGATGAAAAAGCTCACAAGTGTTCAGCTGATATTACAGCTTAAACCAAACCCAAAATCACTATTCTAATCCATTTCCAACCCATTTCAACCTCTGCATCAACCATATCCAATTCCAAACCTGTTTGAGCCATTTTCTCTTCACTGTTGACTTTTGTTGACCACAAGCAAAATGTATTTAAACTTGAGTTTTAATCTTGCCAAGAGCTTTAAATAACTTAAATAAGCTTATTGGAATTCAAACATGAGCTATTAAAGATTTGAATATAAGAATTTGAAAATGCATTTTCCAACAGTGAACATGAATTTGTGAAACTTAAGTGCAACCTTGAATTGTGACTTGAAAACAGTTTATATTGATGCAACAACTCAACTTGAGTACATTAAAACAGAAGATTACATCTTAAAACATCAATTAAGCTAATTTACTAAAATACGACATACAAAGAAATTTTAAAACTAACTACTTCCTATCTCTTGCTTCCTCTCTTTTTATACTCAGAGCTTCCACGTGTCCTCTTGACCAAATCCCACCACTTCTTTGAGCCAATGGGTAAGTTTTGCTCGGCTTGGCCATTTTGTCAATTTTGGCAGGAAAGGGTGATTTTGACCTCCGACTGAGCTAGCACTAGGGGGGTGGAGTAGGTGTGATGATGAGGAGGGATGAGAGGTAAGGTGATAAGGTGAGGTGATGGTGTTGGGAGAAGGAATTGCAGGCAACAGGCAAGTGGGAGAGGGAAGCAGGAGGTGGGAGGGAAAAGCTGGAGGTTTGACTTGGTTTTTTGACTAGGGGGTCAAAAAGGAAGTGTGGGGGTCAAAACAGTTTTGGGGGGATCAAAATGCAAAAGGGTCTTGGATAGGTTTAATACAAAAAGGACTAACTTTGCAATTCTCCACTTCTTGAAGGACTATTCCTGCCATTTTCCAAAGTTCACACAAGGGATCAAAATTGACAAGCTTCCATAGTACAAGGACCGTTTGTCATTTTCAAATTTCCGTGGACCAAACTTGACATTTTTGAAACTTGGACCTTTTCTGCCATTTAACAAAAGATTTATTCAAGGACCATTTTTGACAACTTAGAATATTTCAGGTACCTTGAATAACATTTTTCTTTATTTTGTTTTTACCGGGACTGCTTTTTGACAATTTTGAAACTTGGGGACTAAAACGCCAATTATGCAAACTTTATAATGCTTTTCACCGGATTTTGATATTTTTGCATTTAAAACACATAAAACACTTATTTGTGATATTTTTATCATTTTGATGCATTTCAGAGTGTTTTCGGATGTTTTTTGAGCTTTAAATGGTACAAAATGATGAGTATTTAGACACTCATCAATCCCTCACACTAAGATATTGCTAGTCCCTAGCAATGTTTTAAGAAAAATTAATGGATTTCATCTCTTTACCAAAAGCCATTACTTATGGAGTAGCCAAATGTTTCTACCAAGTAAGAACCTTGGTACAGATAACCAAATGATTTTGAGCAAATCATCGCTTTCAACGGATTTGATTTGTCTTTACCGTAAGCCGCTTGCTTCGGACTAGCCAACTCTTAGATAAATTATCAATATTATCTTTGGTGAGCCGATTACCAATTATGGTTTTCCAACCGCCTTTACCACAAGCCATAAACTTGCGGGCTAGCCAACTCTTCACTTTTAAGGATACTGGTGAGTCAATACCATACAATTTTGGGCAAATTGCAAGCCGCCAACGGATTTGAGATATCTTTACCAAGAGCCGTTTGCTCCTGGATTAGCCAATCCTTTTGTGGGTTAGACATGGTGGGCTGATTACCATTTGTTGTGTTTAGTACATAGTACTTCCACTAAAATTTTTTTAAAATTTGGCCATTTTGGGGGAAAAGGGACTAAAAGGGTACATTTATGATCAAAATTAGCGAATTTCCCCACACTTAGAAATGAATATTGTCCTCAATATTCAAAGTACCTACTGTAATGCGAAACTTAGAACGTAAAAGATAACATTACTAGCTAAGTGTAGAAACACAACAATTATTCTCTTTTTAAATATTTACAATTTTCTTTTATTTTTAGATCTATATACAACATGTGGGTATCTCCCCACACTAGGGTGGTACACACGGGTGAAAACCCATGTTTAACTATCGTTTTGATTACCGAAGTCGCTAGCTTGACTCGACCCCGAATTAATTTGTTCATGGGGAAGTAGGTGGAAGAGACAATCTCCATCGGACTTTCATTCAAGATGTTTGGATAAACATTGAAGTACGTGAAAGTTCTACACCGATGAGATATACGCACGCTTCACAAATGGTACATGGAAATGCCCGGTCAAAGATAATGTCTTCATTCCGAAGGAGTGAAGAACGGAGAAGTGACGAATATATGAAGAAAAGAAAGAAAATCATGACTAACTCTTCATCCTCAATAGGAGAATTCATAGTTTCATGAATCTCCTCAGTTAAGTTTACTTGATCAAGACATATTATGGGTGTGTCTAGATCAAAGTGGAAGTTATCATACTCCGGCGGAGATATGATATGAGTGAGTTCATCGGTAAACTCCTCGTGAAGAGAATCAATCACAAGATGTAAATCAGGAATTCTTGTTCTATCAGACTCATCA
The DNA here is from genome assembly GCA_910596185.1 of Chrysanthemum makinoi. Classification (NCBI taxonomy): domain Eukaryota; kingdom Viridiplantae; phylum Streptophyta; class Magnoliopsida; order Asterales; family Asteraceae; genus Chrysanthemum; species Chrysanthemum makinoi. Next base: position 257,259,658 of record OU343225.1, read on the forward strand.
CTATCCTCAATAGGTATCAAAGAGTGGATTCTCGAAATTAAGGTGAATTGATTCAATTCAAATAGAGGATTGGTGAGAGTTGTTTTGAATGTTTCGAACAAAGTGATCAACATTCTCTATTGGACTGTTGGGATAAGAAGTGAGTGAACGATCATTATCAATGAGACTTTCAGTCTCTCCCAGATCGGCTTTGAAATCAGAAAGACTATCATTACTTTTCGATGAAAGTGGATTGATGTGAGTGAGTTCATAGGTGAACTCCTCAAGATGATGATCAACATCGGTGAGGAGTGATGCCTCAACATACTCGATGTTTCCATGAGAAGTACAATCGTCGCTAACATCGGAGAAAGTTTCAAAATGATCTTTTGAACACTCAAGAGGGAAAATAGAATCACACATATGATCAGAAGTTCCCTGTGACTCTCTCGAGATTGGGACAAGGTTCTCAACACTAGACTTTATGACTTCGTCCGATTCCTTTTCGTGAACAGTGTCAAGATGCTCGTCCCCATGTTCGAGAGTGAGTGGGAGCTTTGGGTGTGATAACAACAGACTGAGGGAGTTTAGAAGGACTAGCATACATATGTTTTATACTTTCCATTTGTTCTTCTGCTAGTAATTCCATCATAGTCTTTTCTCCCCGATTTTTCATGGAAGGAATTTCAACTGATGAACTTGATGAACTTGTACATAATTGACTAATATCAAGAGTAACTTCATCATCATCGCCATCGAATGAAACGGAATCGAGAGCTAGATTTGGTCGCTTTTCTTTTGCAATTGATTCCCTAACATATTTTTCAAAGGCAATCTGGGAATCTAATTTAGCAGTCCGCTCTTCAGCTAACAAAACTTCCATGGATTTTTCATTTGGATTATCTTGGGGATGTTTACATTCCTTCAAATCTTTCACTAAATCCATTTTCTTCCCCAAGGACAAATGAATTCGGGGACGAGTCAGGCTAGCGATTCGTTTAAGAAAAACAAGAAGGCGCGTGGGAGGCACCCCATGCTTATCTCTATCTTCTTTCTATTTTCTAATAAGTGACCGAAGGTGCGCTCTTCGATTTTCGTGTTTGGTTGTTTGTGATGTTTTGTTTAGATGTTCGATATGAAGACTCTCGTGCTCGAAGTTTGTCTTTTCTCTACTCGAAGTTTCATGATGCGATGGAAACCGACATATCCTAATCTTATCGACTAACGTTTATCTTCTAGCATACTTAATAAACGGCTTTTAGATTTTCGTGATACCCTTGTTTTAAACATTGAGGACAATGTTTCGTTCTAGTCTGGGGTAGGGTAATCTTCGATTAGATTTGACCGCACTTGCTTATTTCATTCGTGTTTCTCTCGTAACCCCGTTTTTCCTTAGAAAATGAAAAATTGTGCAAAAATGTGAGAAATTTAAAAAAAATTTAAGCTTTTGTTAAGTCTTTTTGATTGAAAATTTGGCTAGTCTCTTAGATAAGAAGCTATAAAATGCGAATTCTAGCTCACAAGGCCAAGAATTTGCAAGTTTCCCTGAGTGATTTTAAATATGCATGACTTGATTTCATTAGACGAAGCATTAGCTAAGTTAATATATGTTTTGACACCTTGTTGACTTTCCGCCGGTGAGAGTAGGAATAGAATTCGACTGACCGCGTGTTGAGCCCTAGCTTGTTCCCTTAACCATAGATAATCTAAAAATTATCGGCTAAGCATCTGCGGATCTCGTTATTTGGGATTTTAAATTTGCAGAGATCGAGAAATGATAGAGTTACTTATGAGTTTAGATGCTAAGCGTGGAGTAGTTGGTTCTCTTTAGAGCCCATCGAAGGTACTTATGGCTTTTTGTTCCCACAAAATTGTTTCACCCCATATCTGTCTAAATAATAATTAGAGATGTTGAGTTTTTGGCGATAGTTAGTTCTTTATCTTTTTAAAGAATCTTTGTTTTAAAAATTGGGTACACATCAAGGATCCGTAATAAATGAGCAATAAGTGATAAGTGAAATAGTAATAAGTAAAGTTGTGCAGCTGTGTCGAGATCGGACCCTTGGATCTTTAGCCGGGATTGAGTAAGGTCTTAGCCTAGCCAGCCGGGATCCTCATTTCATGAAGCCTATAGTCTTGGAATTACACCGTGAAGCTCCGTAGTTCATAGCTCATACACGTAAAAGTCCAAGTATAAGTTCATATAAAAAAAAAAAAAAAAAAAATGATGAAAATGAAAAAAATCAAAAGTATAAGTGAATAAAAATTCCTTGATGTGGACCTCATTTTTACGACAATGGTTCTTGAGAGAAGGCGGATAACTAATTATCGACTTAGCTTTGCATCTTTATCGGAATAAAAGTTATCGAAACGAGAAATTTGAAGAAATTCATTTCTCACAAAAATAAAAAAATCTAGAGGAAAATAGGAAAATGGGAACAAAAGGTAAGTACACAAGTAACTTCCATGGGTAGTGTTAGCATCTAGAATCATATTTGACAATGATTTCGGTTTTACGCTTAGTTTGGGAGCTTGTGAAAATCGTGGACTATGTATTCTATCCAGTATGGTCACTTCACGCTGTGTTGTGTTTTCTACTCCGTGATCCTAACGTGTCGCTTGAAAAATGTTGGAGTTATTGATCGACATGAAAGTTCAACAAACCGTCATTCATAACCGGATGTGCTTAATTGTAATATCTATACTTGTGAATTAAAAGGTAAACCGGCGCTTTAGAATTAAGGCTTTCTTAATCTCTTTTGAGGAATCTTTGCTACTTCTTCATAGGTTTAGTAGAAAGAGATTGAAATCCTTGGTTTTAGAAGCTTGAGTTGATTGCATTGCGATGAGGACACCACACAATGGTCTCGTCGGGGTATTTTGGTATGTGCTTAAACACATACCTTTCATTATCAAAACCGACCCAAAATAACCAAGAAAGAGCCGTTTATTGCTAATATTTGTGGTTTTCTTGAGTTTGTGCTTGTGCGGGTATGGATATGTAAAAACACGCAAAAGGAACCAAATCGACGTAAATCCGAGCACGAGAGATCAAGAGAGCTTAAGCCGAGCCGGAAGATCAAAATTTGAGCATTTATGAAGATTTTATTCTCCGAGGATGATTTTTGGAAGAAATAACCAAGTTTGAAGAAATGTCAAAATTGGCCCCTCAAGTTTCAACATTTGGCAAAAGTGGCCCTTGAAGATTCAAAAAGTTGCAAATCAGCCCCTGGATTATTTGAAGAATGACAAGTGTAGCCCTTGAAAGAGATTTTCAGCTTTTACATGTTTGATCCTTGGAGTTTCAGCTTTTACATGTTTGGTCCTTGGTATACTAAATAGTCACAATTCAAGTCCAAGATATATCCTAAATCCATTTACACTAAACCTAGGCCCATATTATTATCCAAGCCCAAACCCAAAATGCATATACCCGGTCCAATCCAACTCTTTAAACCCGTTTTATCCACAACCCATTCCCCAACCCGGTTCAAATAACCAAACCGGTACCCAGGTAAACCCTTTTAAACCCACCCTATTACCAAGTCAATTAAACATAAACAATATCCCTGAACCAAAACGCGCCCAAACAGAGATCCCCATGGTTTTACTGTTTAACCTCCCTTCTCACCATTTACCCACGTCCCAGTCATTTACCCACTCTAAAAAGCTTCTGGAAGCCTCTGACAACGTGTCAGAGGTGTGACACTCAAAGATTGCTAACGTGGAAGATTGGAGGCTCCTTATTGGTCCTGCCACATCACAAGAGTGATCCAAGGGCATAGATTAGATTTGATGACAAATGAATGAATCAATGGCAGAGATCAATGCTTCATGAAGCTTCTCAAAGGCATCCCAAGCTCTCCTCAACTCAGCTATATAAGCCCTCTTCATCACAAGATAGAATTCGTCCAATTTCTCATGTATTTAGAGAAATTTTGATCTTTTATTTACTGTCATTTTTAATTGTTTTCATGTTGTTAAATCCATTTTAATCTCAGTCTTGTAAACCTCTTTCATTAATATAAATTTCTGTTTTTAATTTGAATTATGTCTCAATTTAAGTTGTTGTTAGTATTGCTCAATTATTGTTATAACAAGCTCACATAAGCTTTAACAAGCTTATGTAAGCTTACTTGGTTGTCAGAAGTCATTCCCAAAGTTTTTGGAGAGTGGTCAACGAAAGTCAAGTTGGGTCAAATTGAAAGTCAAACTCAGTTTGAGGATTAAGAGTTGTTCTTGATCTGTTTTGTATTCGATTTTAATCGTGATCGCTTTTAGTTTTACATTGTTCTTTATTTTGAAATGTGTTTTTAAAATGAGTGTTTGGATGATACCTAATTTTGTAGTTTAAGTTGAATTGTTTAGTAGAATTTGATGTAAACAACCTTAGAAATCTATTATGAAGTCCTCTCAGTCATAGTTTCAAAATTTCCAAGTTTACATATAGGTTTGAGGTCTCATAATTTTCTGTTTTGCTGTACTTTTTTTCTGTTTCAGTAGGTGCCTTTATTTTTGTCTAAACATGTATTTTAAAAGTTAAGTTTCATGCTTAGCATCTTGTAGTCAGAGCTTCTGACCATGTAGATAGTTATTAGTGTAGTTTGAATTTGTTTGGCCCTAATTTGGTGTTTAGATTTAGTGCTTATTTAGATCTGCTTATAGCTCCCTTAGTACTAATCTGCTGTTATCTCTTAATATTTGTCCTAATGAGCATTTTTCTATTTAGCTTTTCTGCTTATTTCGTTGATGATTCTGTTTAGGTATTGATTCCCTCAGTAGATTAGGTAGCTTGCTCATTCATTTTCACTTTTATGAAGGCAGTAGTGCTTATTTTGAGTGCTTATTTTAGGTCTCCTTTTCCTTTTTCTCCCATAAGCTGCGCAGATCGGTTCCTTATTTGGTCATATCAGATTACTCTAGGCTTATTAACTGTTTAATGTGGAGGTATTGATGTTTGATTTTTGGTTCCCTAAATAGCCCCTAGTACTAGCTTTAGCTTGTTTACCTCATTAGGAATTGGAGCTTATACAAGAGCTTATTGTTGGCCCGCAAATTCCCATCATAATCTTGCTTGCACATCACTTCATATTGTCCCATTCACCTTTGGTATTTGAATTTTAATTCTCTCATATTAAGTCGTTATTAACTGAAATTTTGGACAATAGCTCTCAGTCAGTTGTGATTGGCATGGCTATTTTAGTTTATTTTTAGGAATTTTCTAGCTAGGCTAAATTAGTGCTTAAAGTGGCTAGTATAGGGCCGTTTGGAATTAAGACGTAGAAACTGAATTTGGGCTAAAATGATTTGATCTTGTGCTTATTAGTTCCAATTCAGTTGAAATAGCTTAGTTTCAGTTAGAATAGGGTAGTTTTAGCTTATGGTAGCTTTGTGTAGCTTCTTGTGCTTATTCATTCTAGTAGTGTGTCCAAATCATAGTTCTTGTACTCCAAATTGGTTTCTGTTATTTTTCCCTAGTTCTTTATATTATTTTATAGTAATCTGGAAGTTTTCATAATTTTTTACTGTTCATTTGCTATTTTTCTGCATTTTAGGTCATTTTCTAGCATTTTTAATTAGCATTTAATCCTAAAAATTCAGAAAATATTCAGAAAAATACAATTTTAATTTTCTTAGGTTTAGAATATTCAAAAAATCATAAAAAGTATTTTTCCATATTTTTCTTAGATTAAATAGTATTTTCTAGCATTTTAATTAGATTTAAATAGTTTAAAATTCATAATAAATTCATAAAAGTCAAAAATGTGATTCCAATTTCTAAAATTCTTTTTAGTCATTTAAGATTTTTGAAAAATAGTTTTGTATTTTTCTTGCATTTTCTCCTAATTTTTAGCATTTTAGCTCTATTTTTAATGTCTAAAATTAGTTTTTAATTCTAATAAATTCTAGAAAATTCCTAAAAATTAGTTTTAATTCATAAATAGTTTTCTAATATCATTTTTAGTATAAAAGTAATTTTAGATCATAATTAGGATTTGGAATAGACGTAGTTGCATTTTATTTACGTTTCGTTTTAGTTGCGTATTTAGGATTTCCCGTAGTGTAATTTCCCTTTTATGCTTCCCTTGTCCCGTAGTTTAGATAACATCATATTATCCCCTTCTCTTATTCAAATCCCGATAATCGCGACGTGAGTTGAAAATTCCATTCAACCCTCGTTCTGGAACGATCTCGGTGCTCAAACCTAACACGTTTGAGTTACCCGTATACTACACACTTCTTCTTCTATTATTGGTTTTAAATCGGTCCTAACTGCTTAAGTTTCTTACGGTTAGTCATTCACAAGTGGCTAGCTTGTGTGAGATAACTTGACAGTTTGGCATTCTTTTGCGAGAATCACTCTTCACCTTTATTTAACGCTTAGTACAAAAGGGACTTTGTACAATTCAAGTGGGGGGGACGGGAGTAGAATTATCTCTTGAACTTTATTTTGCCCTCGTTTTTCTAGTTTATTTTGAAAAATTATGCCATTTTTAAAATTTTGACATGTTTTTCTTAACCTAACTAGATTAGACCTTAGCCGAGCACATAAAACCCTTGATATTATATGGTGAGATTAGCCTTATCCGTTTCCAATATTTTACCCCAAATCCACCAAATTATGAGTGTGTCGGTAGCTTGTAAACTTTAGAACTTGGCCTTTGCATCATTTCGAGACCATAGACGAGGTATGTTGAGTTAGCTCGATGTATTTGGACTTTTCAGTTTAAGAAGTCAATATTATAGGATTATCACTCAAATAGCCTACCATTGTGTATCTATCGATTAGTCACCTCGACTTCTTGACCCCCATGAGAAACCCTTTTGTTGCACTCACCTTTAGTGCAAGATACCCCCTAGATACACCCATCTGAGCCATTCCTTTCATTTCGATACACCTATACACCTTAGCCTACCCTGTAGTCTTTATTTGTGATTGGGAAGTCATCATTTGCCTAAGTTCAAGGTTCAAGTGGAAAGGTTCGGAAATCACGCTTTCGTCGACGACATATTTCTTAAAGATCATTGAAGTCCCCCCGAATTCCCATTGTTCATCTCAAGTGGGGGGATATTATGTTTAGTTGTTATATTTATGATCAAAAAAAATAAAAAATGATGATTCGAAAAAAAATGTGTTATTTAGTTTATTGTAAAGTGCAATGTTATAAGCACTATGTTATGAGCTTTATATAGATTTAGTATCGAGGAGGCCACCTCGGTCACATTCGAAGATTGGAGTTGGTTAGTGTGCCAACAGTTGGAGAAAAGGTAGTGTGTCATCATGACGTCCTCTAATGACACATCTACCTAGTATTTCATGATCCAGTTTCTTACTTTCAAAGCTTGAACTTTGGGCAGACGGTAAGTGGTGATGACTTGGTTATAGATTTAGACTACCTGCTTGATTTTTATTTTACACAATTTATATATCCCATGTCTTATCCTACCATTTAGTCATGAAGCGTGTCTAGGTGATACAGCGAGCAATCTTTGGTGTCTTGGCCATGGATTTGGTCATGTATCATTGATTTTGTCCACTTCGCCGTGACATGTTAGTAATGACGAGTCACCCCTTAACCTTTGTCGTGTCTACCCATATTGCCTTCGAAAATTGTTTAGTCCTTAACTCTAGTGGTGGAGATTTGTGTAACCGCCAAGCTTATTATAGAATACATGCTATGATTGTGCGATTGAGTGATCACCCCGAAATTGACACTTAGAATAGTTGAGAGATTTGAGTGTTTCGTTCCCATTTCGTGAGGTGTTCGGCTTTGTTTTATTCTAGCATAAGGGATTTGTAAACTTATATTTTCCGGTTATGGGAGATATCTTTTTAGGAATCTATCTAATAAGGTCTACTTGAGGGCAAGTAGAGTTCAAGTGGGGGGATATTTGATAACATCAAATTATCCTGAATATTAAGTGTCAATTTACCCCGATAATGCTTGTAATTGATATCATTTATATGGATTTACGCTTGTTTTCCATTATATTCCACTTTCAGGTAAATTACGAGCATTGGAGCTAAAGAGAGGCGGAATTGGAGAATTATTAAAGATTTATCAGAGTATGCTCACTTTGAAGAAGTTACGGCATAACTCATCTCTCACATTACACCGTAACTAAAGTGTGACTCGAAAAGCCAACTCACCGAAGATTACGTAACTCTCCCAAAAGATTACGACGTAACTATATTAGGTCAAATGAGGTTCGCCGCGATAACTACGCCATAACTCTTGCATAAACTACGGCATAACCAAGAATTATTGAAGATACGGTAACTACTTCTAGGTTACTGCCGAACCAGCAGATCTAGTGCAAATTACGAAGAAATAGAGGATTACGCAGTAACTATTCTATTAGTTACGTAGTAACCCGATCTGCCTATAAATACCCCATGATTTCCAAAGATTTCAAAGCATCCCATTTCACACACCACAACCAAAGAACATGGGAAGAAGCCAAAGGCAGGTCTAGAGGAGCATACAGAGCTATCTCCAAGGGAGAAATCACTCCCCTACGATAAGCATTAACATTTCTTCTTTTCTTTACTTTCGATTCATGTATTTCGTAACATTGAATATTGAATTGATTTGTATGGTTAATATGAGCGGCTAAGCATCTCTTGGTGCCGCCTAGTTATGATTCCTTAATTGTTTTGTTTACGTTTACATTACTTTGATAATTATTTCTAAGTGTATGCATGCATAGTTTACTGGTAGCTACCCTTGTTTCGTAGTTTTGAATGGCGGTAGAGGCTAGTTGCTTAGGAGATATGACCAACCGACCCTAAGTGAGTAGACTGAGACGGGAAGGGTAAGATATGACCAACCGACGACCCTTTCTACTTGTGCGATTTGACCAACTGATCACCTACCGCTTAGATGAACTTAAGAATTAGGGGTGAGTGTTTAAGTTGCTAACGCCCGGGCACTCACTATTATAATTCTAGCATGTAGTGGTACTTAATGACTCGGCTTAGGGGACCGGAACAACCTGGACTTATGAGGGGACACCGACTTCTCCAGTGGTGGCATCTTTTCGATAGGTTAGGGCGAATTGACCAAATGTTGTCCTCTCGACTTTGACCCCACACAAGTAATTGGAAGTAATTAGAAGTAGACATTACTAGCTAGGATGATTAACTAGGTTAGCACCACTCTCCTCTATTGATTACACCTTTGCCTTTATTTGCTTTAGCAGCTAATTAATTAAAACATTCTTAAAATCTGTGACACCTAGACTTAGTATTAATCCAACACACATAGCTCTTGGGACGACCTCGGTTTTACGGAATACTACACTACACACGATCGGCAGTACACGCCCGCTAGTGCATTAGACCATAGGTATAACGAGACATTATAAATATTAAAACCTGGTCAGTAAATCCTGCATCACATACCCGGTTTTCTCGTCGGATGATGTACGTCCAAAATACATAAAAACAAGAGGCATTTTTTTGGCTAAAACCAAACCCCAAACCAAAATTTCAGTTTTAAATTTTTTAAAACCAAACACCACACCAAAATTTCAGTTTGGTTTTTGGTTTTTTGAGGTTCGTTTTTGGTTTTTCGGTTTTCAGATATCCAAAATTTGAATTGATGGTTTTATGTTAGACCCATTATTTTAGCTAAGTTCTTTAAATTCAGATATCCAAAATTTCGGATAACAGGTTTATATATCCAAATATCTATAATTTTTGGAAAACTTTTATTTGAGTTCCAAAACTGACATATTATAAAACCCAACCTTTTAATAAATTTTGATCAATTTTTCGGAATATCCGAATACGGATATTTTTTGAACATCCAAAACCTAAATCAAGAAATCTTATAATGTAAGTTGAATATTGTATAATAAAATAATAAGATTACATAACATGTATATAAATATGATATGTACGAACATATATGAAATAAAGAAAACGAACTTTACGAATTAAACAACTGTTACGAATATCTAATCTCTTAGTTTTTGGACTTTGATGATTAATTGTACCAAAACTAATAAGTATACATGTCTTATTAAGTACGTGGCGGTTCGGTTTCATTTGGTTTGGGTTTTCATATATAGCCAAAAACCGAACTAAAATTTTTGGTTTACTTTTAAAACCAAAATTCTTGGTTTTTTTTAAAACCAAAACAGCAACATCGGTTTTAGAATTGGTTCGGCTTTTTTGAGGCGGTTTTTTTGGGTTTTGGTTCGGTTTCCGGTTTTGTTGTTCTCCCTTACTTTTTACTTTCAGATACTACATTCTCATTTTTCATTAATAATTTAGTGAAAAAAAATACTGTTACAAATATCTGATCTCTTAGTTTTTAGACTTTGGTGATTACTTGTATCAAAACTAATACGTATACATGTTTTATTAGTTTTATGAATATTAGTATGTAGCGGTTCTGTTTTATTCGGTTTGGGTTTTCATATAAAGCCAAAAACCGAACCAAAATTTTTGGTTTTTTTAAAAACCAAAGCCGCAACATCGGTTTTAGAATTTGGTTTTTTTTGTTTCGTTTTTCAGTTTTGTTGATCTTCCCTACTTTTTACTTTCAGATACTACATTCTCAGTTTTTATTGATAATTTAGTGAAGACAATAAAGAGAAGGCTTTTGTAAAGACTTTGTAGTATTGGAGGATGCTTATATAAATGACTTATTGGTTTGTAAAATAGAATCAAATATCAATGTTTTAAATGCAAAATATCATTAAAGACTTTTTGCATTGTAGATGCTCTTATAAAATTGCTTAATATCAATAAAATTATCTAATTTGCCGTGTTTTCACAAGTCAACATTTATGAAATACAAATAGAGATAAATGAGTTTGATTGTTAAGTGTGTTATACCCGAAACTGGTTTTAGGTATTTTATTACTAAAATGTCATTGTATAAGTTTGACTACAACATTTATGCGTTTGAATACTTTTTATAAATCGTTAGTCAATATGTTTAAGTGAGAAGTCAAACTTGAAGTTAAGTTTTTAGTCATATATGCTTGGTTTAGAAAGTGTTATGTGGCTCAAGTATTAAAAAATGGGACCTGAGGAACCAAATATGTCAAATAAACTTATACCAACTTTATAACTAAACATTCCACCAAATCCCCAGACATTCCACACACTTCCACTTTTGTCTCAAGTTTTCAATGGGACGTGAGAAACAAGAGGAGGGGGAAACTATGGTGGTTCTGGTGATCAATTTAAATGTGAATAGGTCCCAATCCAAGAATTAAGTCCCTGGCTATCTTTTCCCACAAAGTATGATGCATAATATTGAAGTAATTGCATAATAAAGTTAGGGTTCATGAGATAAATTGGGGGTTTGGGGTAAATATGGTTTTGAGTTAAGTGATGAAGTTATTTATAGAACTGGGTTAAGACCCTTTAATGGGTATTAATTAAATTGGTGATTTTGAGAGTTTTATCATATGATCATGATAATGATCATATGCATTTAAGAGATGAGTTTGGGTATGTTAATGGGTAGTGTTAAACCCTTTTACTTAGTTATGCGTTACAGAGATGATAAGTATTTGTAATGATTCTTATTTAGGAATCAAAAGTCTTGGTGATGGCATTTTGAGGAAGATTAACCATGGAATCAAGGTAAGTAATTTGGTTATAACTTGATGTTATACTGATTTTACAATATGGTGTTATGAAGATGGTTGTGTTAAGCATATATGAAGTTTGATTTAGAAAGCTTGGACTAATGCTAAGATAGGTTACTTAGATATAACTAGCTAAGGTAATGAACTGGAATAGTTTTATATTAGCTATGGCATGTGATGATATATATGATATTGATGAATGAATTGTTAAAGTGCATTTATGCAAGTGATGGTGTGATTTAGTCATATGGACTAGTATTGGATGTATATGATGCAAGTATGATCGAATGATGTATAATACCATGTTATTGCCTATTACTTGCTAAGAGTAAGCTTATGTTTTAGTTGTTGACCGTTTTGTAGGTCTATGTGATGCAATGTGAGGTCTTAGTTAAAGGCCTTAGGATTGAAAGCAAGGAATCAGAAGTATATGCCTTTGTATGTAGGCATGTCATTGTAAATACCGTGCTTGAAGCAAGTTAAACCCCCCAAGTGTCGTCAAGTTGTAATCTTTTGGAAAAGTAGAGTCTTGTTAAGTGTTTTACATATATTAAAGTTAAACTTGCAGATTTTGTGATGTTTTAAAGAGTCATGTATGGCATTTGTTTGAATGCAGAAAGGGGTGTTTGACATAACCTTCTCATTTTTAAATTGCATCCCTGAAAGCGAATGACTCATGTGCATCTTCTTCTATCACTGCAACAACTCCTAAAGCAGCCATGTTATTGCCACCTTTATGCCTAAGTGGTTCTCGTACTGAGCATTACTCCATATCTTGAGTCTATAACCTATGAACCATTACCCATATCGCAACTACCTAGAGGTTCCACCCCAAATCCACGATCTTCATGTGGTTCCACCTCAAACTCAACTTCCTTTAACGATTGTAGTGAACCCATACGCACCAGACCCTTTGAGAGTCTATGTATACCGACCATTTTCAAAGTAAACCATGCTCCCAAACATGACAATGTCAACCCCTTAAAGTCTCATCGTTCTTCACTCTTCAATCGAATTAACCCTTATAGAAAACCCTAACAGGAAATCGACTAACCCGAGAGCAAACGCAAAAAACCCTTTGAAGCAGATCCCTTGTCGATTAAACCCTAGCAACTCCAAAACTTGAGACCTAAGTAACAAGCTAGTTCGACAACCCCTTGATGATTGAAGATCTCTTTGTCGATAACCCTTAAACAAATCGACTAAAAGAACCCTAAGTTGAAAACCTTGGTCAAAACGACCCCTTCATTCAACACCAAGAAACCTTCTTTAAGCCAAAACCTTGAAGATGAAACCCTTGCAAAACCTTGTCACCTTTGAAGCTCAAAACCGAAACTCCAAGAACCTTGTGACAGAAGAAAACGACACCCAATAATCCTAGGAAAATCAATCCGCCTTGCAAAACAACTTCAAGAACTGTTTTGCCCAGGTAATCTTACTCGTAAATCTAAGAACCTTGAACCTAGTAATCTACACAATAGCCAAACAATAACGGAAAAACGACAAAGAGCACAACGAGATTAGCAACTTCGACAGCCTATATATCCTTGCTGGAATCTTACTCGTAAATCTAAGATCCCTCTGGTGAGATAGTAGATTTATGTGTCTTCAACCTACGATTCGAATTTCATTCAAAATCCAACAGTTAACGAACCCACAACGTTAATTCTCCCATGACTATGCAGTAATCGACGAACCAAACCCTGTTCACTTGTTTTCCTTGTTCTGGCTCTCTCCACGTTCTGTGATTCGCTCTACTCGAACAAGGTTTTGATACCAATTGTTTGAAAAAAAAAAACAAAAAAAAACAAAAACAAAACAAAACAAAAAAACGGTTTCTTAAGCAGAACCACGAATCAAGAAACAACTCCAACAAGAACTCGAGTGGCACCAACTTACACACAAGATATTTACACAGGTTAATTAAACACGAGCAAGAAAAGAGAATATAAATATCCCTCACCTCTCATCTCTATTTATAGAGAATGAGGGGGGAGAAACATAATACTTGGTGAACAAGAAATCTACAATGAAGGAGGTTTAGAGACTTCCTAACCGAAGACTAACCTCCATAAATTTGAGCTAAACTACATCTAGCCTCATCAACTTATATCCTAACTATGACACACTAGTATTCTGACACATTAAGTCAAATTTATGTCAAAAACACATGAGATATAACTAGTTAATGTTAAACTAGAATATCGTACCCCATCACCGGTGTAAATCCTAGATTTTCCCAGCACCATGTGTACTCAAAATAATACGAACGCAAATAATTAAAATACTGATAATGATAAGCCCACAGAAATAACACAAACTAGGTTCTGTTTCTATTTCAATCTGTGATACATATACAGTTCTTGACACCGCTCACAATATACATGTATATCCGGAATTAAAAAAGGTCAGAGACAGGCTAGGAACAAAATTGGTCTTACGTGCCATTAACGTCTTGAAGGTCTTCACCTCAGATAGGTCCATACGCAACTCAGATACAGAAAAGTCATGTTGCATAATGAGTTGCAAGAGATGTGGTGGTGTCAAGCTCCTAGAAACTGACTTCAGGGATCCTCAACTTTCAAATTGTGAGGTAAATTCAGGCAGCAGGTTAATTTTACTTGTTGCTTTTTGTCCACTGTTTCTGTCTCTTCACACCTGAATCATCTCTTTTGAAATTTGTGTTTTTTCTTTTGCCACCTTGTGATGGGCGGTCTGTAGATTTAGCATGGCCAGAATGTTTTACTTCTTTCTTCCTATGAACATCGTTTCCTCCATGTGAGAACTTACGAGGTTTATGTGAACTGTTTTTATCATCCCACTTTCTCTTTCGGTTGTCTGTTGGATAATCTTTCTTTGTAAATCTCCCACTGGTCTTAGGATTCCTATCCTGCCTACTGAGAAGAACAATAAATATAATTCATGTTAGCACCAATGGCATATTTAGGTTGGGTAACACATCAAAGAGGATTAGGGTTAAAAAGGACCAAAGCAAACACTTTTTGGTCCATTCAAAAATGACTTGAAATAATTTTATTAATGATTATGATTTACAAAAACAATACTATTACAACAATATTCGTTTCATTTGAAGTAAAAATTTAAGTTGAGGCGATAAATATAGACATTGGGTGGTTTGAACCAGCTTGACCTCAATTTCAGCTGCTTTTTTATACTTGACCCATTTAAGATAAACATAACTTAAATTAAAAGATCTAGTTTACAAAATTTAACCTCTTGGGGGCTGTTTCAGATAATTCTGCACCTGTTTCTGTTGAGACACCTTCATGAGAACTTGTCTTGTTTTGACGATTCTGTAATTCAACACTTGTAAGATAACTTTTATGCATAAAATTAAATAGGACAATTTATATTCCCTTACTACAGTTATAATAAGAGCAAGCAAAAGGTACACATTTGTTTTGTTACTTTTTAGGGATTAAAAAATGTTTAGTTCTAGAGATATGGGACTGGTATGGCTTTTATCACTAAGCTAACATCATCATCCTAAGCCTAAGGCACACTGTTTACTCATGTATGGCTCGATTCAGGTTAAAATTTATCTTTAACAAGCCAAATGGGTTAAAAATCTTCTTATAGTTGCCTTTATGGGAAAAGGAGCTGTCTATAGCCCAAAGTGAATAAAACTCGTAGGTTATTTGTATTATTTCAAAGTATTACATTATTATCACATTGATAAAAGATTTCTAATTAAACTGAAAAGACTAATTATAAAATAAATTTAAAAAAAAAAAAAAATAGACGTTCCAACAAAATGTGTTAATTCTGGGTCAGCCTGACACATTCAATATTTGAACGTGTTGAATCTAACCCCAACCGCCCATTATGCCACCTCTAGTCATAACTAAGATTTTAGAAAGTATATACGAAGATGGTACTCATTCCCAATATGAGATAGTAAGCTAACTTAAAACATACTCAGAAGTTCCCATGTTTGGTTTTAGACAGCTTTTAGAGTCACCACAACAGCAACAACATACCCAATCCCGCCGAAGCGGGGTATGGGGACGTATGATGTAGACAGTCACATCTCTACCCGAGGGTAAAGGGAAAGACCTCCGGCAAGAGTGTGTGCTTGTGTGTATACGTAAATTTATGTGTGGCCTTGTAGCATATAGGACTAGCATAGGCATAACCACATAAAGACAAAATCATAATAGCATGCAAGCATATAAAGAAATATGAATCTATGTGCATAGAGTCCTAATTACAAATGGACCCCATATAAGAAAAATAAAGCAAAAGCAGATATAGAAATTAAAAGCACAATAGCATAGAACTATAAGAACATACAAGCATACCGGCATATAAGAAATAAAGCCAAACATACATATACAAAATAAAAGAAATGAGGCCATACAAACATATACAAGTCAAAAAGCATGAAATTATACATAGGTCTATGCAGGGAGGGTGTTGCAAAACATGTGAATATATAAAGCACTGTATCTCTATACCTATTAAAAACACAATAGCATAGAACTATTAAGAACATACAAACATACCGGCATATAAGAAATAAAGCCAAACATACATATATGAAGTAAAAGAAATGAGGCCATACAAACATATAGTCAAAAAGAATGAAATTATACATAAGTCTATGCACGGGGGTGTTGCAAAACATGTGAATATATAAAGCACTGTATCTCTATACCTAGGGGCAATGAATTGTGTACTACACAGCTATTAGAGTAAGAGTAGAATACCTCCAAGACATCCTTAACAAAATCTCGGTATTTATCGGGCACTAGAGATTTCACTGACGCAGAACCACACTTCCGCATCATAATCTCCAGGATGACCGTCACCTGTAAATGCAAACACATGATATGAGTAAATAAGAACACACTTGCAGACACATATATCCTGAAAAATCTTAATCCCATATATGGTCAATCCGGAACATACTTTTGATTTAAAATGATGCCGAGAAACAGATGACCATGGCAGAAGCCCACTGAGGATATCAGGCAAGAAATTCTGCACGTCTTTAGCTTGAAGGCTCAAAGCTAACACCTTGAGAAAACCTAAAACAGCCTGGCAAGAGCAAACAATAAAGTTACATTGATCAGTAGTAGATACTGGAGATAAATGATATGCATCTGTCAAAATATTCAGATTTTTTGAAATAAAAAATGAACACATCAATTACGATTAAAACATTGTATTTTTTCAAAAATATTACAAATGATTGCATAAACTCATTTTGAATTTCATGCATTTTAATTACACTCTGAGACATTCAAACAGTTTGACTCGTTTCCCCTAAGCATTTTGTTTTCTGTATGATCTGTTAGAGAGGAAGCATAACCCAAATTAACCCATCCATAAGTAGATGAATAAAAATTACTGCATGAACAAGAAACACAGTTACGCTTTAACATCAAGATAAAGAAACTAACTTTTATAACTTCTATGGCTTTACTATGCAGCAACTCAAGGATCGACGGCAGAAGATCAGGCAACAAAGTGCAGATTTTAGAATCATTGTAAATTACTAGAGATAACGCAGAGACTGCACCACTCTTTATTTGTGGAGAAGATCCAGAAAGATATCCCATTATCTGAATATTTTCACATCACCAATAGTAAGAATGAGCAATGTGGCAAATTAGCAAAGCTAAAATGAATAAGATATAAGTATATAAGTCAACAAAGTATATTGATAGAAGAAATAAATATAACGCTTTTGAAAACTAAAGCATGTTAAATATAATTGAGTGATTACCATGCTGACAAATTCATAATATGGTCCTTTCTCAATTGAAGATGATGTTTTTTGCAAGGATGAACTCATGCCCAATAGAATATCATACGCCACTTTTCTATTTTCTTCTTTGGACTGGAGGTCAAAGGTAGATTAGAAAACAAACATTATAAAATATCAATTATAGAAGGCAGAAGTTAATTAGAGGTAGGTCTTACATCTTTTAAAGTCACTATAATTTCGTTTAGCATACGAAAACCATGGGTGTTCTCTCCATCCAAAGTTATCTACAGATATTCATTTACAAAGTAAACTATTAGAGGAAACTTCAAATGGCATCCAAAAAAAAGATAGAATAAACAATAATAAATCAATAACAAAAAGAGAAACGGACTCTGACTTGTAGCTAATATTAACTTAGCCAATCAATTCATTAATCGGTATAACTGTCACATATAAAACTTTACCACAAGTTTTACCATTCCTTATGGTGAATACCAAAATAAATCAAGAAAAAATAGTCAAAACATTAAAAATGTTTGGGACTATAGAAATAACCTCAATTGAGTGGATTAACAAGTTCCTGAAGCATGAAAACCGCCATCTAAGTGACGTCTCATCAACAGGGGACGTCAAACCAAGTAATAAATCCATAAGGTCCTCAAATTTTGAAGAGCAGAACTCGGATGAACCCTACACAATTAGAACATAAACAATGAGACAATCTTCTTGACAGTATTTAAAAGTAAGATACTACTGGTGCTTGCCTCCAAAATCTTGTAAAGAGTGGCATAAGCTGCCAACTGGATGTTTTTATCCTCTTCCTACACAAAAGTAGAAATATTCAAATGATTGCTTTAAATTATGATTATAAAAGAAAAAACATCAACACAATAGACTATTATTAGCACACCTGTAAACTCTGCTTGATAAAGTTGTATATGAGATCAATGAGATCCATGCTAGCTGCTCCAACTATAGATGATGCTAGCTCAAGTATCAGGCACCTAGATGAAGACAAAATGAACAGAAAAGAAGCTTATTTTATAATACAAGTCTGCATGTCATCACTCTCACCCTTGATTTGAGATATATACATGCTTCTGTAGAAATACCCATAACTAAACAGCATACCATTTTTAAAAGGTGAATTTAGCTAAAGAATCTTATATGGTTGGAACAATATCAAACTAAAGATATTTTTATCTGTACACCTACAGTATACAAAGAGTCGAAAGAAACAGAAAAGAAAATGCAACTAAGGATAAATGGGGGTCCTCTTAAGTGTCAGAAAGCTTATTTAATAGGTGAAAAAATGTGCAAGCTTGCCCTCAAGGTTTGAGTCATGCAATCTTGCCCCCAAAGTTCGAGTCACTATTGATTTATCTAAGCAGTAGAACTAGAAAAACATAATCGCCAACAAAATAAAATAAAAACTTCCAAAATCACCTATGTCTCTTCACGTGAAATGATTAAAATAACCCTCGTGGGAGGCCAATAATTCCTTAGACAATTAGTTTAAAGCAATGACGACAAAGGAGCAATAAGCAATGCAATTATATAATGCCATGTATACCTTTTCGCATTTACTTTATCCACAGAAACCTTAAGCTCCAATCTTTTGACTGACAAAAGGAAAATCCTTTTTATTGCTGAAGAATCAGTGATAAGTGCCAAGCATCCAATGGTATCCTGTAAATTTAAATGTAAATATGAAGTGAAAAACAGAAAGTGGAAACAGTTCGCAGCTTATGGCAGAAAGTCACACGGTTCAATGTAATTTTTAAGCAAGTTCTGTCTTAATAAGCCTTGAACATAAAAAATAAATAAATAATAAATAAAAAAAATAAAAATAAATAAATGAACTAAAAACTAAATATAAAATAAAAAAAACTAAAATAAAAATAAATAAATAAAACACCAATGAAGAGAATGAGGAATAAAACACAGTAATGGCAGATGAACAAAAAGTATGTCTATTTAAACCCTCACCTAATGGTTGCAGTAGATGGAGTATGCAAAAGTCTTATAAGCTTAGCTTTGTTTAAGTATGTTATTATAAAAGAGTTGCAAGAAGCAAAGTTATCAGTCGAAATTAATTTGATTCAAATCTAAAAGCACAGAAAGGTCAAAATCATTTTTTCAATTAGGTACAAAAATTGTCCAAGATATCAAATCGATCCACCAAAAAGAGAATCTAGAAATAAAAATCTGATGGCAATGGTCAAATAAATTTATAACAAATATATACACCCTCACAAACCCTCGCCTACTAGTTGGAAGGCGTAGAGCCGTTGTTGCTTTCTACATATAACACATGCTAGTGACAAAACAAAATTGAAGAAAAATATGTGCACCAATTACGTAAGAGTTCCTAACTCCAAAGGAAAGTCAACTACAATTCTAGAGATTCCTAAATCAGCCAAATCAAAGAAAAATGAAGGAATATAAACAAACAATTAGTGAAGTAATAAACTAAAGAAAGAAGGAAATGATAACCTTTATAAAAGCACGCTTCTTGGACGACACTTTGAAAAAAACTTTGGTGAAAGCCTTAAGCAACGCTTCTGAACATGATGCCAAGGCCTTGATGTTTTTGGTAGCAGTTTTCTTTGAGTAACTCGTCTTTGGAGGGTTGGAAACTGCATCATCACCCTGATCAGTACCAAGGAAAATCCTGTTTTGCTTAACTAGAAGCTACAGAAAATGCAAACATGTATATGATAACATTAGTAGTCAAGAAAAAAACAGAAAAAACTACACCACAATTGATTAGAGACATTACCTGCAAGGCAATGGCAATATGCTCAAGCATAATGGCATCCTTTCTGATGCATGGAATAAGAAGTTCCACTAAGGATTGAAAGTTTTTATGTGTGTCATTCGGATAGCGACAGAAGGCAGGCAATAATCCCCAACAGCCACTGGCATGAGCCTGCAGTTCTTCTCCAATTACTGACTTTTTAACTGGCAAAAAGGTCAAATTACTATCATGATGAAGTTATATTCAATGTCCGCGGTTGAACCATTACATAATACCCTTAATTGATTTTATGAAAAAACAGAAACACTAATATTCTTATCAAATCAAGCATGCCAGGCCCCTATTGATAGAACTATCTAATTAAATATGGATAAAATACGAGTAGTTATCATGCTCTCATAAAACTATCTTTATATTGGATATACGAATAAGAATACCAGAAGCCTATTTATAAAACCCTAAAATTCTTATCAAATCAAGCATGCCAGGCCCCTATTGATAGAACTATCTAATTATGAATAAAATATGATTGTTATTTCCATGCGCTGGTCTAGCACTTTTTTCCGAAAGTGATATGTTAGATACATTAAACAAGAATTTTTTTTTTTTTTTTTTTAAAGAAAAAACTTGTACCTTTTTGGCAAGCTTCTTGAAAGGATTCAGCTAGAGGCACTATACACTCTATAAAGAACCCCAAGGATGATCCAGTAACGTAGTCCTTCAAAATAGATATTAACCATACATTTGAGCAGGTTTGATCCTTGGCATCAAGGGAGATAGGTAAAACAGCAAGCAGTGTTTCTGGTCCCATAGCAATGACAGCAGACCCAATACACTCTCGAAGCTGTTATATAAATATCGCCACGGAAAAACATTATTAATAAAATGGCATCCATTCAAAACGCAGATTACCATGCAAGTATCTAAACCTTCTCTAACGCCTTGAACATGCACACCACATTCAAAGTCTGAAGCATCATAAAATTATTTTTTTTCTTTTTAACTCTCAGTCATCAAGGTAATGAACAGGCTGAGAAAGGTTATGGTAGCTTAAAAAACTTACATGTTTTAAATCAGGAGTATTTCTGGATGCAGCTGTCATGAAAGTGGCAAGCTTCAGAAGTATGCTTTCCATGTAGACATGAGAACTCTTCCCTAGATATCACAAATAAAACCAGAGGTCTGTATCAAGCGCTTATGACAAAAACAATGATATATGGGCCACAGTGCCATACAAAATATAAAAACTGGGATATACCAAGTTTGATAAATAATTCAGAGATGACAGCCAAAGTATGTTCATTTGGAATTCCTCGACCGAGAACTTTGAGAAGTGCATCACATACTGATTTCAAAATTCTTGATTCCTTGGATTCAACATTATTTACATCAGTAGAAATCTTCTCCGAACTCGAAAGAAAATCTACATCAATATGACGGTTTATCATTTCCTTTAAGATATTTGAAGCCTTAGCAGCAGTAGCCTCAGATGTCAGAAGACCTAAAAGTACACACACAAAGTTAGTACAAGTACTGCTAATAAAAGTAGGTGAGCGTACCTCAAGCTATCTATCCAAAAACACATAATACCTTCAACAGCAAGTGTTTCTAAAACATATTAAACATGACTCTCAATGATACAAGTATTGTTGTCATGCAAGACACAAGTTTCTCAAAAACCACATGTTTGATATAGTAAAGCAAGATCGTAAATGTACTATTGCTATGTTATTATTTACTTTTAAGTTTTAAATTTTAACTTATTTATGCCCAATCTCCAAACTGATTTTCACTGTTTCCGTCATTATTTGTTGACCAAGTCATATGGACCATCCAAGCATATCAAGCAAGAGAATATATGTACCTGCTATAGACCCAATGATTAAGGAATAATGGCTGTTCCATTTGTCTGTATCTCCAACTTGAAACTTGGTAAGAAAATTATCCAGAAGAGCTGCTGCAGAAAAAACAGTGTCTACTGGGTTCTGCTTCTTTGACATATATGAAGCGAGTGTCGTGACTATCTTTACGGTATCCGGAAAAGTAGATCCAGCTTCCAAGAATCGAAGTATCTCCTCCAAAACATCAAAGACATGCCTTGTTAATGGTGAGAACTTAGAACTTATAGCTTTTTCTAATTCTACAACGGCTTTAGAAACGACTTCGCTTGGTAAGCAAGGGACCAGAAACTTCAATAGATTTATCATATGAAGAACTTCCAAGTGTTCACATTTTGATAAATTATCATCTTTAGATCCATCGGCAGAACTTGAAGCGATTGTTTTAACTGCCGACGACATATAGGTTTTAAAGGATTTTAACACCAACTTGCTTGCCATTTTTATGGCAAGAGGTGACTGAAAAGACTTGAAGACCTTCACAACACACTCTTGACCACATTTTCTCACCTGCAACATTTAGGAAAATCACAATGTTATGGAGGAGATACTTTGCATAAATGAACTTGATCGAAATTTATCTTAGAATTATTATTTTTACAAATTTACAACATATTAATGACGAGGAACGCATTTTTGTTATGCTACTAATACTTGTACTTGCTCTGCTATTCTGCCCCCCATGAGGAAGAGTTATGGGCGCGTACAAAAAAAAAAGGCTGATGGGGGGCGTGTGTACTATGTGTAATTTTTCAAGCATTTACGAGAAATAATAAATAAAAAGGCCATTCCATTTTGACAAAAGCTCCACACCCAAGTTCCATAGCTTTTGGTACGCTATCCCGATCATGATTTTCCTACCCCCAGAGGGAAAGGCCCTTCCCTTATTGGGCCTTTTGGGCCGGTTGTGGGCTATATTGTGTTTTTAATAAAATAAGCAAATCCAAACACTAGTTTCAGAAGTATTTTTTTATAAGTACTAATTTTTAAGCACAAGCAGAAAAAATAGGCAATCCCAAACACCCGCTAACTATCTTCTTAATTTCTCATGGGTTGGAAAAACAAGATAGCGAGGTGGGTTTTAACAACAACATACCCAATCCTACCGGGACGGGTTATGGAGTTTTTAGTTAAATGAGATTTTAGTTACATAATTGGATTGCATGAAAGCCTCAAATTCAACTTTTACCCTTTTATCAACCATTTACTTGAGTTGTTCCACCCAACTAGCTTCTTTCGTGACCGATCCTTCTTTAAAAGACTCTCACATCTCAACCTCTTTACATATCATAGGCAACCTATACTTAGCATCTATCTTATAGTTATCCACATCCTCATGTTAAAATCATGTCCATTTCAAATTGTTTACCTGTCATTTCATCATTCCTATACGCCTTTGCTTGCAACCCATGTGTGTGAGCTGACATGATCTACAATCCATGGGGATTAATGCTATTACACGAAGTTGAAAACGCTTCTCAATGTGTGCATGAATAAAATTCTAGGTTATCCATTGACAGATTGAGAAACACTTTAAACTACTTGTAGGATCATTCGTTGATAGTAATCCCCATGGATTTGAGATCATGTCTGTCTACAAGCATGGTCGAGAGCAAAAGCATAAGAGACAGATATAATGACATTGAAGATGTGATTATGTGAATATATATTAGATGTCAAGTATAGGATACCTTTAACATAGAGACACGTTAACATGTGTGACAGTCTTCTAGAGAAGGAATAGGGTCACGTGGGAAGAAGGTTAGGTGAAACAACTCAAGTTGATGCTAGAAAAAGGGGTAAAAGTTGTACTTGAGGCTATCATGCAATCCGACTTTCTAATCAATGAGTATCTACTATTAAAAAAAAAGTAGAAAGATTGGATATATGTGAGTTTTCCCTCTTCAGTTTTAGTTTTATATATTGTTCCTCGACTCTTATAACCATTTGTTTCATGTTATATGTGTTCTCTTTTATATGAAACAGCATATGCTTAAATCTGAGTCATTTAACTGCTTCTACTCTTACAGCATTTGCAATATAGAATAACTACATTCAAGTACAAAAAGCTCACTATTAAATTGAACCCAAAAAAATTTCTTCATAATTTTATCTTAGGTGTATATTACCAAAACTAGCTTATAAACCCACACATATAACGGGCACTTATAAGAAAATTGTGTAACTAGATTAGTGTGCATATATATTTAGACAAGTTATAATTTGCTATGCTACTTTTACATGTAAATATGAAAATTTTAAACTGAAAACAAAACGTTAAGTTGGTAATAAGTAAATGGGTAACAATTTTTAGCTATAATGATACATTCACTCAGATTCATTCATTCAGCTTTAAGAAACGGTGGTTAGATCAATTTTACTACCTAAAGCCTCAAGTAAGGGTCTTGTCACCAGGTACGGTTGATGTGATAATGTCGTCACCCGCCTCATCGAGTGGCCTCATCTTTGAAATTACGTGAAAATGTGAAATGTATCTCATACAACAAAAATAATCAACCCAAATATGTTATTACGTATTTGCTCATTTTATAATCAAGTCTTCAAAGTTTCAATGTCATATTTTAAACACTCACACAAAGCTATGGTATGTCCACTAAAATATACTTAAAGCAGTAGCTCCTCAAATTGAATTTGACACACTCAAAACCACTTGGTTGATGAGACACCTATATTGCTAGTCCAAAAGCCTACTTGTCAAACTTTCTCAAGTCACTCGTGCTCGGTTTCTAGTGTATGAACACAGTGGAGCTTATTCTAGATATGAATACATATAGAGGCGAGACTAGAGTTTCTATCAAGTTGCTTTATAAAATTCTTTCGCGCTTCCCTCATTACCATACTTAACAAATAATCTAGTTACCAACGACTAAGCATTCTGAAACTTACAAAGCACTATACATAGACACTATTCACATTTACACATATTCACAATGTAGCAATGCCGTACCTTGGGACGTTTATCCACCGAAAACTTCAAAAGCGTCTCAAACCCCAACTTAACACTCTCCCAATCCTCCAAATCACAAAACTCGAGCAACACGCCCAAACACTTAACCAAACCTCTCACACTCGAAACCGACAACCCCTCACACTTCCTCTCAACCACCATCTCAACCAAAATCTCAACCGCCTCACCCGCCTTCTCCTTCCCAATCCCCTTCTTCTCCACCAACGGCAACACAATTGACAAAAAACTCGACAACGCTGACACTGCATCCACATCCACGTCAGCAGATGCTGACGTGGATGAGAGAGCGTCAATAGTGGCTGCGAAGTAGGATAAGGGAGTTAAGGGGAGGGATTCTGAGAGGATGATGGCGCGTGTGGCGGCGGCGGTGGCGATGAGGTGGCAGTGTTGTGGTGCGGTGGAGGAGTTGTAGCGAGTGAGGAGCTGTTCGGTGATGTCGGTGGTGGTGGTGAAGGTGGTGGGGTCGAGGGCGGTGGTTTGTGGTGGTTGTGGTTTCATTTTTACGGCGGCGCGTAGAGTAGGGTTTAGAGAGGGTTTGTGTTTTTGAAACGTTGGGGATATACCAAGTTATGAACCGGGTTAATTTTGTACCCTGTATATTAAAGGAAAAGTTGTCAATTTGAAAAAATTTAAAAACTTAAAATTTCAATTTGTTAATCGGTTTTACATTTTCATTTTCTTTTATTTTATTTTATTTTAAAACAAAGAGTAAATTTTAAAAAACATCTATGTGGTTTACCCTGTTTCTCACTTTATATCACTTTCCCAAACTTTTCGACGGATATATCCATCCGTTAATAAAAGTTAACCATCATACGTCATTCGGTTAAAATAAGGACTAACGGTGCAAATTATTTTCCCGTTATCTCTTAACAAGATAGAATATATTTACACCGTTAGTCCTCTGGACTAACGATATTTGCACTGTTAGTCCTTTTTTTTTAATTTATACGTTTTAATACGTTTTTATCCCGGTTTTGTTTGTTTTTATTATGTTTTATTCATTTTTATCTCTTTTTCTTCGTTTTTATCTATTTTGTCCGTTTTTATCTGTTTGTGTGAGTTTTTATCCCGTTTTTGTCTGTTTTTATTACGTTTAATCCGTTTTGATTCTATTTTCTCCGTTTTTATCCATTTTTATACGTTTTATCCATTTTTGTACGTTTTAATCCCATTTTTTTCCATTTCAGTACGTTTTTATCCATTTTGTACATTTTTATCCCGTTTTTGTCTTATTTTATTACGTTTTTGTCCATTTTTGTAAGCTTTTTATACGTTTTATCCGTTTTTATCTTGTTTTAGTGCGTTTTTATCCTTTTTTTACTCTTTATCTAATTTTATCAGTTTTTGTCCATTTTTGTACGTTTTCATACGTTTTATCTATTTTTGTATGTTTGTTTATACGTTTTATCCGTTTTTATCATGTTTTAGTACGTTTTTATCCACTTTTTTTTACCTTTTATCCGAGTTATGTTTTTATCCGTTTTTGTCCAATTTTGTACAGTAAGTTTTATCCGTTTTTATACCGTTGTTGTCCATTTTTATCTTGTTTTTGTACGATTTTATACATTTTATCCATTATTATCCCTTTTTTTTCCATTTTGTCCATATTTATCTTGTTTTCTATGTTTTATCTTGCTCCTCATTTTTTTCACTTTTTATCCGTTTTTATCTCATTTTCGTACATTTTATCCGTATAAAAACAGATAAAAACGTTAAAAGAAGGACAAAAACGTGATAAACGTACATAAACGAATAAAAACGTACAAAACGGATAAAATGGACAAAAAAGGGATAAAACGGACAAAACGGGATAGAATGGATAAAACGTATAAAAGCGTACAAAATATGACAAAATCGAGATAAAAAAATGGACAAAAACAGATAAGAAGGTTTAAAAAATGGATAAAAATGCACAGAACAGGATTAAAACGGATAAAACGTATAAAAAAGTACAAAAGTGGACAAAATGTATAAAATGTAATAAAAAGGGACAAACGGGATAAAACGGACTAAAATGTGTAGAAACGTATAAAACGGATAAAAAGTTAAAAATATATGGAAAAAACACACAAAAACGGACAAAATTAGATAAAATGGTCAAAAATGGATATAACGTAATACAAACGGATAAAACGAATAAAAACATATAAAACGGGATAAAAACGGAGAGATCGAGATAAAAAGGGACAAAAAGCACGATAAAAACAAACAAAAAAAGGAAAAACGCATAAAAACGGATAAAACGGACAAAAACGGGATAAAATGGTCAAAAACGGATAAAACGTAATAAAAACATATAAGAACAAGATAAAAACGGAAAAAAACGTATTAGCACTATAAAAATAAAAAAATAAAAAATAAAAAAATAAAATAAAAAAAAAAACATTGCAAATATCATTAGTCTAGGACTAACGGTGTAAGTATATTCTATCTCGTTAAGAGATAACGGATAAATAATGGCACCGTTAGTCCTCATTTTAACCAAATGATGTATGGTGGTTAACTTTTACTAACGGATGGATGTATGTCGAAAAGTTTGGGAAAGTGATGCATAGTGCGAGTAAACTATAGGGATGTTTTTTGGAGTTTACTAAAAAACAAATGACTTATATATATATATATGGGAATATATTAGCTACAATTAATTGTAGCCAATTAGCTACAATTTTGTACTAAAATGTGGGTCATGATTATTTTGTGGGTCCGATTCTTTTCGTAGGTCCCTGAATCATTCTAGTGTAATTTTATAAAGCATTGTAATTGGCTACAAAATATAACGAAGATATCCCCTATATATATATATATATATATATATATATATATATATATATATATATATAGAATCTAGATCAAATAAGATCAAACTTAAAGTTGTTAAAATGAGATCATACTAAAATTTGACAAGTGACACTCTCCTTACAAAAAAATAATTTTTATTAGCTAACGAAAATTGTTAAAGTTTGATAGATTTCTTTTAAAATTCTGAAACCTAAGTGATACACTTTGATTAGAAGTGTAATGTGTATCGAGGTTTTTAGTATGTGTATGGTTTTGGGTATTTATTAGTGTAATGTGTATCAGGTGTATCGCTAATCCAAACTCATGTATCATTTGGTTATTAGTTTCTAAAATGTTAATTTGTATTAAAATATTATTTTTTGTGTATTATTGCTAAAATTGTTATTTATAAATGTTTTAGTGGTTTTTTTACTTGATCTTATTTTAGACCTTTAAGTTTGATCTCACATTAACCCTCCCTATATATATATATATATATATATATATATATATATATATATATATATATATATATCATTTAATTTTTCAGAGAGAGAATGGAATGTGTGAGAGAGAAACTTAGGTCTAGCAAAACACACGAGAGAGGTGAGGAAAAATACAACAGAGACATCGAGAGAGAGAGGTTAGGGCACGTAGGATCTAGAGAACAATACAATGGCAAGCGTTTAGGATCTAACTATACCGGTGGGAAGCGTAGCTCGGCAATATCGTTCATGTTTTTCAACTTCCCGGAGGAGTGGGGAATGGGTAGGCTATGGATGATTTTTAAGAATTACGGGACTGTCTTTGACATGTTTATGGCACAGAGAAGGCTTCAAAATGGGCAAAGATATGGTTTTGTTCGGTTCAAGTTCGTTAGAGATGTAGATGGGTTGTTAGGACAGTTGAAGAAGATCAAGATTAGGGACGATTACATGAGAGTCTTTGTGGCACATGACAGGAGGAATGGTAGTTTTGGAGTAAATAGGAACCACGTTAAACACGAGAACAATAACAGGTCTGTATACAACGGGAACAGGTTCAACATCGCAATAAACAATCAGAATGTGGACAATAGAAAATTTGTAGATGTGGTGAATGGTGGAAAGAGAAATGTTGATATGAGGAATGACGAAAAGGAGACGAATGGTAGAGGGGATCAGGTGAACAGTAAGGAGAATACGTGCTTGGGGCCGGACACGAACTGGAAGGGGAGAATCATAACGGCTGAAGAACATGAATTAAACAGTACCTTGTTGGGCAGAAGTGTCGTGGGTGAAGTGAAGGCCGCATGTTTTCTTGCGAAACTCCCGATCTTGTGTGAGGAACAAGGACTTGGAGTGACCGAGGTTAAGTTTCTAGGTGGTTTGGAGGTTATGGTGGTGCTTGAAAATGAGGCTACCGCGGTAAATGTGTTAACTGATAAGAATCACGGTTTGAGACGTTGGTTATACAAGCTAAGAATGGGTGTTATGCTGCAAAGAACTTCCGGAAGAATCACATGGTTATCAGTTATTGGGGTCCCTATTGATTGTTGGGGGGAAGGAGTGTTTAAAAAAATCGCGGCTGTGCACGGAACGATTATGGGAATGATCAACTGTAGGCTAGAAGGAAATCAGAACCTAGTGTATGGTAGAGTACAAATTCACACTATAAATAAAGGTTTGATTAATGAAGATGTCATGTTAACTGTAAAAGGGAAAAATCATAAAGTAAATGTGATTGAGGAAGTTAGGGACATTAGTTCCATTGAAATTCAAGAAGTGGGTAGTAGAAAGTATGATAAGGATAAAGGGGATGAACAGGTTGAAGAAAATGAAATGCAGGTTGACGAGGAAGAGGGCGAAGTGGAGGGTGAATCTGATAGTGAGGGAGGGAGGAATCCAGTGAGGACGAAGACGAACATGCAGGAAAGATGCGATGCGAAGTAGGTGGGGAAACAACCGCAGTTCCCAGTGGACGAGTAGACGGAGGAGACGAAGGGTTAAGGTTTTTGGGAGAAACGAAGGTGGTTGATACCTTCGATGGAGAGGCAGACAATCTCGATGTTGTGGGGTCTGGGGATACTAAAAGGTCTCATGGGGAAGACAATTCTCAGTTAAAGGCAAAAGGGAGTGGTGAGTACATTTATGAAGAAAAGGATAATGATGGGAATCATGTGATTGGTGAGCAAAATTGTTTTATGGAGAATGAGTGTAACTCACGTGTAGATAAAACAAATGGACCAAGCTACAAACGTAATGGGCTTGAGGTAAACTCAACTGTGTCTACACCTAATGGGCTGGTTAATGGATTGGAAGATATGGTTAATGATATTAACACAAATGGATTAAATGTCTTGGATGAAAACCGTGGTAGTAAAAGAACAAAAAGGAAATTCGTACACAAAACCAGTAACCACTATGTCGAACGAGATGGATGAAGAATGAGGGAAGAAGAAAATGCGACAACAACCAGTGATAGATCAGTGCTTAGGAGAGATAAACGTGATGTCTCCCCATCTAGCTCGGCGGTTAGTGGAGGTGATAGACTAAGGAAAAAGAGAAAAGCTTGTAACGAGGGGAAGTTCAAAGGGAGTGAAGAAGATATGATTTTTAACAGGGGGAAATCGACCGATGAGAAAGATGAGGGCAAAAAGAAAAATAGGAGACGTAGTATCACGAAAGCATTGGAAGTGGCGAGGAGAATCGGGGTGGAAGGGTTAGGGGAAATAAAAAAAAGGGGTGTCGGATGTGTATAAAGAATACCACGAAGTAGAAAGTGAGAGTATTATTGGGGTGTCGTGGGCACGAGCTGCCGAAAAAGAGAAGAATAAAGATCATTGTGATGAGGGGCACAAGGGAGATGTTGTTGCTGACCAACAGCCGCAACTGTGATTGAGGTATGACTCACGTAGTTTTCGTTTTATTAATTAGTATATCATGAAGATGATTTCGGTAAATGTGAGAGGCATGGGGGAAAGCGGGAAAAAAGGTTGGATTAGATCGATAATTAAAGATGAACGTCCAGATGTTATCGGTATCCAAGAAACAAAATGTGGTATGATTGATGATTTTTGGGTTGAAAACTTATAGGGCGGGCAAGGGTATGGGTACGCGCAATTGCCTGCTATCGGGAACTCAGGGGGTATAGTAATACTTTGGGACACGAGAGTATTCGTGTGCAAAGAAGCGGTCGGTGATGAGAGATTCATTGCGGTTAAGGGATCATGGAAAGAAAAAAGTGAAGATGTATTTTTAGTATGTATCTATTGGCCACAGGTGGGTAGCCACAAAGCTTCATTATGGGAACGACTTAAAAGATTAATGAATAAATGTCAAGGGGTGTGGTGTATATTTGGGGACTTAAACGTGGTTCGGAGAAACGATGATAGATTTAACTCGCAGGTGAACATTAAGGAAATGATGGATTTTAACGAATTTATTAACAATATGAGGTTGATCGAGGTTCCAATGGGGGGGGAGAAAATTCACAAGGGTGAGTGATGACGGTTTGAAATTCAGCAAATTAGATCGTTTCTTGTTAAATGAGAACTTTAATGAGATATGGGGTAACTTATCTGTAACCGCCTTGGATAGAAAGTTATCAGACCATTGCCCGATCGTGATAAAGGATTTGGAGTTGGACTTTGGGCCAAAACCATTTAGAATTTTTAATATATGGATGGAAGAACCAGATTTTTCTAGAGTCATAGAGGAAGCATGGGGGAAAGAGGTAAGGAGCTTTCGGTCGGACTGCGTGTTTCGTGATAGGTTAAAAAATGTCAAGGCAACTCTTAGGATATGGAGTAAGGAGAGGTTTGGAGGGCATAAAACAAAAGTGGAAATTTTTAAAAATGAGGTAATGAGATTAGAGTTAGAAGCAGAATCTCGGATTTTGACTGAGAGTGAGAGGACGTCTTGGATGGAGGCTAGAAAAGAATGGGGAGAAGAAGTCGGTAATATGCTTCGTCAAAAGGCTAGAATTAAGTGGGACGTTGAGGGTGATGAAAACTCAAAATTCTTTCACTCATATATTAGGAGACGGAACAACAAATGTAATATAAGAGGCCTCACGATTAATGGAGTTTGGTGCGAGGAGACTAATCTAATCAAAGCAGAGATGGCCCGTCATTACAAAAACTTATTTTCTGAGGGGGGGTCTGACTCGTCCAATTTTTTGTAGTAGAAAAGTTGAGAGAATTACGTCGGAAGAGGCGCTTACCTTGGAGAGGGGGCTTCAATGAAAAGGAGGTGTGGGAAGCCATCTGTAGTTGTGGAGGGGATAAAGCACCGGGTCCAGATGGATTTGATTTTAAGTTTATCAAGAAATCTTGGGAAATCATTAAATCGGATTTATTAAATGCAGTAAGGTGGTTTTGGGATAAAATGGAGATATCTAAGGGATGCAACGCTTATTTCGTTTCCATCATTCCTAAAGTGGTGGTAACTATAGGGCTTGGTGATTTCCGTCCTATTAGCCTTATCGGATGCTACTACAAAATAATAGCTAAAATGCTAGCGAAAAGGGTTAAACGAGTTGTAGGCAGTGTGGTGGGGGATGTTCAAAATGCGTTTATAAAGGGTAGATATATTCTTGATGGAGTTCTCATTGCAAACGAGACAATGGAGTTTTTGAAGAAAAAGAAAGATAAGGGCTTAATTTTCAAGGTGAATTTCGAGAAGGCATATGATAGCTTAAATTGGAGATTCCTATTGGACATAATGAAAAAAATGGGTTTTGGCGGGAAATGGTGTAAGTGGGTGGATGCGTGTCTTAGATCGTCCTCGATGTCCATTTTGGTCAACGGCTCCCCGTCAGAGGAATTCGGTCTCTGGAGGGGTGTTAGGCAAGGTGATCCGCTTTCACCTTTCCTTTTCATTTTGGCAGCAGAGGAGTTAAACGCGATTGTTACCGAAGCAGTGGAGAAAGACATTTTTAGAGGGGTTGCTGTGGGCGAAAATAGAGTTATGATTTCACATTTACAATACGTGGATGACACTATTTTTTTGGAGAATGGAACAAGGATAATGCTAAATCTCTTATGTGCATCCTCAAATGCTTTGAAGAGGTTTCCGGATTAAAGGTGAATTATAACAAAAGTAAGTTGTATGGTATAGGCGTTAATGAGAGGGAAATGGCAGAGATGGCAAGATGGATGGGTTGTGGTATTGGGGAAGCCCCGTTTACATACTTGGGGTTACCAATTGGGGAAAACATGAGAAGGGTTAATGCTTGGGGTCCCGTGGTGGAAAAATTCAAAAATAGACTGGCGGATTGGAAAGCTAAAACGATGTCGTTCGAGGGTCGTTTAACACTGGTTAAATCGGTTCTTGGTAGCTTGCCTTTGTATTATTTCTTGATGTTTCGCGTACCTTTGAGTGTTATTAAAAATCTCGAGAGTATAAGAAAAAATTTCTTTTGGGGAGGGGTTGGGGAGGGTAAAAAACTTTCGTGGGTCAAATGGGATTCGGTTATTACTTCTTTCGGGGAGGGGGGGCTTAATATTGGGTCCTTAAGGGCGAAAAATATGGCATTGCTAGCTAAGTGGTGGTGGAGGTTTAGGAAGGAAGGTGGGAGCTTGTGGGTTAGGGTGATCAAAAGCATACAAGGGAATGGTGGGGGTTTGGATGGTGGGAGGGGGGTGGTGGGTGGGAGGGCGGGGGGATGGGGGGTTTGGAGGGATATTGTGAAGATCGGGGAAGAAATTGATGGAGTTGGGTTAGAGTTCACGTCATCATGTATCGGGGTATTGGGTAACGGGAGAGATATTAGGTTTTGGGTAGATAGATGGGTAGACAATCGGAGGTTATGTGATAGATTTTCTAGGTTATTTCATCTAGATAGAAGGGTAATGTATGGGATAAGGGGTTGTGGGTCAATGATGTTTGGTGTTGGGAATGGGATTGGGTTAGAAGCATTAGGGGTAGAGTAAGTAGGGTGTATGAGGAGCTCTTAGGGGTAGTGCAAAATATTGTGGTCAATTTGAATTGTAGGGACAAATGGAGATGGGCGCTTGGCGAAGACGGCGAGTTTTCGGTCAAAGAGCTTTCTAGATTGATCGAGATGAAGGTGTTGCGCGTGGAAAGTGGTGTTCATGAGACGTGGTTCCTAAAAAAGTAAACATCTTCGTGGTGGAGGGCGCTAAGAGGAAGACTTCCGGTTCGTGTGGAATTAGATAGAAGAGAAATTGATTTGGATACGGTTCTATGTCCTTGTTGCAATGATATCGTGGAAACTTGCGCTCATAGTTTGGTCACGTGTGACTTAACAATGAATGTGTGGGTTAAAATATTCAATTGGTGGAAGGTTGGGTGTGTTAATGCTTTTACTATTGAGGAAGTTTTTTCTCATAGTGGAGGTGTTAATGTTCCCGCTTTCTTATCTCGTGTTTGGCAAGCGGTTATTTGGACTTCCGGCTACTTCATTTGGAAAGAAAGAAATGCTCGTGTGTTCGGTAAAAAAATATCTAGTACTAATAAGATTGTCCATGACATTCAACTCAAAAGTTTCGAGTGGATTGTAAGAAGATCAAAGAAATATAGAGCAATAGATTGGCAACATTGGTTATGGGATCCTCAAAAAATTCAGCTACAGTAAGTATTTGGTGCAGATAAAAATCTTTTGACTAATTTTCGAGAATTTATCTGCAAATGGTCACAGGATACTGCAAGTGTCTTTGTGTTTTTTGAGCTCAGTATGATTGCTATACAGGTAATTTTATTGTGATAGCGCGATGAATGATAGATATGTTTAAGTCATCGTCAGTTCGAGATCAATATGTGTTTGGTTGCTTTATTCGTTTATCTGAGATGTGCAGTATTAGCTGGAAGTGCACAGTCTCTGGTTGCAGGTGTGTCAAACAGTGGGCTTTGTTCCTTTCTTGTCTTTTGTTGTTCGCTCCTTGCTGGCAAGTTGTGATAGTTCATGACTTGCTTTGTCAAATGTTGTGTTGTGATGGAATCTGCCTTCAGGTCATTGGTTTTATTTAGGATTTAGTATTTTTAAGTCTTAGTTTTTGTTGTATGTCATTTGGTAAGTTAAATAAATTTTTTAAAATTGTCAAACAATATTATAAGACAATTGTTTTTTTTTTAAGAATTATAAATAATTGTATGGTTTGTGTGAATGGTTAATAACACAACATATATAATTTTTACAACATTATGAATTTTATGTATGTTTGTAAAGTTGTAGATAATGAAAATGTATTAAAGTGATATAACAGTTAACTTAAATTCTAAACAAAGCTTCTTTGTAGACAACGATTCGTATAATAACGTGGATAATGGATATATCCTATACATATAAATTGTGAGAATTGTAGCAGGTTTTCCATATAAGTGTCTGGATATGTCAAATAATTTTTCTATAAAATTTAGTTGTTATTTGTTGAATTGAAGTTTAATTTCATTTCTATGACAACATATAGAGATTCAACACCAAATACATAGAGATCGAAAGGAAAAAATAGTATGATATCATACAGAGAAGCGCTATTTGTTGTAACCTAGATCTGAAATCACGTGACGTGGTGAAAGTTTATAAAAATACTCTACTTATTTGGTAGCATGTCGTGTTGTTTCACCAGAAGATGGTCAATTCAGCGCACAAGCAAGATAAGGCCGTATTCAGCATAGAAGAGCTACAACATATACAAAGGATTAATTGAAACCAGATCGAGATAAGTGCAACAAAGAAAATAACAATTAATGCCGAATGTTAGACGCTAGAATTTACTTAAAACAATGTATATCTATAAATGACGCTAATATTTTGTGTACTTACTTGCCAAAGAAACATATACATCGACTGAACAGCTTCCATGTTTTTCAAATCGATTGATTTTGCACGTATCCAAAGTATTAATGCCATTGTAAGATGACTAATGACCTATACGAAAGAAGACTACAGTTTTCTCTGTCAAGTCTTCAGAGGCCATAATTAGTTAGCCAAATGGCCCTGCTTGACCACTGACGCTTGCAGTCTTTGTGCTACAAAGAAATTGAGGGTCATTCCACTTGAGGTCCATAATCTCAGCCTCTTCTAATTTTGGAAGCTTAACGCTCTGTTCTCAAGTCTAAAATTTAAAGAATGGAAGAGGATGGGATGGGAAAGGCAAAGTATGGGATAACATAGTGAAGAAAGTAATTATTTATTTTTGTGTTCTTAAGTTTTTTTAAAAGTAGAAAGAAAAGGAAAAAAAGCTACCCAAATTATCAATATACCCTCGTATTACCAATATGTTACTTCACAAAGACAAGAAGGTAGGAGATAAAAACATCGCAAGTATTATACATATAAGCTAGAAGTGATTAATAAAACTTAAGAACTAAGAAAATAGTGCATGACCGCAAGTTTCAATCAAAACGGATAAAATTTATATAAACTAAAATATGATTCGTAAAAAATAAATGCCAATTGAAATATTATGAAATAAAAAAGTATAAAAACAAACCCGTATTGACAAAGATGTGTAAAAAGTAAATGTGGAAAAGATATAATAAGAACAGTTAATCAAAAAACCAAAGACGAAAATGATATCTAGCTTATCTTAACTTTAGGTAATTCGCTAGTAGAAACACTGCTAAAAGAGCAATTTATATTGAGTATGGAAAATGAAATCAATCAAGTAACAGAGAGCTAAATGTATTTTTAGTATGAACATTATAACTCGAGGTAACATATCTGTTAGTTCGGGTTAAGTAAATGGTTAAAAATAAAGCAAAAGGTGAACAGCCAAACACAGGAAGAAGTTGCAGTCCATCAAACCCCGAAAAATGCAGACCAAAAGTTACAAAAGCAAAAATAATAATCACTTTTCAAGTTTGAGGATAATATTGTAATTTAACAAAGTTCCGTTATGTTTAATACTTGTTTCCCTTCCCAATCAGCTCAAAATTGGACGGAACAAAATAACACTCAAAAGCCCATCCTTTCCCTCCCTCCCACCTTCCCTGTCCCCTACCTTTCATCTTAAAAAAACTCAAGAACGTCCATTTTTTTGATTTCCCTTCCCCTCCCCTTCCATTACTTTAAAAAAAAAACTCGAGAACGGAGCGTAAAGAGACTTCTATGTCAACCTAGGCACATAAATAAGCAATCTATTAAGGCTAACAAACTTGAGATTATAAGATGCATGAAATACGTAATTAAAGAATATAATCTGTGTGGCTGTGATGCCTGAAACTTCAAATAGTGATTCTCGGTTAAGCTTCTTGCTAGAGTAGGTAACATGCTGATGGCGCAAGTTTTCAGTTTCCTTGATTGGCCATTGTAAAAGTTGTGTTAACTTCGATGAAGAATAGAAACTAATTTATTATTTATAAAGATGAAAGAATTCGTTTTTGAGTGTTCGGGCATATATCATTTGTCAAACCTACTGAACAATCGCAAAAAACAAGTTTAGATATCATACTTCCGTTGTAACAGTAAAACGGTTAATAGTTACTATGAAAAATATGTCGACACCATTATAAAGGTTCTTGGGATTGATAAAGCTTACTACATCTCGACTTAGTCAACTTATGTTATATTATTTAATGAGTACACACACATCATCTGAATAGTCTCACCAAATTTTTTAATTTTATTTTCTAATAGTATGTGGTTCTAGATTCTCATTCTTTGTATATAAATTCCCAGAAGTGGCAAATTGTGGATGTACAATTTTGTGCGATCACATAAGGTGAAATACCAAGTGTGGCTCGATAAATCAACTATAGTCTGTTCTTTATACATATCTACATCTCCCCACCCTTTTCCTGAATCATATTCTAAAACCTTATATAGCATTACAAGTTCATCAAAGTGAGTCTTTCTTGGGCTTCCTTTTCTGTTTGTTTTCAAAATCTACCTAGGACAATCAGAGATTTCGTGCATTTGGTTCCTTTTCTCTGAGAGAAACTTTCAAAACTGTAGGCAGTTTTTGAAAGAACCATGTTCGTGCAGCACGGACTGATTAGATCTATAATTATTTCCTATTGTGTGTGGTTTACTATTCGCTCCCAATTGTGTAGTAGTCATGTCGTTGAAAGCTGGCTTTAAGCACATACTTCAGGTTTTTTCCATTTTCCGAGTTCTCAACGCCATCTCTTCTGAACAACTATAAATGCTATTGGTGTGCTCAGGTCTAATGGCTGAATTTGCAGCTTATTTTGAGCTGCACATTGGGCTGATTTTTACTCTCTTTTGACGGACTTGACAAGCATGTAAAAGTGCAAAAAATCAAACCCCAAAAGCTATAAAAGCTGTTATGCTCAGGTCATTTGGACAATAAGTATGTAGGAAAAGTTAATAGTATCGTCATTCACACGTCATAACTGAAATTTTGGAATCATAGAAGGGAAAGTCGGCCACATACCATGCACTGGTCCAATATATTAGACAAGGACCCGCCTTCAGTTATCTTTGGGAGCAGAATCTTGAGAGTTTTGAGGTGAGATGCAATCAGATGCATGGCCCAACTGAAGAGAAGTCCACCATCATAGTTTTCTTCACTTCTTGATGTATCATCAGCGAATATGGCACGATTATATTATAAAAGCTATAAAAGCTGTTATGCTCAGGTCATTTGGACATTAAGTATGTATGACACCTATATCATTATGAGAGAAAAACTCAGAATCTTGGAAACAACAATCCGCAATTCAGAAAAATCAAAAATAGTTGTCTAATCTATCAAGCGATATCATTTATACTTATTACTATGGTCTGCAAATATCTTATTGCTTACAATCAAATGGTGCAGAACTGCTGAAGCAAATTATGAATCAAACTCCGAAAATCCATCAAAATGTTACTAAATTCACAATTTACTTAACGCATTAACAAACTATGAATCAATTGCTTAATAACGCCTCCAAATCTGGTATGAAAAACCACAAGCCATAGTCCATGAACACCATTAGGCTTGGCATTCTTGGATTCCCTTTAACCAGCAATGGCCTCAACTTACCATCTAAGACGACATTGACGACCATCATTTGCCTCAACTCAAGTGGGCTTTAAGTTAGCAGTCATGTTTTCCACAACATACGTGAAGCTGGTAATCGTCAATAGGCAAGCATGTCAGATTACATTCACATTAATTTATTACTACCATCAGTTTGTTAGTATGTTCTATCATTAAATCAAGTGATCAAGATATAAAAAAATCTATTTATTATATACCTCATGTTCATGGTACCACTGTAGCCACACAGTCTCTATAGGAGAGAAAGCTTCATCTTATTTGCATTGTACCTTGAGCATGTGACCCATATCACTGCATCAACATCGACACTTCATTTACAGTTACAATTAGTTTACTTAATTCATTGTTAAACTCCTACAAATATGAAATATAGGAATAGAAGGCACTTAAGTGATCACTCCTAAAATTGACTTGCATATAAAGAAAGCATAGAATCAACTAAAGCAAATGGTAGTGAAGTGATTACTGATTACCATTAAGTTGATTTGTAATTAGCTAATGAACTTAATAAATGGGCACACATATAAACAGAGGTTTAAGAGAAGTGTAAACTCAGTAGCTCATGAACTTAATATTACCTGTGCAAAAGTTTGGCTAGGCTCAAATAAAAAACCATACCTTTCTTATGTTTCTTAACATGATCATACTAAACAACCCTCTGGGAAAACAAAGAGTTCAATGCATCTAACACATATTGGTATGCAATTGATCCCACCACAAATGATTCGAAGCATTTCCACAAGTGATTCCTGGTGATAGACACATAATCCAATCGTTATATCTTCACAAACCACAACATGTTGAATATGTTACATTAAATCCTATTAAACAGCTTCACATGATTATGCAGGGCCTTAAACTCATGGGAAGTGGTCATTTTAAGTGTTATATTTACTGCTTAAACAGCTTCATATGATATGCAAGGGACCCGTAGGACTGTCATAGTTGCAGGGATTGTACTGTTAGTATTAGTGGTTCTCACAAATGCAGGTTTTGTTTTACGGGTCAAATAGTATGACACCTATTGCTTCAGGGCTACTGGTTAATATGCATGGGTCAATTGGATCAAATAGTATGGAGTAAGCATTTTAAGCCATAGGGACCAAGAACACTATAATCTAGGGCCTCAAAATCATTGGAAGTGGTCGTAGTTAGTTTGCTTAAAGTGTACAATTGCTAATTAAGCTGGATTGAATAATTTCACGTGGTCTGTGATTGAGATTGTGTTATCAGTAAATGAGAGGTGTGTAAATGTTCGAAATGTAGTACTGGTAAATTGTATCTATTTAGTATAAGTTCTTTCAACCTATACTAAATACAGACGTTGGGTCCATTCGGTTTTTGTTATATATATGTGTGGGTAAGCATTTTAAACCTTATAGGACCAAAGGTCACTTTGATAGTGTTAGCTTCTTATGGTATGAGAGGGACCCATAGAACTGTTTTAATTGCAGGCTTTGTACATTGTTAGTATTGGTGGTTCTCCAAAATGTAGGTTTTTTTTACGGTTCAAATATTTTGGAAACTATTGCTGCAGGGCTGCTGGTTTCGTGCGGTTGGGTCAGCTGGGTTTGGCTATATATATATGGAGTAGGGATTAAGCCATACGGACCAAAGGTCACATGGTCGCAATTGGTTTCCCTTTGATTGTAAAAAATTGCTGATTAAACAGCTTCATATGGTATCAAAGGGACCCATAGGACAGTTATAATTGCAACACCTGAAGTATAACTGAAAAAACTCTATATCAAAACAATAGTAATAAAAAGATTTCCAAGGTCCAATCCATATGATTTTGCAGTAAATCAGGATGATCATACCATATTGGTGAAAATTCTTCATGATGTCCATAGAACCAAGATAAGCATCACAGAAGATAACATTGGCATCACGGAGTTCTTTATTAAGGTGCACAACCGATTGGATCCAATCCCATCACCACCACTCGCCTAACCTTTGCATTGTACAAATTCTGCGAAAAAAAATTTATATTATTAAACAAATATGTCAATATTAAAAAAAACAAATTCATTAAATTAAATGTGTTGTAACCTTGATCTCTTGTTTCATTGCCCGAGCTAAAAACTTTGTAAAGTTCCATGAAACATACTATGTTTGAACACCTAACACATCAGGAAGATAGTAATGTAGGTATTCGTTAGTCCCGATTGAACTGTAGAAAACAGAGGCTTAAATGAGATTTGCAGCTTCAGTTTCGCCCATTGATAGTGTAAATCGTTGAAATGTATCCATAACTTGCTGAATTTGATGAGTGAATGAAATGTACTGACCCTGCACAGGTTTAGTTTGCTCACTGGTGGAAGCACACCAAATGTATCACACGCCAACAGAACAACCCCAAAGGCATAAGCATCAGTTTTATCAGATACTCTCCAATGTTGGGAATATTGAGGAGTCAAATACATGCAACATCTCAATCAAAATCTTACCTGAATATTCCTTTCACAATATTGCAAAAAATAAGGTACTGAAGGGGTAGAAGCCCACGTGGATAATCCAAAATCACATTGCTGCAAACCTAAAAATATATTATAAATCATTAAAATGAATGATACCTTCAAATCATAGTACACATCATAAAATTAAATCATATATTTTCCTCATGTTAGGTTATTTTCATGAAGAAAGATTTGAAGGCTTTATATCTCAATGGACCACATATCTTACAGTTCCATTATGCAAATACCTCATATCCTCAGTAATTCCTTTAGCATCTTATACCTTCCTAGACAGGGACATGCATTTCATTAGGTTTCATCATCTTCAGAAGATTACTTCACTCAAAATAGACATTTTTTAAAAACAAATCAGAAACATCACCAAAACGTAAAACTTCCGTCGCTTCAACCTGCAAAAACAACATGGAAACTTCAAAATTTATGCCACGATTTATCTGCATAAACCTAGCAATATATATATTTACGCAATTTGGGCATGTAAAAACAATATCTAACCTTTGTGATGGTTTCCCCTTGATTTAGAAGATAGAACAGCTTTGTTATAACCTATCAATAAGAAAGGTAAACAGTAAGAATCGAACAAAATTTATAGAAATTATTATCAGCTAATAGAATGAAAATAAGTACAACTGAGAAC
The DNA here is from genome assembly GCA_910596185.1 of Chrysanthemum makinoi. Lineage (NCBI taxonomy): Eukaryota > Viridiplantae > Streptophyta > Magnoliopsida > Asterales > Asteraceae > Chrysanthemum > Chrysanthemum makinoi. The sequence goes on from OU343225.1 coordinate 257,301,484, forward strand.
ACCTCCTTGAATCCAACTTCCGTCGTTAAATACCCTTGCCTCTTGACGTACTGCTCCCTTCTCGATTCCAAGAAAATATTGATATGAACATAATACAAACATAATATGAATAACAAATATCAAAACAGGTGCTGACAAAAAAAGCAATAACTAACCTAAATATCTTCCATATTAGATGCAATTGTTCCATCAATTTAAGTAAAGATGAAATTAGCAAATACTTGTATCAAAACAGGCAAGTCAAGTGTTCACGGTTACAAACATGTGATGAAGAAACACACAAACCATAGCTTAAAAAAAAATGTTTTCTTCTTCAAGAGAGATTTGATGATTAGGGTTTTTCTTTGTGAAAAAAAAAATATACGTATGCTTTTTTAAAGTATGTTTTTTTTTTAATAATGGTTTTGGATTATTTTTTTTTTAGATAAATACATTCATTTTCAAACTAATCAAAATAGTCAATGATTAGTTGTAGAGATTTATAAATTTGGTTTTTCAAGTTATAATCAAAAAATTGTGTTGGCTAGGGTAATCATGCTTTGTGCTAGACTTCAATGCTGTCACACCCCCAAATTACCTCGTTGGCAATGAATTCACTTTGAAGATGATCAACATCACAATCACAAGATATCGAATCCACCTAAAGTGTCTTTTTTTTGAAAACACATCGTTTGATATAATAAAACATTCGAGTTTACAAAATATAGCCCCAAAAGTAATCAACAACATTTACGAAATAAGTTTGTTACAATCCAAACGATGTTTTAAAGTGCATAAAATCCCTGAGACGCGCCGTCACAGCGACTCCATGATAAGTCCTTATGTGCCATGATGTATATGCCTTAGATACCCGAAAATACATTGCTAAAAGTGTCAACACAAAGGTTGAGTGAGTTCATAGAGTTTATGTAAATGTTTTGTACGACCACCACAAGTATAAGTCATGTATGACAAATATGTCACATAAAATGATACAATTGCTATAAGCACATGACAGAAGCTTGACCGACATGATGTTTCGCCCCAGAGGTGTTTGCCAAACACTCAAATAATGATATGAAATGAAATGCATCCGTTTGACGGTTGGGACCACCAACCAGGATGGAGGTCACCCACAATAGATCTATTCACTCACCCTGGCTTCTTCCGGAATTAACGGTTCATGATTATGAAATGGGGACATTCAATTGGCAATAAGGTAACTTAAGCAATGTAATGAATTTGATATACTTTGTATCGTAATAAAAATGATGTGCAATCTTATTCTCCCGTGGAGTTTGAAATAATGTATAAACTTGAATAAAACGGGGCTATGAAAACTCACTTGGTACAATGATGCGATGGCAAAAGTCTGGCTGAAATGTAGCGCAAATCTCTAACCGTGACCTATTATGAATGATATGATCTATAATAAGTTATGATGTAATGTTATGCATGCAACTCGTATGATATCTATACCACTTGTGAATTTTTGAAAATAAAGTTTATCGTCGAAAAATAATCTTATAGCGTCTTGACAATTTATAAATTACTTTTCAAGTATTTTCGTTGAAATGATAACCTACAATAATCCTTTAGTGATTTATTATGAAATTATAGCTTTTCGTCGCAAAACAATATAATTTGACATTTTATGAAAGTGACTAAATGGCCTCGAAAAGCTAGTCGTAAAATAGTGAATATCGAGTGTTAGAAAACAAACTCAACGGTTTTGGAAAGCTTGTAGCATTATCTCAAAGTCTTAGCTTTTAAAATTTTATCATAGAGGTCTCGATCATGGAGAAAAACATAGGTAGCAGGGTACTTGTTCCAAAAATATTGTTTAAGGTAGTTTTCGGCAAAGTTTGAGGACCGTATTTTATTCGTTACAACTCAGGTTTGATGAACGGTTTAACATTTTGGAAAATAGGCTAGGTGAACTTACTTTTACTAGAAGACATCAAAGTACTCTATCGGTGTTAAAAACGACCCTCAACATGGTCACTAGCGACAACTAGTTTTGGCTATTAGAAAATATATTAGTGTTCTACTTGTGAAAATAGTTACGTCAACCTTATTTAAACGCGTGTAATTTAATCTTTATAAGTCCGTTTTCTACGTTTTATATGTCCAGCTTCGTTAAAGTATACTAATATATTTTTGATAAATCGACTCATTTAGATAACGCTTAAGACTCATTTTTAACTTGTAAAAATTTGGACAGCATGCTGATTTTTCCGGAAATATAGTTTTCATCGTTAAACTTGAAAATATCATAACTTCTTCGTTATAACTCCGTTTTAACCCGTTCAAGCGACCACGTTTTTGTTTTAAAGTATATTTTCTGAATATCTAGCCCAAAATATTTTGTAAACTGTCAAAATTTCCAGATTTAGCAAAATTGATCAGACCTTATATTATAGTTGTTGAAATTGATTTTTCTCGCGTAAAACTTATTCTAACCACTTCAAATCAACACCAAAGCTATTCTAAACCTACCATACACCTTCTTAAGGTGTCATGGGTTCCTAGACATTATAAAAATAATATGTTTCAAGGGATTATTTATAGGATGAAATATACTAATTATAAGTACTAAAAACAAATAAAGTGGTATAGATACTCATATAACTTGCATGTTTTCTTCAAGCATGATAAAAATGAACAAAGTATGAATATGAAAGATTAAAAATGATCATGAAATGCTTACTAGTGTAGTGATGAGGTTTTAAAGAACAAGGTTTTTCCTAATACCCTAGGTTTTTATTTCAAAACCTTGATTAAGAGTATACTAGTGTTGATAATTAATCTTGACCTTGCAAAAATTTGGATTCCTTCTTGATTTCTTCCTATGGCCGGTTTTTAGATGATGGAAATGAGAGAGAGTATTTTGATTTTACACCTTAGATAATATGTAAGTATGTGTTAGTATTAGTCTATTATTAAAATAAGCAAGTATAATTGTATCTAGTTGATATTTTATACCCAAATGTGTTGTGTCATCCTATATGTCGACAAGCATAAAAAAAAATAAAAGTAATGTATTTTTTTATGATATAATGTATAAATGTATTATTATAGTTGGAAATTTGTGTATATAATTAAGTATTTATGGTAGTGTTATCTACAAATAAATTTTTACGGAACAAAATAAAATATATCGATGTCATAAAAATTATAAAAATAGATTTCTTATAAAACTTTAGTGAAATAATAATTATCGAGTAGTATTTACGAAAACCGTCGTAATTATATAATTATAACAATTTAAATACAAAATAAATTTAAAACACCGGGTAAACTAATATTATAATTTTTATAGTATTAACATGAGTATAAAAATATATCAGGATAATTTTTGGAAGTGTCGGATCAAATGTTCAAAATAAATGATTACGCGATAGCGTTTATTTAATAGGAAATTATACGTTTTATGAAAAATACAAATCCATGCATGAACTAATATGATGATGATGTTACCAATGATATGTAGACTAAATCTAGTCTATATGAATTGTCCTCAATGATTGTTCATGAATTCGCAGCTAAACCCTTACGGTTACGCGAATTTGATACTCGTAAACTTAGTTTACGAAAAATGATGAATAGTGAATCATGAATAGTGCTTTTTCTCCGGGAATGAATAGTGTTTCGTGAATAGTGAAATTTTGAAATACGTTCTCAGAATATCAAATCGACTTCGAAAACGATGAATAGTAACCGATGAATAGTAAATTCCCGAGATGAATAGTAAAATTTTCCAAAGTTTGTTAAATGACCTGAAATTACGAGTTGTCACAAACAGACCCATGTTCGAATCCAGTTGCATGCGTGATTTTTTTGAAGAATAAAAAACGAAATTTTAATAAATAAATAAAATCCGAAAATTCTAATAAATTAAATATTATTGCTTAGGCGGATAAAAATATTGCTTAGTTGGACAACAAATGATTATGTGGCATTAAATTGGATTATGTGGCATTGAGGTGGCATTGAGGCCTAATGTCTCCTGTTATATATAATATGGAGATATATATATAGATACTGGAAACCTTCATATTGTTAAAAGTGAAAAATTGAAAAACTATGTATGAAACCATAAACTTTTATTATTATTTTCGTTTATAACCCATAACTTATATTATTTTCATTCATTTTAAATCGTGTTTAATCCATAAATTCTTAAATTTATATTATTTTTCGTTTATAACTCATAATTTTTTTTTATCACTACAACTATTTGCCGCTATAAAATCTTGTTGCTATGCACGAGTATTCATCTAGTTTAAAAAAAGGTTGTCAAATGTGGCTTGATACACGATTTTGTATTTGGGTGAATTTAGTAATTTGAATGATGAAAAAAACAATATTTAAGGGGGGAAAAAAAAAAAAAACTACTTAAAGTTTAAAGATTAAAATGCTAAAAAAGATGTTTAATAATGTGATAAGAAGATGCCAACTTTAGTGATTAAAGTAGAAAGTGAATTTTCAAAAGACTAAAATGATGAAAAATGTGAGTTAATATGTTTTATGAAAAGAAAAAGATTTATTCCTACAAGAGACAATTCTAACTACTAAGTTTGAGAAAATAATAGCTCGAAAACTTTTAGACATGTCTTAATTTGTGAAAAAAATTGAGAATGATTTCTCTACACCAAGTCAACAACATGTGAAGATTGATCGTGAAACAAATTGTTGGAGTGGTAGCTCCCAGAACAGGGTAAGATAATCAACTTCAGCAGAAACAAATAATTATTCAGCAGAAACAAATACCACTAGGTGGTTACCGGATATCACTTGGAATCGTGTGATCACTTTTCAAAGTAAACTATTCGACCCTAATGCCTGGGTATCACGAATATCTACTTGGGATAAGACCAAATGCAGTTATGGAATTAGGCACAATTCTATAACCCTTGCGCTAATAAGTGTTAATGGTTTTCTGTATATATTCATCATGCATAATCAGATCTATTTATAGGAGATTACTCTTAGCTAGTCCAATGGAATTATGAGTATTAATCGCCCATTAATAGCCTCATAATTATCCCCATTATAGCCGTTAGTGGTTACATGACCAATTAAACGTGGTCATTAAGCGGTTGAAACTGCCACTTGAATAGGTCAAAAGCGTTACAAGCGATACTTCATAGCGCTATCGGTGGATACACTACTTCGTGGAAACCACAAGCCAGTGGAAAACACAAGATTCAGTGGAAACAGCGCTTGGCATCATGGAAACACAAGCGTACTTTCCACAAGCGATACTTTCCACAAGCACTACCAATACAAACCACTACAAGAGTCAGGGTGTTCATGGACCTTATGGGTGTACACTCCGTACCTCCTAACCCATTACAAGGTGTGAACTAATCCCACAAGTGCACTAAATTTTCCAACAATCCTCCCCAAATTTAGTTCACTTCCTTTGCATGAAAATAAACATCAAGCAAAACATGTGCATAAACGAAAATGTCATGAGGATTGAATTTCCATCTTAGTAAATTACACGTTTCAAATATTCGAGAATCAGGGTGTTCTAAGAATTGAACCCTTCAACCCATTTGACTACCTGAAGATAAAATACACACAAGTTTTCAAACACTTATCACTCTAACACTATACAAGCCATGTGTCCATATCCAAATTCATAAATGTTGCAAAAGCTAAAAGTCCAAAGCTTCTGAGCGCAAACTTCAACATTTACATAGGTGGTTCCTCTTTATTCATGCTTCCGCCAAGCACTTTTTCAAAGAAAATTAACCATTAAGAAGTAAAGACTTCATCCTCCTTTCGGCGGTTCGAGCACAACCTTGGGATGTAAATAAAACATGTGCTCCAGTTCACTGAATGTTCACTTTCCACATTGAACTCAGCTCCCAAGTTTCCTCATGAGGGAGTTGGGTGTCCTAGCATTCAATGACTAAGTTGGACTTAAACCCATCCCTTTAGCAGACTTTATAACCAAGTCTCTAGCCAAACCCTTCGTCAAGTGATCCGCTAAGTTCTGTTGAGATCTCACAAACTCTATAGATACCACCCCATTCATGATAAGATTACGAATCATGCTATGCACGACACCTAAGTGTCTAGACTTACCATTGTACATCTGGCTATAAGCCTTAGCCAATGTAGCTGCACTATCACATCGGATAGAAATAGGTGCTATAGGTTTAGGCCACAATGAAATCTCAAGAAGCAAGTTTTTCAACCATTCCGGCTTCTTTACCAGTACGCTAAAGCCACAAATTCATATTCCATTGTTGAATGGTGATGCAAGTTTGCTTCTTGGATGCCCAAGAAATTGCACCTCCACCAAGTAGGAATACCCGACCACGGTAGGCAATTGTCTTCGTGTTACTGATCCAACTTGCATCGTGTAACCTTCCAACACGATGGGTAACCAAGTATATGAGAGACTATAATCCATAGTTATCTTCAAATACTTCAGTACCCTTTGAATTGCTTGCCCGTTGATGAGCACTAGGATTACTAGTATATCTGCTCAATTTTCCCACTGCAAAACCAATGTCAGGTCTTGTACAAGTCATGGCATACATCAAGCAACCAATTACCCTAGAATACTCAAGTTGAGATACAACCTTGCCATGATTAGGCATCAGCTTCTCACAAGTATCCGTAGGTGTACTCACTGAGTACAATCAAAGTAATTGAATTTCCTCAGCACCTTCTCAATATAATGAGACCTGAGATAGAAATTCTTTTACTTTCATGTTTAATCCTTATACCAAGGATAACATCAGCCTCCCCCATATCCTTCATGGAGAACCTTGATGACAAAAATTCCTTTGTCAAGTCAACCTGATTTTGGTCAGTGCCAAAGATCAACATGTCATCAACATATAGACAAATGATGACTCCTTTACCAGATTCATCAAATTTGCTATATACACATTTGTCAGCTTGGTTAAGAACATAACCACTAGACAAAACCACTTCATCAAATTTGTGATGCCATTGCTTAGGTGCCTGCTTTAGTCCATAAAGAGACTTAATCAGTTTACACACCTTGTTTTCATTGCCAGGCATGATGAAGCCTTGAGGTTGGTTCATATAAACCTCCTCTTCCAATTCACCATTCAAGAAGGTTGTCTTCACATCCATCGATGAATAATCAGTTGTGAATAGATGCCATAGCAATCGCAGTCTTATGGTATGATCACGAGCCACAGGGGGCATAAGTATCAAAATAGTCTATCCCTGAATTTTGTTTAAAGCCCTGAATGACTAGTCTAGCCTTGAACTTTTCAATAGTTCCATCTACCTTCATTTTCCTTTTGAAAATCCATTTGCAACCCAAAGGTTTGCAACCTGGTGGTAGATCAACCAACACCCAAGTGTTGTTCCCCATGATGTATTCCATCTCATCATTGATTGCTTCTTTCCGAGAAAGCAATATCACGGGACTTCATTGCTTCTTCAAATGTCTTGGGATCATCCTCAACAATGAAGCAATAGGAGTATTGGTCTGAGACCTCATCCCTGGTACTTTCAACTAAGTATAGCTGAAACTCAGGTCCAAATAACTTTGGAGTCGACCCTTTGCTCTTCCCTGAGCACAGGTTCAAGTTGTTGAACCACAACCTCATCGGGACCACCGATGGTTCATCATCGAGGACCTTTGATACACCAGTGTCATGAGTTCCATTAGGAATCCTCTGACTTGGTCTTGGGACTGATGAGAATCTATTCTCATCAAAGTCTGGATCCCTTGATTCAATTATTGAGTTAACTGAAACATGGTCATTAGGTTCAATAACATAGAACCTAAAAGCTTTGGAATGCTCAGCATATCCAACAAAGATGCAATCAATGCCTCTTTCACCCAAAGTTTTCAACTTTGGACGGGGAGTCTTACAACAACCTACAACCCCAAACCTTGAGATAGTTCAGGTTGGGTTTCCTTTTAGTCCAGAGTTCATAAGGGGTAACCTTGTTCCTTCTGTTGGGAACTCTATCTAAATAAATAGCAAGCTGTTAACATAGCTTCACCCCAGAACCCTTGACTCAGTCTTGAATAGGACAACATGGAATTAACCATCTCCTTTAGCACTCTGTTTTCCTTTCGGAAATGCCATTTTGCTTTGAGGAGTATAAAGGGCGATTGTTTCATGGATTATTCCAACAGACTGAAAATACAGAGTATCCATGTACTCACCTCCCCTATCAGTCCTTAATCTTTTGATCAAAGACCCAAGTTGTAATTCAACTTTAGTTTTAAACACTTTGAATTTATCTAATGCTTCATCCTTGGAATGTAACAAATAAACATAACAAAACCTAGAAGCATCATCAATAAATGTCACAAAGTACTTCTTGTTCCCCAAAGAGGGAGTGGTATGCAAATCACACAGAATCCTGTGAATAAGCTCCAAGAGATTAGTCTCACGACTAACACCATGAAAAGGTTTCTTGGTAATCTTGGTCAACATGCAAGTTTTACACTTTTCAGTGTCCATGTCAAAGGCTGGGATCAACCCATCCTTAGACATATCTTGCAACCTTTGATAATGAACATGGCCAAGTCTAGCATGCCACAGGTAGAGACAGACGTCAGTGGTGGTCACACAGGGAATTTACACTATCATGGAAATAAATGCACTATCAGTGGAAATATTAAGGCTGAACATTTGATTACATAAATAACCAAAACCAATAAAAACACCATGCTTAGAAAGCACAAATTTATCCGACTCAATAACTTGTTTATATCCATGATTATTCAAAATACTACTTGAAACCAAGTTCTTCCTAATATCAGGAACATGAATAACATCAAACAAAGTTACAATCTTTCCTGAACTACACCTAAGATCTACACAACCACGACCATGCACCAAGGTTGTTGACTCATTTCCCATGTGAAGAATAGAACCATCATTCAGTGACTCATAAGTCTTGAACCAGCTTCTATCTTTACACACATGAACTGTTGCACCAGATTCAACCCACCACGCAACATCATCATCTTGCACATAATGAGATTCAGATACATATGTAACATAATAAATCTGAAATGACTTATTAAACATATTCGACCTTTCGTGAGTTGGCTGAACCACCACTCCCTAAACCATTAGTGCCTGATCCATTGGCTTTACCACCAACTTTAACACCCTTGCAGTCCCTTTTAATGTGACATGTTTTGCCACATTTCCAACAAGTAGGTGTTGCCTTCTTGTTTGGATCTGCCCTTGTGTTATCATGATATTTGCGTTTGCCTTTGTTGTCATTGTACCTGGTGGAGTTGTTATGCTCCACCATATTGACAACAGATGGTCCAGTAGCATTGCTACTCTTTGGCTTGTCATTATCCTGCATCTTGAGAGATTCCTCAATGCGCAGATGACTGCCCAACTCAACCAGAGTCAACTCCTATTTCTTATGTTTCAAGGTATGCTTGAAATCTTTCCAAGAAGGAGGGAGTTTGTCAATGACACAAGAGACTTTAATGGCCTCATCCATGTTCATATTGTGTTGTGTAAACCTTCCAAGTACTCCAAGAAGTTCATTCTATTGTTCCATAACTGGTCTTGAATCAGTCATTTTGTAATTTGTGAAATTACTAACGAGGAACTTCTTACTTGATGCATCCTCAGCCATATATTTGGCATCCAAGGAATCCCACAGTTCTTTGAAAGATTCAAAGTTCTGATAAATATCAAACAAGGAATCAGACATACCATTGAGAATAAGACCTCTGCATATGTAGTCATCATTCTCCCACTTGCTCCTCCTTCTGATCTGCTCAACCGTAGCATCATCACCATCATCAGGAATAGGTGTGGTTAGCACATACACCACATTCATGCTTGACAGCAAGAAGTGCATCTTCTTCTGCCACCTCCTAAAGTCCACCCCTTCAAACTTATCCAGCTTAGCAAAGTTTGAAGCCATGTGTTTCATTGCAACAGTTGCCATTGATTATCACAAAATAGTTTACTTTGATTGTTGGAGTGGTAGCTCCCAGAACAGGGTAAGATAATCAACTTCAGCAGAAACAAATAACTATTCAGCAGAAACAAATACCACTAGGTGGTTACCGGATATCACTTGGAATCGTGTGATCACTTTCCAAAGTAAACTATTCGACCCTAATGCCTGGGTATCACGAATATCTACTTGGGATAAGACCAAATGCAGTTATGGAATTAGGCACAATTCTATAACCCTTGCGCTAATAAGTGTTAATGGTTTTCTGTATATATTCATCATGCATAATCAGATCTCCTATTTATAGGAGATTACTCTTAGCTAGTCCAATGGAATTATGAGTATTAATCGGCCCATTAATAGCCTCATAATTATCCCCATTATAGCCGTTAGTGGTTACATGACCAATTAAACGTGGTCATTAAGCAGTTGAAATTGCCACTTGAATAGGTCAAAGCCGTTACAAGCAGTACTTTCATCAGTACTTTCATAGCGCTATCGGTGGATACCTGCTTAGGTGGAAACCACAAGCGAGTGGAAAACACAAGCTTCAGTGGAAACAATGCTTATCGTGGAACCACAAGCATACTTTCACAAGCACTACCAATAAAAACCACTACAAGAGTCAGGGTGTTCATGGACCTTATGGGTGTACACTCCGTACCTCCTAACCCATTACAAAGTGTGAACCAATCCCACAAGTGCACTAAATTTTCCAACACAAATCACCTACAATCTTCAACTATTATACACTTTGGAAATGTCGTCTATCTATATTTCATTTAGCATATAGCATTATTCCAATAAATGTACTTGCGAGCTACAAAATTAAAAAACAATGACTAAGCTTTATTTTAAAAAAAGATTGGGTGTCATTGTATCCAAATATGAAGAAGTTGATTAATTTGTCAAAGTAATTTTGTGAGCATTATAACGCGATTAACATCTCATATTTCAAGGGGAGAAAAAGATTACTTGAAGAAAAAAAAAAGTGTTGATTTATAAGGTACATAATGCTAATTATAAAGGTTTAAGAAAGTAACAACAATTAATTAGAATGTAAGAAGATAAACTTTATATTAGTGATATCTTTGAAGATAACTAAAGTGATTAAAAACTTAAATATATAAAATGATAGTAATAATAAGGGTGAAAGCTAAAGATACGTAATATATTTTTCTCAATAAACAGGTATACGCAATATACTTTATAAATTGTTGAAGATACGCAACATATTTTCAAATAATCTTCGATCGGTTAATAGCAAGTTTACATGTTACACTTGATTAAAAGTTACACAATTGGTCCCCAAACTGGAACAAATTCGCGCATCTTATTCTTTTTTGGCAATGCTCGTTAAATTTTTTTTTAACTTAAAAAAAAATCTTAAAGTCAAGATAATTTGTTTTAATTTATTTTTTTTAAAGAAAAATAATAGATTTTTTGTACATATATATACTTTTTTAATTTTTTTTAATCTGGAAAAAAAATTAAATCTTAAAATTATAAATATTTAAAAAAAGTATCCAGATTTTTTTTTCTAAAAAAAGGACTTTTTAAAAAAAAATCTGATTTTTAGTTTTTTTTAAAAGCTTTCAGATTTTTTTGAATCTATATTTATTTTTTTTTAAAATTACAATTTTCAAGATTTTTAAAAAAATCTAAAATTTATCCAGATTAAAAAAAATGTATAAAAAAACTATCCATTTTTTCTTTTTTTTTTAAATAAATAAATAAAAAAAGATTTTATCTAGATTTTAAGAAAAAAATTTAAAGTTAAATTTAAAATTTAATGTTATCAAAAAAGGATCAAATGTGTGAATTATGTTCCATTTTGGGGACCAATTGTGTAACTTTTAATCAAAAGTAACCTGTAAACCTGTTAGTAACCGGTCATATTAGTTAGATCGAAGATTATTTGAAAAATATGTTGCGTATCTTTGACAATTTACAAAGTACATTGCGTAGACTTGTTTATTTGGAAAATGTGTTGTACATCTTTAGCTTTCACCCTAACAATAATCAATTGAATATAAAATTACAACACCTTAGAATGAGAAAAATTGCTTCATTGTTGCTGCTTGTTACTAACTCGTTAAATAATCAGGTCACAAACGATAATAAATTTAACCGTTGGCTCAGCGAAGATAACAACAAGTGAATGGTGGGTCAACCCCGAGTGAAGGACAAAGGCTAGCAGGCTATATCCAGGTATTTGAGCTGTTGGGCCAAATTGCGTTATAATTAATGGGTGCCGGATTAATATATTCTCTTTATGTTTTGTAGCTTTGATATTGACATTAATCATCAGTTAAGCTTTATATTGTCGTTGAAATATCTACATAATCACTAGCAAATTTACGTGATATATGTATTATAATCACAAAATTAGTATTAATTATAACTCAAATGAGGAACAAAATGACTATTAAAATATGTATAGTTTAGCCTATTTCTTTGAACAAGAGTTACTCAAGCTTGAATCTCATGGTATTTACTTCAATTTTTTGTGTTCTTACAATTGAGCTATAGAAAAATTTTCATTTCTTCAAGAATTTTGTTTTTCGCACTATCTATCTAATATAATAAATGAGAGTTTTGTACAACCTTTTAATGCAGCTAATGAATTTATTTTTCATACGTGTCTTCGCTGTGATTGGTAAACGAAAGGAATGTACAACACATTGATTTCACATAACTTCTTTACTTTACTTGTTCTTAAACACACACAAACTCAAGCGTTATTGAATACGCTTTCGCTAATCAGTTTCATCTATACAATTAATTCCTCAAATTCAAATCAACATCTAAATATAAAATACGGTTCAATATTTATGTTAGAGTAAATTACACCGTTGGTCCTTGTGGTTTACGTTGACCGACAAGTTTCGTCATTTGACCAAAAAATGTTTATCGTTCATCCTTAAATGGCAAATGTTATGTAGCGTTAGTCCTCCACACTAACGGGCTCCACTAACTGGTGTTAGGCACCCATCCACTGAGGGTATTTTAGTCTTTTCCTAAACCCACTAGCATCAACTACCCCCACTTTTTTCTTCTTCCATCATTCACATCTTCATCTACAACTATTAGTAGCAATCACATCTTTTTTCATGCACCATTTTTGAACCACAAGCAACATCAAATCAAACCTCAATCTCAAAATACCACCATCATAAATCTAAAAAATCTACACTACTTTTATTAAAAATTAGGGCACTTTTTTCTTAAAACCCACTTGCTCGTCACAATATGAAGAACAAAAACCAAAATTCTTACCTTTTACCAAATTCAGTGTCATCTATTAAGACAAAGGGGTGGTAAACTTATACCATGTGCTAATCGAATATTCTTTGTTTTATTTTTGCTATTTGTATTAACAATTTGCTGAAAATGATTATTGAGTCTCAAAACGAATATTTGTCAAAAATGTAAAGACTTGGATTATTTGTTTACTTATCTATTACATGAAGAATTTCAATGAACTCACCATCACATAATACAAGATAACCATTCAGCCGGTGGCTTTGCACGGTGTTTGACGCCACAGTGTGTCATTTTTCCGGCGAGGCGTATCCGGCCAGATCCGGTGATGTGGTATGTGTGTTTGCATCTGTCACATCCACTTTTAGTACCTAAAAAAAACACCCATGAACTGACCAATTCCAAGATGGGGATCTGAAGGGTGGTAGCCTCATAACTTCCTTCTTACAATTTTTGTTTAATAATTGTTTGGTAGGTTTAAGGGTCCAAGTTGGTGCCTTTCGGGTTGCAATGATCTTTGTATGTGTTAGCATCTTGCAACCACCATGTATAATCCCAAATGTATTATGTTATGTCTTCGGGTTTTTTTTTTTTTTTTGGATATCTTATGTCTAGTTTTCTTGTGCAATGCTTTCAAGATGACCAATTGTGACTGTAGGTATGAAATTTTCTATGGTTGGTGATTAAAGGGAATTGGGGAATTTTTTTGATTCGTATTTATGTAATTAGTGGTGGGTTTCTTGAATTTTTATTGAATATGATGATTGAGGTTTCTGAAGGTGGTTGGAGGTAGTGAGAGTGGTGATGTATAGTGGTGGTGGTGGGTGAGTTTGAAGATGAAGATGATGAGATATTAAAGGTAGAAGACGAAGTTCATGTGAAAAAGACCAAAATACCCTCATGTGGCTATCATGTGCAGACATTTAACGAGAGTTAGTAGAGCTCGTTAGTGTGGAGGACTAACGCTACATAACGTTTGCCATTTAAGGATGGACGGTAAACCTTTTTTGGTCAAAGAACGAAACTTGTCGGTCAACGTAAACCACAAGGACGAACGGTGTAATTTACTCTTTATGTTATTAATTCCTATTGTTCAAACCCTTTCAATCAGTTACGTCTATACAATTAATTTCATCAAATTCAAATCAACATCCAAAAATAAACCCTATTTTTTGGATGTGAGTAACAATTGGTGTTTTGTTGTCAATATTGTAATATGAAAATGATTGAGTAATTCCCGAGGAGTCGTAATTTGGTCATTTCATCAAATTCAAATCAACATCCAAAAATAAACCCTATTTTTTGGATGTGAGTAACAATTGGTGTTTTGTTGTCAATATTGTAATATGAAAATGATTGAGTAATTCCCGAGGAGTCGTAATTTGGTCATAGATCATAATAGGGTGATATCCGATTATTTGTAAGTTTTTTTGAAGTATTATTTACGCTTGAGAATTTACATATTGTTAGTGATTTATTTTATTTGGTTTGAATACTTAACAATTGAAGACACATATTACAAAAACACTGAAAAATTAATCTGGGGAAAATGTTTTGCAAGATTTCACGGATTTTGGGATACAACGTTTCGAAATGAATAAGCGATTTGTTATGATTTTATATTTTGTAATTGAAAAAATTGTGAGTCTCACATAATAATTTTAATCATACTAATGAATCATAATATTAAATACCTTCTAATCTGTCTTTGAACTAATTTTAGGAACTTTTATACTATATAATGGAGAGGCCTTATGAGCTAAATGTACAAATCAAACTCCATTCCCACTGTCCAATACTGAAAGAGAAATGGCTACCTTCGTATCCGGCTATATCAAATATTTGAGTGTTGTGAAAGACAACATCAACTTGCGTGTTCGAACTCTTTGAAGTTGGAGGCAACCTGTTTATGGCAAGCCACATATTATCAACATGGAGTTGATAATCATGGATGAGCAGGCAAGTATATAGGGTATGTTTTGTTTATTGTGTATATAAATATGTAAATATTGTTTTGTGTAAAATATAATGTGGGTATATGTTTTGTGCAGAATACAAAGATGCAGGCAACAGTAAGAATGACTTTGGTCAATAAGAAGGCAATGCTATAAGTTTACAACGTTACAGTCTTAGAGAGATCAAGCCTCAATATCGAATGGTTAAACAACTACCCCGCCTTAGTTTCCTGTCAAATACTATAGTGGAAAAGTGTACTAACTTTACGGTTTCAGTCCATGGCTCTGAACTTCGTCCTTTTAAAACAACAACCGATCTATTTGATGAGAAAGTGGGACAATTTGGTATGTGCCTTGGTTTTGTATTAAATATGTTATGTGTCCCAAGGTAACATTTATATAAAACAATTGCATATAACGCACCTTGCAGATGTTATAAGCCAAGTGGTGGCGTGTGCGGAACTTGACAACTATGACAAGAATGGACAGCCTGGTAAGAAGAAACCGATCAGTCTCATCAATGTTGAGTAAGTTTTTTTCCAATTATATTTCTTTTGTTTACCGTCAAAAGTTAAACAAACTCTGTTAATCTTTTAAATAACTTTGAGATATTTTTATAGGGGCAACGAACTTATTGTAACTTTTTGGGGGATCTTATGCGGAACAATTTTGTGAATTTCTTACCTCATCCGCTGATCATGGTAAAATAATTGCAGTTATTCAACTGGCAATAATGAAATTATGGGATAGTAAGTTTTACATTATATTAGTAACTATAAATATGTATAAATTCATTTCCAATATACATATACACACAATAGCATATTAATGAATTCATATCATTGTTTACATAGAGAAAATGTGTGTTCAAAACACATATTGAGGAACAAAGTTGTTTCTTCTAAATGGCATTGATACTATATTAGCACCTGAGTTGAAAGACATTGAAGATTTTCGGAAAAGGTATCTATAAAAAAATAGAATGTCTAATCTTTAAGTTAGTTAGAATTATACGTTTTTAACAAGTAAATTAATGAATTCTTATAAGTTGCTTGAAAATCAACAAACATACAAGTCTGAAAATGCGGCTTCACGTATATCTACCGTTTCTAAAAACTCAACCAAATATGAGTTTGTAGGAAAATATCCCATGAGGAATTGTTGAACTTCTGGATGTTGCCCATGTATAACCTACACATCACTTCCCATAACCATGTTTTAATATAATTATTCATAAAAACTCCTTAATCAAAATATCAAACAGAGATTTGATGAACCTTATATTGTTTATCAACATAGGGTGTTACTTCTGTAATTGTTGGAACCATCTGTGCTATACAAGAAGAAGAATGCTGGTGGTATATCGGATGTAGAGGTGTCGAAAGAAGGTTGTAAAATCAACTTATGTTGTGGATCTTGAATCAGAAACTCCTCAAAAGAAAGTTAGTGGCCCAACTGAGTGGTACTGCACAAAATGCTACATCATTGTTTCAATCATCAAAACTCGGTAAGTATTTTCTTTCTTTATAAATTGTGTTAGCCAGATTATTTTAAGGAACACATAGACGAATGCCGATGGTTTTTGCATTTTTGGCTTTTAGGTTCCGTTTGCAAATTCGGGTCCAGGATGAAAGTGGGACAATATCATTGTCCCTTTTTAATGATGAAATGCAAGCTATTGTTTGGAGATTTTCATATCAGTTGGTCGCTAAATATGGAAAGGTATGCTTATCTATAACCATAAGCTTGAACAATCTATAGACATAATGTTATAACCCTTATTTTTCAAACGTTATGTAGTATAAATAAAATGGTTTTTTCCCGCATGAAATTACTGCTATTGTTGATAAAAATAACCTTTCAAAGTAGCAATCGATGAGTTTAACGCGAAAAAACTATTGCCTATGTTCACTGTTTTACGACTGTCTGATGATCCGACCATTATCGAAACTCTCCATGCAACTGCTACACCAATAAAGGTATATAAGTATACACGTATATTATCTACAATTACACAACTTTTATCTACCGACTTTACCTGAATAATAACTTATAAATTCGTTTGTTTTATTTTTCAAGCCGGATAATGAAGCGACAAGTAAAAGTATCCAAAATATCAGACCATTTGTAAGTATTTTTATTTGCGCAACTACATGTGTCAAACATACAAAAACATATTTGTAGGAATTATAGTCACAGACTGATGAGAACACAACACCTATTGTTGCGATGGAAAGTAATGCCATGAGTACCAACACCAAGGAAAATTCAAACAAGAGACAAGCTGATGATGAATGAGGCAGTGAGTCATCAAACAGTAAGAAGCAACTTGTGGCAATGAAGATTGAGAAAGACCCATGAAGAAGGGGCAGCTGAAGCGTATAGGGATTGGCAATAAATTGATGTCTTAAGTTTTATTTTGAATATTTTTGGACAAGTATGCATATTGAATATTCTTTTAGACAATATGCTTGCATTTGCTTTAACTTTTTGGTTACAAACTTGACATTTGCTTGCAGAAGATTTCGAATACAAAAGAAGAAAGATTTTAGGGATTCCAGGTACGCCCAACATTATAGTTTTCTTACTATATTCTGTTGTTAGTTTTGTTACTATAGGTGTATATATACATTACTACAAAAAATCAAATATTTTCCCACTCAACACTTATCCAGTTCTTAAATAATTTATTTCATGCAGGTTTGAGAATTAGTGATTACGAAAAAAAACATTGCTTTATTTTGGATCGAACTTATGCGATCTAGAGGTACCACTTTGAGGTGTTTTCCTGAGATGCCTTATCCAAATGATAGATACATATCTGAATTTGTGAATCATCTTATATACGACGAGTTGGATTATAACAACAGAACAACAGCCTGAATACGAACATCTATACACCGCTTTAACCAATGAACAGAACGGCGTATATGACACCATCATGACATTCGTTGAAATAGGAAGAGGATGTGTATATTTTGTATTCGAATATGGAGGTATTTGGAAGACCTTCTAATGGAAAACACTTGCTGCAAGTATTAGAAGAAAGGGTGATATTGTCATAAATGTTGCATCGAGTGGTATTGCATCTTTATCGATGTCAGGAGGCTGGACTGCTCATTCCAAATTCCATATTCCTATCAATATTTATCAGACTTCTACTTGATCCATATGTAATCAAAGTGATCTCACAGCTTTGTTAAAGAAATGTAAGCTTATTATTTGGGATGAAGCGCTTATGACAAATAAGCATTGTTTTGAGGCCTTAGATAGCTCTTTGAGAGACGTACTGCATAAGAGCAGGTTTGATACTTGTGAAGCGCCTTTTGGTGGCATGAAAGTGGTCTTTGGTGGTGATTTTAGGCACGCGCACCCTGTTATTCCAAACGGTTCACGACAAGACATTGTTAGTGCAATTTAAAGCAATCTTACTTGTGGGATCATTGCAAAGTTCTCAAGTTAACCGTCAACATGAGGCTCACCGTTGGATCACACCCTGAAGATGTAATCGAGATACGTGAATTTGTAAAATGGATGTTGAAAGTAGGAGACGGACAACTTGTAGAAGCAAACGACGAAGAGGTTTTAATAGATATACCTGAAGATATTCTAATAGATGCGGCTAATGACCCGATAACATCTATTATAGATTTTACTTATCCAAACCTTTTGAATCACATAGCTGATTCGTCATACTTTCCACAAAAAGGCAATTCTTGCTCTGACGAATGAAGTAGTGGACACTATAAACGATCATTTGCTACAGACATTTTCTGGTGAAGAAATGGTTTATCTAAGTTGCGAAAACATTGATAAAACTGATCGTGGCTCAGCCATAGATTTCTCACCATAATTTATCAATAGATTAAATATCTCAGGTGTTTCAAACAACATGCTTGTGTTAAAAGTAGGTGTCCCAGTAATGTTGTTGAGGAATATAGATCAATTAAATGGATTATGTAATGGGACAAGACTTCAAGTTATTCGATTATCAAGAACTTCTATTCAGGCACAGATAATTAACGGAACACATTTTGGAAACAAGGTTATTATACCAAGGTTGAGAATTACTTCATATGATAAATGTCTACCGCTAAAGATCGTGAGGAAACAATATCCTTTGCCAGTGTCATTTGCTATGACAATAAATAAGAGCCAAGGACAATCACTTTCAAAAGTTGGTTTATACCTTCCATGTCCTGTGTTCACATACGAACAACTATATGTCGCTGTTTCACGCGTCAAAAGCAAAAGAGGTTTGAAGGTTGTCATTTGCGATGTCGATGGTAATCTATCAAACACCACTACAAATGTTGTTTACAAAGAAGTGCTCCAAGGTTTTTGATCAAGATTGAAGAGGTATATAAAATATACATATGACATCATTTATGTTATTTGTTAAGTTTCCATGTATTATAAATAATAAACTCCTTCTATGTACACTTTCAATATTTTTCAAAACATATTAGGTGCTCACGGAATGCACACTGGCTTATCACTTCATTAACGCTCACTACATACATTTTCTTGTGAATAACATCAAATTTAGAGGCGACGATTCACGAACGTTTGTTATATTGGAACATGTAACACCCCCAAATCTCGGTACAGCGGAAGACTTAATCAAGTTTTCGGGGCGTTGGTATCGCACACAAGTATAGCAAAAAGATAGTCATTTAACATTCAAAACCAATCCCAAATTTAGTTAATCCAGACATTTAATCCAAAAGAGTAAATATTAGGCCCAAAACATGATTTAATAAAATAGGTCCCCATAGTTTATCAGAGTCAGAAATGATCCTTGAACCCCGCCTTCTTGCCAAGCTTCCACCGATCAGGTAATCCAAACATCTCTCAAATACCTGATAAATCATGCTAAAAGGTCAGCTTACGCTGGTGAGTTCATAGGTTTAAGTTCAACAAAATCACAGTGGACATGTAAGAGTTGATTTGCTATGCGAGACCTAAGATAGATAAATACCGTTTGCACATACTGATCCTACCCGGATCTCCAATCATATCCCGCATCCAGGGATTACTCGGGCCCGCGACTCTAGTCCAGCACTGTTGTGGCAAAATCTAGAACAATTGCCAACCCCGGACTAGGTCGAGGTAGAAGTCTATTCTTAGTTAGGCACGGTTGAACCTAGACTAAGGCAACAACTACTGCACATCTATCTAAGCAGTCAAGCATATAAGCAAATCCAAATAGTTTTAACGGTCCAAAAATAGTAGCATGATTCTCATCCCAAAATAGTTCAAAACGTAGTTAAAACGTAGACAAAAGTGGGGCTATGAAACTCACCTCAAGCAATCAACGCACAAATAATCACTAGCAGAAGATAACAGTAATCACGACACAGCAACTATCGACTCGGCACAACCTATTAATGTAGACCAACTTTAATATATATATTCCTCAAAATCAACGTTATCTACCCCAATATATTCCATTTCTTTATTTCCAAAAATGTCTCGTTTCACCATTTAATCCTAGTGTTTGGTATTCCTCATGTGGGTGTCTCGACTCAATATGATGCTATAAATGCACTCAAACAACCAACATATAACTCAATACGACACAATGAGACCTCTAAACGATAAGCTCCATAGTCCAATAAGTTTTGGAATAAATAGTAGACCTTATCTAATTCGTCAACTCGATAAACTCATTTATTTACTCGTGTCGCTTATTATCCCATAAATCAATCGTATCCTAAAGAGTCATAAGGATAATTCACCCATTAATAAGGTTACCCAACGTACCTAGCGGGCTCTTATTAGATTCGTCAACCTAATAAGTCCGCTACCCACGTGGATCAACACTATTAATGCTAGGTTATCCGTAACCCATGCACATAACGTAAGTAAATAAATACTTAACTAATATTAAATGTCCACAATTGACATTTATTGATAAACGAGTACTCGAAACATCAATTACTTATTCATTACAAAACATTTCTAATTTAGTCGTTAGTTTCCGTTTAAAAATAGTAAATTACAAGATAAGTCTTGTTATCGATATGTTTGGTACAAAAGCCCATTTATTATTTACATTTCATAGTTCTATTAGCATTTTCATGTATAAATATATATTTCGTCAAATTCCAATATTAATCTCATATCGTTATTCGTTTCGAGTCCACAAGCACGAGTCATAACTTCTCGGCTTTTAATCAATCAATAGTCCAAGTTATACTAAAGTCCATGTTACGGCTTTGTCGGAGTCAACTATTGACTAAAAAGTCAAAGTAACGCCGACATAGCTCAAAGTCAACAATATATATATCAAGTCCAATGTAAAAGTCACAATATCGCAATTCAATCCCAAACCAACTCAAAACAATCTCGCCAATCAATCAATCAACCAAAAATACCCGAAACCAATGTTATGACCCTAATGGTCATGACACGGTCGCGGTTAAGACCACGTGAACCAAACAAGCCCTAGAAGCTTTTCGGCTCCACGCGTCTCATCCAAACCTCAACTACATCAACCAACAAGCTACCAAATCGACCCGACCCGAACCCGTGGCCCAAGTGGGTCACGTACGCAAGCCAAGGGCCACGTACGTGCCCTATGTGGCTCGTACACCCTTCCAAACCATTCAAACATCACCCAAATCAATTCCACAACATCCAAATCCAATCATTCAAGCTTCAATCACTAACCAAACACAAAACCCATCATCTATCTTAACCAAAAATATGAAACTAGACCTAAAATGCATAAACCCATCAAATTGATACACCACATGCTTACCAAACACTATATACATGTTTATTTAGACTCTAATTAGACTTAATTTCATGTTCCACCCAAAAGCCCCAAATTTGGATATTAGGCCGAAACCCTAATAATCAATACGTGGGTTATTATTGCCCAAACAAGCTCAAATCGTGTTCCATTTACCTTATTCAAGCACCAATTGTAATATTAGATGAAAACCCTAAAAGTACGAATCTTAATCTTTAAATTTTAGGGTGTTAATGAAGGTTTTAGTATGAGTATTATATATGGATGGAAAGAGGATGAAGAGATCTTTGATTTGGCGGTGGAGGTGTAGTACCACTCGCCGGATTTTGGCCGGAATGTGGCCGGAGGTGGGCGGCGGCCAAGGTGGTGGTGGTGGCTAGGGTTTTATTTCTTGAAGAGAGAGAGAGTAGAGAGAGAAAGAGTGGTTTGTGTGTGTTTTTAGTGAGAGAAAGTGGAAGTAAAAATGAGGGTGAGTGGGTTTATATACATAGGAGCTAGGGACTTAAAAATAACTATTTTGGGGAGGAGGGGGGCGCCGGCCATGTAGAAGTGGAGGGGCCGAAGCCGTCATTTTTCGTAAACTATCCCGTTTACCCATTTCCGAGCTCATATATTGTCCCACGAGTGTCCCCCGACGTTCATTCGACTTTCTATCATTGTTATTTATGTTTTTCCACGCGTTTTGACTATTTATTTGTTAATTTTTGAGTTACGGTCTAAAAGTTAAAATAATTCTCGTTTTAGGCTTTTCTAGTGCCGAATCGAATAGTGCCTACCAAATAGAGTTAAAACTCATACGATAACTCATTTAATAATGAAATAAATCATAAAAACCAATAGACGATATAAAATCAAGTCATGGTTTATAAAAATAGTGATAAAGGCAAAACTCGGTTTAGTTTAACGTAATGCGGTTACCTAAAATAGACTCCCTAAATTGCCAGTTGTCACAGCCTCCCAGCCTCAGAAGAAACCCATCCCGGGTTTCACTCCTATTTGCTTGATGTCATGAAAAGTTAGGATACTTCCTACGGAAAACGTCCTCACGTTCCCAAGTGAACTCCGGTCTATGCCGGGAGTTCCAACTAACCTTAATAATCGGAATACGGCTATTCTTTAGCCTTTTAATCTCACGATCCATAATCTCAATCGGTTCCTCAACAAAATTCAATTTCTCATCAATACGAATATCTCTTAAGGGCACAACTATGTTTTCCTCCGAAAGACATTTCTTAAGATTACTAACATGAAAGACATTGTGTACACTACTCAGTTCTGACGGTAGCTCCAGGCGGTATGCTACCGGTCCGATTCTTTCCAGGATTGGAAAGGGACCAATATATCGGGGATTGAGTTTTCCACGCTTTCCAAAACGAATCACTCTTTTCCAAGGAGAAACTTTCAACATAACACGATCTACAACCTGAAATTCCAAAGGTTTACGTCTCTTATCAGCATAACTCTTTTCTCTATCACGGCGGTTTGCAACCGCATACGAATCTGTACTATCTTCTCGGTGGTTTCTAAGACAAGTTCGGGACTGTAAGTTGACTCTCGCCAACTTCAGCCCAACAAACAGGAGAACGACATTTTCGGCCATACAGGGCCTCAAATGGGGCGGCCTTAATGCTAGAGTGATAACTATTGTTGTAAGAGAATTCGGCCAAAGGGAGGTGTCTCTCCCAGCCGTTGCCGAAATCTATAACACATTCTCTAAGCATGTCCTCTAAAGTCTGAATGGTTCTCTCACTTTGACCATCGGTCTGTGGATGGTAAGCAGTACTCATATCCAAATTCGTTCCTAATGATGTCTGTAACGATCTCCAAAAGTGGGATGTAAATCGACTATCCCTATCGGAAATGATAGATATCGGTACTCCATGACGCGATACTACCTCCTCAAGATACAATCGAGCAAGCTTATCAAGACTATCGGTTTCATTAATAGCTAAGAAGTGAGCAGACTTAGTTAAACGATCAACTATTACCCAGATAGCGTCATTGCCGCTAGCTATTCTCGGTAATTTAGTGATAAAGTCCATGGTTATTCGCTCCCATTTCCATTCTGGGAGTTCGGGTTGAACTAAGAGTCCTGATGGTTTCTGATGTTCGGCCTTAACTTTGGAACAAGTCAGGCACCAACTGACATACTGAGCTATATCGGCTTTCATATTAGGCCACCAGTAAAGTTTCTTAAAATCCTGATACATCTTATCGGCTCCGGGATGAATAGAGTATTTTGATTTATGCGACTCGTGCATAATCAACTCACGGATTCCAACATAAAATGGTATCCAACTTCTGTCTTTGAAGCATAATGTTCCGTCGGAACGCTTCAAGAATCCGTTTTCACTTTCTACCATTCCATGAAGATTCTCATAAGGACGGTTCTCTTCCGTCAATGCCTCTGCTTGGGCAGCTAAAATTTGAGACGGTAAGGGCGAAACGATGGTCATTCCTAATGATCTAACAAGTAGGGGTGGAATGTCCTCTTTACGACTAAGTGCATCAGCCACAACATTAGCCTTACCAGGATGATAACGAATCTCACAGTCATAATCACTAAGCAATTCCAACCAATGACGTTGTCTCATGTTCAGTTCCTTCTGATCTAAGATATGCCTCAAACTCTTATGGTCGGTAAATACTACACACTTGGTTCCATACAGATAATGTCTCCAGATCCTAAGAGCAAACACTACAACACCTAACTCAAGGTCATGGGTGGTGTAGTTTTTCTCATGCTTCTTAAGTTGTCGGGATACATAAGAAATCACCTTCTCACGTTGCATCAAAACAACACCTAAGCCTTTATGCGAAGCGTCGCAGTACACGACAAAGTCTTCGCTTCCTTCAGGCAAAGCTAGGATGGGAGCACTACACAACTTCTCCTTCTGAAGTTGGAATGCTTCTTCTTCCTTTTCTCCCCATTCATACTTAACATCCTTCTGTGTTAGTTTGGTCAACGGCTTAGCTATCTTGGAAAATCCCTCAATGAATCTCCTATAATAGCCTGCTAACCCTAGAAAGCTGTCAATTTCGATGGGTTCTTAGGAGCTGCTCATTCCTTAATGGCCTTAATCTTAGCTGGGTCAACATGAACACCTCGACTATCTATCACATGAACTAAGAATTGCACGGACGGAATCAAAAATTCACACTTAGAGAATTTAGCATACAGCTTCTCCTCTCTCAGCAATCCTAAAATGAGCCTCAAATGCTCTTCGTGCTCCTCACTACTCTTAGAGTATATCAAGATGTCGTCTATGAATACTATCACAAACTTATCCAGGTATGGCTTACACACTCGGTTCATGAGATCCATGAAAATCGCTGGCGCGTTGGTCAAACCAAACGACATCACTTGGAACTCATAGTGTCCACAACGAGTTCTAAACGCAGTCTTAGGGATATCCTCCTCTCAAACTCTAAGCTGGTGATAACCAGATCGTAAATCGATCTTAGAAAAGATACTAGCTCCTTGGAGTTGGTCAAATAGATCATCTATTCTAGGTAACGGATATCGGTTCTTCACTGTAAACTTATTCAATTCCCTATAATTGATACAAATCCGAAACGATCCATCCTTCTTCTTCACAAACAACACTGGTGCTCCCCACAGTGACGAACTTGGTCGAATGAATCCCTTCTCTGAGAACTCTGCCAACTGTTTAGACAGTTCCTCCAATTCTCTTGGAGCAAGTCGATAAGGTGCCCGGCTACGGTGCCACACCGGTATCAACTCTATTTGGAATTCCACTTGTCGGACGGGTGGAATCCCCCGCGATCGTCAGGAAACACATCCGGAAATTCTCTAACGGCGGGTACATCATTAAGGTTTCTTTCATTCTTCTCCTCGCTTTTCTTTTTAGAAATTCGAGCCAAGAAAAGACAACCTCCTCTATCGATGTATTCGGGCCTTAATACAGGAGATGATGCTCAACCGGAAGGACTCCCCACATGCTCCGATCTCCTTGTATGCTCAGAACTTTTCCTCCATATGGTAAACGCACAATCTTCTCATCACAGATGATGTGTGCACCGTTCTTCGACAACCAATCCATTCCGATAATGACGTCAAAACTTCCTAAGGTAACCGGCAATAGGTCTATACTAAACGGGCGGTCTAGGAAAATTAACGTACAACCTCGGACTACGGTGTCTATCTTCTCTCTATTCCCATTAGCTAATTCCACGTCGCAACTAAACCCTATAGGTGTTTGGGAGATTCCTAGTAAGGGCATAAAAGTAGTAGATACGAAACTACTATCTGCACCAGTATCAAACAGTATGGAAGCATAACGATTATTGAGAAGGAACGTACCCGTAACTACGTTAGGGTCCTCACCAGCTTCTTTCCCAATAGCGTAAACACGCGCTATTCCCATGTCTCTCTGCTGATTCCTAGCACCATGGTTTCCCTGGTTTTCCGCAACCTCACGCTTCATAGGGTTTAAGCCATTACCTCCTACACCTTGGTTAGCAAATCCTCCTACATTACCGGGATTTCCTCTCATCCACCGCTCTCGACACTCATTCTTAAAGTGTCCCTTCTTTCCACATCCAAAACAAGTGACAGTGGCCTTCCAGTCCGCTCCTTGTGCAGTTTGAGCTGCAGCAAGTGGACGAGACCTACAGTCTTTGGCCATGTGTCCTACCTTAGAGCACTTCCTACAGACATTCGGGAACAGTCCATGGTGGTGTCGGTTACAACGACCACACACAGGCTTACTACCCTCATAATCGTTCCTACCTCCATTTTGTTGGGTTCAATAAATACCAAAACCCCTTAATCTAGGATTTGAATAGAAAATAGCCCAAGTGTTTAGATCGTTAAACACTAATCAGGTCACTGAGTGCAAAGCCTCTCAGTGAGTCATCTTCGGGGACACTTCGATGCGTAGAAGAAGTCTCTCCACTCAAGTAAGGAACTTAAAGGGTGAAGAGTGAGTCAAGAAGAAGATGATGGATTCAGTGAGTGATGACAATAACTCACTGAATCCCTAAGACTCCTCTCCAACTACTTACACTGAAGACAAGCTGAAGAAGAAGACTAAGAATAAATAGATGAAGAAAGAGCAGGACAAGGCGGGAGAAGTTTGAATCAAATAAAGAAGTCCTTATCAACATAAGTCAACTTTCCCTGAATGGCTAGCTTACAAGCTCGTGTCATTACTTGAAATATGGAAAGCGACCTTGTCCTTTACTTAGAATAGTCTTTTAAACAGAGACAAAATACATCGTATTTTGTCTTCGTATGATGTCGATTTGTCACTTAGGAAAGAGTTAAATCTCATACATGTATAAATAGCATAAGAGATGGAGTGAAAAGAAAAAGCTTGTGAATTGTAAAACACACACACGCAAGCCATCTTTTCACTCCTCCAAATACAACTTAGTTCCTGAGATAGCTCGGTGAGCTCTAAGAGTTGTGCTCGGACTTAGCTCGAGGTTAGAGAGGAGTCACCCAACTTTGTCATTTCAATCCCAAGTACTATTCCGCAAGTACTTGGGTAACGTATTCTTTGTTGATTTATTTCTAATAAGAATATTATGTTGAAAATTACTTGGTGTGTTTTCTTATGTTAATTTCAGTCATAGTTCACTATTAACTTGTTTTATGCATTTAACCTGTTTTAAACGATAGTGAACGGGGAACAACAAGTGGTATAAGAGCCAGGTTAATTATAAAACTCGTTTTTAGGCCGCTCTAAAAGTTTTTAAATTAGGATCCTAAATGGCTGAAATTGATGTACCCCAACTAGTCGATAAAAAGGGTGGAGCTTATTCAGTTGTTGCCCCTAGACTTGAAGTTGGCAAATTCAACAAATGGAAAAAGCGAATGCTTTGCTATTTGATTGGGATGGAACCTTATTATATTAAGTGTATAAATGAAGGTCCATTTGTCCCAAAAACTGCTGAAGGGTTGCCCAAACCTGAAGCTCAGTGGACCCAGGATGAAAGGAGAGTGGTCAACCAGGACCAAAGACTCAAAAGTATCATAATATCTTGTCTTCCTGACGATATTATGGAGTCAGTTATAAGCTGTAGTACAACTAAGCAAACCTGGGATGACCTAGTTCATAGTCATGAAGGACCATCTGATACCAAGAAAAACAGGATAATGGACTTGAAACTTGAGTATAACACCTTCGAGGCTAAGGACTCAGAAACTCTCTCTCAAACTTACACCGGATACAAAACTCTTTTAAATGAACTTTCAAATGATGGTGTTAAGTTGTCCAAACATGAAATCAATGTTGGTTTTGTCAACAGTCTCCCCGAGAAGTGGTTGAATTTCTCTCAGGGACTCAGGAATGCTAATCATATCCAAAATCTTGAGCTTCCCGAGATTTATG
The DNA here is from genome assembly GCA_910596185.1 of Chrysanthemum makinoi. Taxonomy (NCBI): domain Eukaryota; kingdom Viridiplantae; phylum Streptophyta; class Magnoliopsida; order Asterales; family Asteraceae; genus Chrysanthemum; species Chrysanthemum makinoi. The sequence goes on from OU343225.1 coordinate 257,329,755, forward strand.
GGAAATTTGTCTATGAGGAAAACCTCATCAACGAGCGATACCCGACTTAAAGAAGTCTCAGAAGTCAAGAAGTCCACGACCACCACCTCATCACCAATTTCAACTACTTTCTTTTCTAACAATGTGGTTCAAGATTTCCAAGAAAACTCAGATGATGAGCCTGATGAGAGATCAAGTGAGAAGTACCTAAATGACCGAATCTGAATTTCAGGAAAGGGCACTCCTTGCTAACTCTCGAAGGTTTATTAAAAGAAACAAAGGTTTTTCAACTGCTAAAGCAACTAAAGACACTGAATGCTATAAGTGTCATAAAAGAGGCCATTTTGCAAAATACTGTTTTTCAAAAACAACTTCTGAACCCTCTTACAAACCATCGGGATCTAATCAGTCTTGGGCTTTAGCAAATTTCAACCAAAAATCTATCAGTCTCATCAAAATGTTCAAAACAAATCCGATCTTAACAAAACCATTGATTATGAAGCTAAGTATAAGAAAGCAAAAGCTAAGCTTACATTGCTTGAGGCCACCTCGAAACAACAAAAATGTTCAATCTATGGGGGTAAAACAAGGGTCTCGTTCTTTGAAACCTTCGATGGGATGAAGAGCCAGTCTCATCGATGATGAATTGGTGCATGTCAAGCAGACTGATGGCCCTCTCGAAGAGGACAAACTTGCTGTTGGAAAGAATCATGCCAGAAATGGAGAATGGGTCAACATCAAAATGAAGAAGGTAAACATTTTACTTTCTATGGATGATGACTACGATTGGTCGTCTTACATGAATTATCTAAATGTAGACCTTAAGTTCGTAGAAGAGCAAAGACTGAATCTTTTTTCTAAGTACAACAAGTTAAGTTTTGAATTGAATAAGTGTAGGGATGAATTACTTATTTTAAAACAAGCAAAGCTTGAGGCTGTCACTTTGCAAATTCAAAACACTGAACTAGTTAAAAGAAATCAGAATCTTCAAGATGAACTTAAAAAGGCAAATGATATTCTTAATATTTGGACTGCTAAGAATCCCAGGGTCTTTGATGCTGTGGGTGCCCTGATTCACAATGCCAAACTGTCAAGTTATCTCACACAAGCTAGCCACTTGTGAATGACTAACCGTAAGAAACTTAAAACAGTTCAGAACCAATAATAGAAGAGAAGTGTAGTATACGTTGGGTAACTCAACCGTATTAGGTTTGAGCACCGAGATCGTTCCGAACGAGGGTTGAATGGAATTTCCAACTCACGTCACGATTATCGGGATTTGAATAAGGGAAGGGGATAAATTGATGTTTTCTAAACTACGGGATAAGGAAAGTAAATGAGACTAAAATCTAAGGGGAAAACCTAAGAATTAAGGCAAACTACGCAAATTTATACTAAAACGCAAATACGGGATTAAAACGAAACACGAATAAAATGCAACTACGTCTAAATTAGATCCTAAAAATGCCTAAAATTACTTTTACTCTAAAAATGATATTAGAAAAATATTTAAGAATTAAAACTATTTTTTAGGAATTTTCTGGATTTTATTAAAATTAAAAACTAATTTTTAACTTAAAAAAAATAAAACTATTTATCTAAAAATTATGAAAAAGAGATGGAAAATTATGGAATTACTTTTCAAAAATCTAAAATATCACAAAAGACTTTTCAAAACTATTTTTGTATTTTTCTGATTATTTTTCTATTTTCTACTAATTTAAAACTATTTAAATCTAATTTAAATTGTTAAAAATACCAAATAAAAGGGGAAAAATAGGGAAAAATATTTTTTATGCTTTTTATATTTTTCTTAAACTGGGAAAATTGAAAAATTATTTTTTGGAACTTTTTCTTAATTATTTGCAATAAAAGCTATTTAAAAAGGATTAAAACTGTTTTAAATTGAGAAAAATAGCAAACAGTAACCAAAAATTATGAAAAACTCAGGAAAATTCTAAAATATTAATCTAATTCTATGAAAAATAAGAAATCATAAGCTTATGTGTGAGATATGAGGGCTGCAGCGTTAACTGTTACCAAATAAGCACTTTTAAATAAGCAAATAAGCACTAGAATGTACCAACTGATTACAGAAGCTAGATTATACTATAACTACTCTAAATCAACTAATTACAACTACTCCTAACACCTAATAATCAGTCTACCTAGATATAAGCTAACTGCTACTCTAGTAAAACATCTACCTGACCCCTACTGTTTGAACATAAGCACAAGCTTATTAATAAGCTCAAAGGGAAAACCAAAAGTTGAAATCAGTAGACCACCAACCAGAGATTACATATCCAAATTTTCAGCTAATAAGGACTAACATTGAGAAGATTGAAAGCATAAGAGGAATAGGATAAAGACTGATCTGATGCAGTAACAAAATGGACAGAGAAAGGCTTATTGCAGGCTTGATAAGCTAATGGAAATAAGCTCCTTAGGGCTTCTAAGTTCAGATCCTAAAATCTAGTAACTACCACTACTCAATAGAAAAGGAAACAAGCCAAAACAGTTGAAGATTAAGCTAATAATCAGCCTAATATAAGCTGATGTGGACATTCTCAGGACTGAAACAGAAAAGGATACTAAAGCAGGCTAAGATAATAAGCTTAAATGACTACATGAGACAAACTCAGATTCAATCTATACCATGAACTATCTAATGAATCAATAAGCTAATAATCTCACTACATCATAAGTGAAAATCGCTTTGACAAGCAGCAAAGAATGTTATGGCGAGAAGGGAGTTGCAGCTTAAATTCAAAGAATTACATAAGCACTTGAAGGAAAAATAAGGTAACACAGCTGTACTCTACCTTTAAGACTATCTAAAAGAACAATAATCAAGCATGAGCATGCACACCAAAAGGAACAGGAGGAATCAAGCTAAGCAATAGACTACTAGGAAACCGACTTATAACAGAGAAATAGTTAATCTGGACAAGTGACAGAACATACAACTTTGAAATCAAGACTAAGAAATCTAAGCAACTCTACATGGAAAATAAGCTACAAACATATCAACTATGATGAACTATGACTTAGCAAGACCAGTAGTAACTTACTTTAAAACTGATTTACACCATGGATGAGACTGATGAACAGCAAGAATTAAGATAGTAATTATGGAATTGAGACAGTATTGGTAAAACATTTGAAAACCTCAACATTTGACCAGAAAACTTATAACAATGACTAATAAAGTTAACCAATTCAGCTTGAACAAATCCACTTGATTCAAATCTCACAAACTAGTATAAACCAAACACTACTTAAAAATGACCAAATTCATTTAAACCTTGAAAACATGATGAGTTATGACCAAATCTGAATCAATATACTCAGATAAACATAAAGCTAAACATTATCACAACTAAAAAACAGAAATCAAACTGAAAATTGAATTGACATTGAAGTTTGACTTTTATTGACTTTTTAGGAAAAATGAACCAGAGATGAATTGACACAGCAATAAGCTCATTAAGGCTTTGAGGAGCTTGAATGAGCTTAAAGTAACAGAAAATTAGCTTATGAAACAGTAGAACTAACTAAATGAATTGACAAGGAATTTGAATTTTAAAAGTAAATTGCATTAATAAAATTTGAGATTACACTTTTAAATGAAAACGAAATTACAATTTACTAAAACAGAATGACAGGAAAATAAAGTGGCCAAAGCCTTTTCTAAAAGCATGAAAAAACTGGACATCTTGTTACTAAGGTGAAGGGAGGCTTTTATAGCCAAAGGAGAAGCTTGGGATGCCTTTCGGAAGCTCCTAGATGTCTAATCATAGCCATAGATTCTTCATCTCGTCATCCCATCTAATTTGAGCCCTTAGATCAAAATAGTGATGTGTCTTAGCCAATAAGGGTGCTCCATTTGTCCACGTTGGCAATCTGTGACAACATCTTACTGACACGTTGTCAGTGATCTTCTAGAAGCACTTAAGTGAGGTAAATGATTGGGACATGTGGGTAATTGGGAGGAGGATGGTTAAACAGTAATTGGTGGGTTTACAGCTTTTTTGGGCGCGTTTGGGGAAGAAGGGATTTTTTTATGTTATTTTGACTAAGGTGAGATGGGTTGGGTAAAATAGGATACGGGGTATATAAGTGAAATGGGTAAACCGGGTATTAGATCCGGGTTGGGGTTGGTTAAATCTTTGGACCGGTATAGAGGTGGTTTGGGCTTGGGATAAAACTTGGGCCAAGGTATAATGGGTTAGGATTTAGGATTATCTTTGAATCCATTTAGTATTCTAAGGACCAAACATGTACAAGCTGAATTTCAGGGACCAAGGCTGTAAATTCTGAAAATATCTTTCAAGGGCCATTGTTGTCATTCTCAAATAAACCAAGGGCTGATTTTGCAACTTTTGAAACTTGAGGGTATTTTCTGTCATTTGCTGAAAGTTCAGGGACTGTTTCTGACATTTCTTCAAACTTTGATCAAATCTTCACAAATCATCCTTAGAGAGTAGGAATCTTCACAAATGCATAATTTTGACCTTCCAGCTCAGCTTAAGCTCTCTTAATCTCTCGTGCTCGGATTTACGTCTGATTTGGCTTCTTTTTGTGTGTTTTTACATATCCGTACCTGCACATGCAAAAACTCAAGAAACACGCAAATGTAAGCAATAAACGGCTCTTTCTTGGTTATTTTGGGTCAGTTTTGATAATGAAAAGGTATGTGTTTTAGCACATACCATGCCCCCAGTAGCAAGAAGAGAGTCATAGGTGAAGATCATCTCCCTGACCCTCTTAACAAAGACCAGTCTCCTAAGCCATTTGTGTCTGGTGGCATGATTACAAATATGTTGGCTGATCCCAATTCCAGTGATTGGATTGAACGGGTGAATCCTGAGAGTAAGCTTCCAAATTTCGATTCTGGAAGGATTCTTGAGCACGAGAGCCAAGCTCTTAAGAGCATGCTAGGACTTCTGAGATGACCGTGTAACTGAACACATCTCGAGTCAGGCAGAATCTGAAACACCGCTTCCACCCCTGAAATCTCTTCGTCTGATCCAAGCTCGAGCTTACTCCACTACAATTCAATCCTCATTCACCAAAAGAAAGGTCTGGACTTGGTAGAACCATCCTACAAAGACAAGCAAAACAAATCCAACAAGAGTCTACTCCTACTGAGACTTCAACATCCTCTGTCCCCACTGAAGGTGACCAAATTCGAAGAACTGACCGAACTTGTGAGAAAGCTTACTGAAAAAATGGAATCCATTGAAAAGGTTCCTGAATCAATCAAGGAGACAAAGTCAGCTTCCTCTAGTTCCTCAAAGTCTAAGTCAACCTCCAAAACAAACAAAAGTGTGAGCTGTGTCATTACACCAGCCATACCATTGACAATTGTTATAGAATCCTTTTCTGCATGATCTGCAAAAAGGATGATCACAGGATCAGATCATCTACGTATGTCAGTCAAGCAAACTATACCAAAGTTGGTCATCAGTATGCTTCATCCTCCAAAGCTGCTCCATAGAATAGAGCAAAACCTTTTCCTCTGTGCCCTCACTGTGGGTTTAATGATCATCAGGATGATTGTCTCATGAATACATGCTGTGATATATGTGGTAATCCAGCTCATGAGACATCCCAACATGACGGTGTCATTCATGCAAGGAGAAATTCCAAACAACCTAGAGTCACTGAGTCATCCTCAGCCTCTAAATGCAAAACCTGTGGTAGCACCTTGCACACAACCACTGACCATGAGTCGATTGCAAATCTCAGAGAGACCTTGAGACCCAAGCCCACTAGAAAGTGGGTCACTAAGAGAAACTAATTCAGATTTACTACTTGTGCGAGACATGCCAGGGAGCCTATTTGGCATCTAGGCATGGATGCTCAAGAAGCATGACTGATGTGAAGGAATATATGCACAAGTATGTAAAGGAACCAGGGCCCAAGGTAGTATTTGGTGATAACTCATCATGTCCCACAGAAGGTTATGGTTCAAGAACTGTAATGGAATAGTTTTCTCTAGAATAGCCTATGTCAATGGTCTCAAATACAATCTCATCGTGGTCAACTATGTGATGCTAAATACATTGTACAATTCAATGATAAACAAGGTACCATTTTCAATGCCAATAAGGAAGTTGTGTTGATAGCTCCTAGGAGAGATGATGTTTATGTGCTAGACATGACAACACTCTCCCAAGATGGAACGTGTCTCTTTGCCAAAGCCATTGAAACTATCAATTGGCTGTGGCATAAAAGACTCTCACACTTAAACTTCAAAAACCTCAACAACTTGGCAAAACAAAACAAGGTCCTTGGCTTACCATCACTGGTTTTGCAAAAGACAAACCATGCTCTGCCTGTGAAAAGGGTAAACACCACAGAGCATCATTCAAAACCAAACAAAATTTCTCCATTAAAAGCTGTCTTCATCTCCGCACATGGATCTCTTTGGACCTGTCAGTCCCAGATCAATCCAGCATGAGAAGTATACACTTGTCATTGTTGATGAGTTCTCAAGATACACTTGGGTATATTTTCTTTCCAAAAGAATCAGCAGCTAATACAATAATGTCATTCATCGGGAAGATTGAAAACCGAATGACATTACTATTAAACAAATCGAATGACAATGGTACTGAGTTCGAAATCAAGAGCTTGAGAGTTTCGTGATGAAAAGGAATTTCTCAAAATTTCTCATCTCCATATACCCCTGAACAAAATGGGGTTGCTGAAAGGAAAAACAGAACTCTCATTGAGGCTGCTAGAACCACGTTAAATGGCTCAGCTCTCTCAAAGCATTTCTGGACTGGCAATCAAAACTGCCTTGTTACACTCAAAACAGGTCAATCATTGTCAAAAGACATAACAAAACCCCATATGAGATCTTCAAAGGTAGACTTCTCGACATCAGCTATTTTCATGTATTTGGATGTCCTGTGTTCATTCATAACCACAAGGATCATCTAGGCAAGTTTGATGCAAAATATGATGATGGATACTTTAGGCTACTCACGATCTCCAAAGCCTTCAGGGGTTTTAACACAAGGAGACAACAAGTTGAGGAAACCTTTCATGTCACCTTTGATGAAAGTTCGAGAAAACATCAGTTCACTAACACCTCGGGAGGAAATAGGAATTGATGACTCATCAAGATATCCTCCGATGAGTTCACCATGAATTCAATTCCTCATATCAAGCGATGCCGACATATCATATTATGTCTTACCTCACAACCTACCCCAACCAATAATCAATGAATTCATTGATAATCTATCAGCCCCAGCAGGATAGGTAACACGAACCAACTATTCAGGATCCCGTGATTCATGAAACCCAACCGAAAGGACATCATAACAGATGCTCAAAATGAATCTGTTGATCCTGTAACCAATCTCACTCCTGAACTTCCAGTGACCTCATCAAACTCAGATCCTAGACCACAAAGTAAGTGGACAAGATCTCAGGATATTGAGCTAGTAAACATCATTGGTGAACCCACTGAGGGCATGCTCACCGAAGCATGGCTGCTAATATAACTGCAGCTTCACCAATGAATGTCTATATGCTGATTATCTATCGAAATAGAACCCAAAATGTCATGAAGCTCTAAAACACCCAAGCTGGGTTCAGGCTATGCAAGAAGAACTGCAACAGTTTGATAAAAACAAGGTCATGACCTTGATCAAATGTCCTCAGGATGTAGTAGTCATATGAATGAAGTGGGTTTCGTAAATAAAACTGATGAAAATGGCATCGTCATTAAAAACAAAGCCGACTGGTAGCCAAAGGTTACAGCCAACAAGAAGGCATTGACTATGATGAGACATTTGCTCCTGTTGCAAGAATGAAAGCCATCAGGATCTTCCTTGCATATGCAACATACATGAACTTCATGGTCTACCAAATGGATGTTAAAAGTGCATTCTTAAATGGTGATCTCAAGGAAGATGTGTATGTTCAGTAACCTCCAGGCTTTGAGAGTAGTGAATTCCCTGACTATGTCTGCAAGCTTGACAAAGCCCTTTATGAACTTAAACAAGCTCCAGTGGCATGGTATGAAACTCTCTCGGCCTTCCCTGACAAAACAAGTTTGTCAGAGGAAAGATAGACAACACACTGTTTGTCTATAGAACGCAACAAGATGTGATACTAGTCCAAGTGTATGTTGATGATATCATCTTTGGATCAACAAACTACAAACTTTGCAAACAGTTTGAAAAACTAATGACAAAGAAGTTTGAAATGAGCATGATGGGGGAACTTACATACATTCTTGGACTACAAATCGTGCAAACCGATAAAGGAATATCCATCGGTCAAGAGAAATACACCGAAATCTCTTGAAGAAATATGAGATATTTGACTATGCCTCAGTGAAGACACCAATGGTCCCACCTAACAACCTTGGACCTGATCTCACTGGAAAATCAGTCAATCAAACTCATTTCAGAGGGATTTTTGGATCACTGATGTATCTAACCCCTACTAGACCGACATACAATTTTCAGTCTGTTTAATAGCAAGATATCAGTCCAATCCCAAAGAATCTCACCTCACTGTAGCCAAGAGAATACTCAGGTACCTGAAGGGAACCCCAAGCCTTGGACTCTATTATCCAAAATGCTCAGGTTTTAATCTCAAGGGTTACTCGATTCGATTATGCTTTGGCGCAACATGGACGAAAAAGTACCTCAGTGGTCCTGTCAAATTCTTGGAGGAAAACTGGTCTGTTGGAGTGCAAAGAAGCAACAATCAGTGGCTATGTCCTCAGCTGAAGCTGAATATGTAGCCGCTGCAGGATGTTGTGCCAATGTATTATGGATGAAAAGTCAACTCGGTGACTACGACATCCATTACAAAATGGTGCCCATCTTCTGTGATAACACTAGTGCAATTGCAATCTCCAACAACCCTGTCCTCCACCAAAGAACCAAACACATTTATATTAGATATCACTTCATCAGGGATCACATAATGAAAGGAGACATAGAACTTCATTTCATCCCTAACGCGAGTATCAACTGGCCGATATCTTCACCAAACCCTTGATGAACCCACCTTCAGGAGACCAAAGCTGAATTGGGAATGCTTGACATTGAAAGTCAAGTATCCTGAAAACCAATCTCAAAGAAGTTCTCTGAAATGGTTCATCCTCCCTGACACCCAAAATAAACCTCTCACTGAATGAGTAAGACTCATTCAGGGCCCCTGACACTTGACAAAGAGCATTGAATAAGTAACTAAATGATCCAAGTATCAGTTACTTTAATGTCCTAGGTTGGTAACTATGCCAATTTAATAAAGGAATATATGTCTCTTTGTCTTACTGTCATCCCACTTGGCATTTAATGCCTCCACTCACAAAAATATCAAATTGATATTTTATCTCTGCAAAGTGCACGTGTACTTGCTGCAAGCATTCCCTTGAAAAACGGGATTTTGTTGCGGGTAATGGAGTGGTAGCATTAAATGTGGAAATTCAAACGCCTTTCAAAAACCAACTCTTAATATTCCCATTTGTGCACAAAACGCCCCTCTTATCACTCTATAAATACCCTCTTCAAACACAAACAAACACACACAAATCTTTTCTGCAACAAAACTCTGTCAAAATCATTTCAAAAAAAAACATTTGTGTGCTCAAAACTCTTTAAACCTCTTTTGGAAAACCCTTCTTGTAAACATTTATAAAAGTTTTTCATCACAAACTTGAAGAGATCTAAATACTTTGATTGTTCTAGTCAAAACACTTCTTAAATCCTAAAATCTTTGTTAATGGAAATGACTAGAACGCAATCTCTCCAGTTTGCTTCTCAGTGGGTAGGGGAGCTTACTAATGTTGAATTTAAAACAAATAATTTCATAGGAAATTTTGAATATCCTGAAAATGTCCCAACCTATAAAGACATTATAAAAATTTTATTCAACTGCCCACTCAAAACGGCCTTTGTAAAATGTCCCTCAGTATTGTACCCAAACTACCTCAGGGAGTTTTGGGCTACAGCTAGAGCCTTTGACCCGACACCTTCTACTGATGAGAATAACCTTAGACCTATTAGGGAGTATCTCATCGGTTGTCTTAATGGGGAAACAATACACCCTGGATTTCAAAACATTTTGCACTATAACAGGGTTAGATTATAACAAAGGTGTTTATGTCGCCCATCCTGAACCCTCCACAGTGAAGGATGGGTTAAAACAAATCATTTTAGATCCAACTTTTTTGGACAAGACCCCAGTCACTAAAAGCTCATTCCCCGTGGCTTGGAGGATCCTCTTCACCTTTGTGATTCAGGTCCTCGGCGGGAACCACTCATCCACTGAACAAGTTAACTCTATTCAGTTGATGATGGCATACTGCTTGATGAATGGGGTCACTGTCGACATAGGGGAGATCATTTACAGTGATCTCGTAATGAAGCTACAGAGCAAAACTAGGACGAAATATGTTTCGTATCCTAGGTTTGTCTCTTGTGCTCTGCAATCGTTACTGGGTTCAAATTATGTTAGGTCACAAGGTTTACCACACAAGCTTATAAGAAATAGATAAGGCGATTGAACAAGTAAACAAACACACACACTCGATAATAGTAATACGGTTTACGCGTAGGAGTGTAATGAGAGAAAACTTGAACAACCAACCTTCAAATGAAGGTTTACATAAGGTATTTATAGGCAAGGAGCTAGGGCAACACTCCTACTCCTTCCCTTTCTCCTATGGGCTTGGGCCTAAGCTCATGGGCCTTCTACATAAGCTTAAGGCTAATAACAAACATAAAGGCCATAATAAGCTAACTATTACATATGAGTAACTAACACTTGAATAAGGTTTAGGAGTGATTCCAACAATCTCCCCTCAAGTGTTATTACATATGAGTAACAAACACTCAAGTGTTGGTGATGAAAAACGGTGAAGGCGTTGATGTAATAGTAGCTTTGACGTCTTCTGACATTCTTCTTTCTTGTGAGAAGAATTGCCTTGATTTGAACAATCTCCCCAGTGTAGAGAGATAGTTTACTTTGAACGGTTATGCTTTGACGTCATCTTTAACTTTGTTCTTTGATCATTGTTCTTTGTGATGAAAGTGATAGTATGTTGTTGTCTGCATCAAATCTGCCTCAGGTCTGCTTCGCTGCTACAGTGTCTCCACGTCATTCTTCAACATGCTCACACGCTCTTTTGACGTTGGAATTCAGTACTGATGGAGTTCTTTAAGTCTTTAACTTTGTAGATTCTCTGTATTGACGAAGAATCATTCTGACTGTTGTGTTGCTTTTGGATAGAACTTCCATTAGTGATGATGTTGGCGTGAGCATGAGAAGAATATGCACGATCATTCCGCTCCAGAGCTTCCATAAGAAGAAAACATTTAAACGGTTAGTAATAAGCGGATTCCGGCACTTACAAGTTTGAACTTCGAGAGTGTTAACAGCATAGTGTGAAAACACAACTCTAATTCTTACAAAGGCCGTTCCTGAATCGGAGTCCCACAAGTGAGATAACACGATGTACCGAAGTACACCTACGATTCAGATGAGTCGCTGAGGTACACCGAAGCATCACCTCACGACTGTAGACCGTTTGAGACCACTAAGCGCAATCCACGGGGAGTTGCCGAAGCGACCTGCTGTCAGGGCTGTTTGATGTTGACCCTGGCAGGAGTTTCCATTCAATCACTGAGGATCACAAATGTGAACCTCTCATAAATGTTCTCGACAGATTGCTAAGATCTGTGAAGGACTCGATAATGTACCACTGAAATTCTTATTGTTGAATATCAAGTGATGAATGTCAAGTGTACCTAAGAGATCTTTTGATGAATCTCGTGGCTCTAGACTCAATAGTGCGTTTTGGTTTTCCTGAGCGGAGACTAGGGAGAGGGTCTCCTTCTTCAATACCAGCAATCTCTAAGAGAAAGCCGATAGTTTACGTAGGGTTCCCTATGAGAATGAAACAAGCTTCTGTTAAGAGAAACTTGAGTGGATAAGAAGGTTTAGTGCATGCGTCACTGGGTCCATGACGACTTTTAATCTTCAATACCGGCGTCACTAAGTGACAACCAGTAGCATATGAATTGAACCCGGTGTCTGCCCTAAGTTGAATAATCTGGAGGGCTATTTCTTTTCACCCTTTTCTTTGCATTTCTTTTTAATTCTTCAACTCCTTCTTTCTCCGATTCTCATTTTCTCCTTTTTACAATCATACCTAAGGACTTCTAAATACTAACTATTTGTGGTGTCCTGGGATAGATCCATCCGGCTCTGGCGGATCATAGGACGGTTATTCCTAACCTTAGTCACCTTATAACTCCATGACTAACCTATGTTGCCATAAAACCACTGATGTGAAAAATCTCTCACAGTGTTTATGAATGAAAAACATTTTAGTACCACTGTTGAGATAAGATTTTGCATAAATACTCCCCCTCCACATGTGCTTAAGAGTTTTAACGGTTAAAATGCACAGTGAGGAAAGAGCGCGCACTTTTGAATTGATTAACTCAAGATAGACATTCCCCCGCGAGACACGGTTACGTGGCATAGTTAAAGAGTTGCATTGTCAGCTTTTAGGTGACAACTAGCTCTAATAACTACCTTGAAGGTGTAGACAATCCTCGAAAGGTCGTCAAACCCGTCAGAGTTCATGTTTATCAAGAGTTTCTCGAATGGTACATTCTACTCAGACAAGTCCTTTGCGAGACACGTTTACATCACTAGCGAACTAGCTTGAAATTATTACCCGTCCAGGACAAGTCTTTTCGAGTTACTAACAGTTAAGCATCGTCGATTCGTTGGTTAAGTCTAAGCACAAGATTCATTTGCATTTTACACAACATATTTCTTATCACACATTTTCTCCCCCTCAAAAATGGCATATTAAAGTGTTATTTTTGAAACGTTTGAGAATAAATATGACCATTTCGAGTGTTGCGGGAAGAATGACCACTGTGAACAATTTGTGAACAAAGTTTCAAATACTCCCCCTCAACAAGTGATATAAACGGTTGAGGTTTTGAAAATCATAAGGGGAAGTACTTGTTCTTTTGAGCAAAACCTTGAAAAATGAAAGGTTTGATAGGTTTTACTCAAAAGTAAGAAGCTTTCGCTCCTTTTCTAAGGATTGTGGCACTGAGGCGTACCACAGGGTCCTTTATTTACAAGTACGGGTTGTACACTGTAATGTGTGCACAAGCCATATACATAATTAATCAAACATCCAAAATTATATGAAGGAAGCAATTCAAGGGGTACCAGGAAGTGCAGTGATGTTCCCAGGAGTGTGCACAGGGCGTTGAAAGCCGGTTATGTTAATCCTGGGTCGACCACCGACATAACTCTCCAATCGTCTGAACTGATCCCTTCGAAACAACCGTTCATCAATCATTGTGATGATCCGTCTCACATCCCTCCTTTCCTGAGAATTCCAGCGCTTAGGAGACCCAATTTTCTGGCGTATATCCTTCAACCTGTATGCCAATCCATCCCTAACCAGCTTCAAAGTATGATCCCCGAACTTGTGGAGTTCGCTACACGCCATTAAGCAGTTTCTTTGAAGTTCACTACGGTAAACAACGCCGAAAGGTTTGCTGATGAGTGTATATTGAGATAGCTGGTTGATATCGGGAAGATCAAGCTTTGGAGGAGTGAAGTTGACACGCGTCTGATAAGATTCAACAGCCAGCTGGAGATCTTCTACACGTTCCTTGATGACAATGCGTCTTATGAAGATGAGAAGTGACTTGATAAATTCGCGTTGTACTGCAGTTGAGAATTGTCTCATGCGACCCTGTACCTTGGCAAGGTACATGTCTTCGATGTCATTGAGAGACAAATTCTCAAAGTCAGCCTCAGAGAAAGCATAGTCCCGTTCATCTTGTCGTTTGACTACGATCTTCTTTAGGAATGTGTAGTCCCACTTAGACGAAAGGTCAACGTGTATGATGGCAACGATATCTTTAGAACTATGCACAGCATGTTGAGACTTCTGAACCTGACAGCTTCTGTAGTAGATTCGTCGGCGTTCTGGCCAGTGATGAATCCCATACAATGCATCTCGGTCGTATGCTTCCACTGTGTTGGAGAACAAGTGATTGGCACGTTCCTCAATGGCTATGCAGTTTGAGTAGACAGCTGCTGGGAATGGAAGTGTCAACGATGTAGCATATTTTCTTGAATCATCGCCACCGTGTAGAAGAAAATCCAAGTCTTTGTTGAAGAAATATCTGAAAGGAATCCTTGGTTCAGCTGGTTGGCCAAGTGTTGGTAGAGGTTTGGTCCAATCGGTGTAGTATGGAGGGTTGTCCCTTTGTGTGAAGTCAATGTTTGCTTCCGGGTTGAGCCAATCCATGTTGTTAGACATAGCTCGAGCAATGTTTTCAAGGTGATATTCGACCTCGAGGGCACTTTCAGAGCTGTCTTTTAGAAGTTGAAACGCTTCATTCTTGATTCGCTTCAGCTCAGATTTCGTCATTTTCTTCACATGGAACTTTTCTTGCAGAATTTTAGCATGCTCCAATGTAGAACCGTCTACCAAATCCTGACCTTCTTCAGGGTAGGGAGTGTTGTTAACAAGATTAGCAAACCATTCAAATTCCTCTGTTTTATCGTCATCTAGCCATGATACGACGTCAGTCTGAGGCGTCTTCTTCTTCTTCTTTTTCGAAGGCCTAGATGATGATTCTGGTTTCTGAACTTGTTTGGGAGAGGTGGGTTGTTGTAGGGGCTCAAGGACCTCTTCATCGTCACCACCCGTATACTCAAAGTGATCATCGGTTTTCTGAGTCGGGGGTGGTAACTCGGAATCGTCCTGAGGTTTTTCAGTAGAAGAACGAGGAGGAGATTTTTGTTGAACAGGAGGCCGTTGTGGAGGAGGTTGCATCAAAGAAGATTCACCAGACTGCTTCTGACGTTTAGGTGCAGAGTCTTTATCCTTATCCTTGTCTTCATCGTCTCTAGGACGTTTAGACTTTTCAGCTTCGAATCTACAAGCTTCTTGAAGTTGGTAGTCCAGCAATGCTTGAAACAGCTTTCCTTCATCAGAAGTAAATGTCCCAGATCGTGCAGACATTTGTGTGACAAGCTTGGCCACCAATTCATTATCCGAGAAAACTACCGGATCGGTTGGATTGATTGTGACGGTTAAGGGCGTTGATCGAATAGTTTGCTTGGCGATCTGCATAAGATTTGGATAAAGTTGTTTGGTGAACAACTCCTTTGTGACTTTAGGAACGTACTCCAGAAGGTACTTTTTCGTGTAGCCTTCGATCATTTCGTTCAGTTCCTCTTGACGGTGATTTTTCATGAATTCCTGAACAAACTTCCTTTCTCCTTTCATCTTTTCATGCTCGTCATACAGATGCTGTATGTGATCAGCAAAGAAATTCAGCTTTTTGTTGAGCACGTTTTTTTTTCTGACTTGTTTGACAGCTTTGGTAATCCGTTCATGAGCTTGAGAAATCCAAGATTTAGATGGTTTCTTCACGGATTTGGATGATGATTTGGTTGACTTCTTTGATGGTGGTGGTGAAGAGTGAGAAGACGAATCTGATGATGAAGAGATATGAGGAGACTCTGGATCCTTCGGAGGTTCAGAGGTTTCTTCCTTTGATCGTGCAGGACTATCTAGAAGAAACGTATCATAATCAACATCTTTATCTTTTTCGGACTTCTCAGTTTCCGGTTCCTCAAACTCATATTCGATAGTATCCTCCACAAGCTTTTGTTGTTGCACAAGAGTGGTGGCACCAGCTCCCTTATCGGGTTGATTAACCGCATCAGGAGATGGTTCAGAGTGGGCAGCACCACTTGATCCTCCGGGACCACCCATTTGGTCTTTAGCAAATTCTTCAGCTTTGTGTTGGTGTCTAAGGAATTTGATCGTCTTCTTGTAAACATTTTCCGGTGGCTCTTTATCACTCTCCGAGCTTTCATCATAAGGTACAAGTACAGGAGTCTTCCCTTTTCCTTTGTCAGCTGGTGGACTTGGAGGTTTAGCTGCTGAAGGAGGTGTTACGGTTGCAGATTCAGAGTAGGTAATCTCTTCATCTGTGTCAGTACCTTCAGAGCTTTCGTCCACAAGCTTTCTTTGCGGTTCAGGTGTGGGAATAGGTTCAGCTTCCTTTACGGGAACAATCCTTTTACGAGGAGGATTCCTTTTGGGAAGCTTCCTATAAATATCTGTACTTGTGACACTTCCAGCACTGCCTCTTCTGGTCCTCCGAGTAGGTGTACCAGAAGATTTTTCATCAAGATGACCAACTTTGCCTTCTTTTACGGCTAACCGATACCTTTTATATGTTTCAAGCTTTTTGATTTCGGTAGTTAGAAGGTGATCAGGTAATACCGTACCCTGTTTCTTTGTTGACGATTCTTTGATTCTGACAGATAATATGGGTTCAGTCAATATGTCGTGATTATCTGGGTCATTGAGCCTCATGGGGATATCAGGATGAAGTCCAAGAGCTCTCTGGATCAACAGTTTGGTGTATCTGACATAGGGAATCTTGGAGCCAAGCTTCTTGTGAAATAGCATCATGTCCTCCCATATCAGTGCTTCGATTTCAATGTCCTTCTTGTTGATCAACGACCAGAAAATTTGCAGTTCCATGAGCTTGGGATGCTCATAGCCACTGTCACGACCAGAGACCGATTTGGTGATGATCATGTAGAGTGTTCTCCATGGTTGAGGAATATACTTCAGCTCCACGTGAGAGTGCTTAGTAATGATTCCTGAAGCTTCATCATAACCAATATCTATCAAGAATTTCAGGACTGTCTCTTCAGTAGGGGTAGCAAAGAAGTCGGTTGGAGCGATGTCAGGAATGATGAGAACAGCCCGTAAGTCAGCAGGAGTGATAGTGACTTGTTTGTGATTAAGTGTCACATTCACTGCACTTTGACCAGTGATCCTCTGCATAGAATCCCAGAATTGTTGAATGTAGACCTCTGGAACTGTGGCAGAGTGTGAGAGCATGTTCTGGTAGGGATGATTCCTGAGAATATCCACTGCAATGAGACAAGAAGATTCTGAGCATGTGAGGGTGTCAAAGTCAACCCTAAGGTTGTTCTTTCCAATCTTTCTCGGATAACCCTCTGGAAAGATATCAGCAATTGTAAGAACTTCTGATGCATCCACATTCATTTGTTCAGCCATGTCGTGATCTGAAATAACATTAGCCAAAAGAACCAACATATCGAAAGACATAGTGTTAGTCAACAGAAGGTCTTATTGTCTAGTTATTGAATGTACAGTGTCAATGATTGTTACGAGTCCTAAGTCACTTGTTTGTCCAATAGTCCAATGATGTCGTGAAATGTTTCGTGAGTTAGTTAACTTTAAGTTTTAAAGTTTATGTTATCACTTATTGTTCACAACATATCAAACGTTTAAGTTTATTAGTGACATTAATGGATTCGTGACGTTATGATAAGTTTATTAACAAGTTTGTACACGTAACAATTCATTATGAAGGTCAATCCAGGCTTAAGCGTAGTTTTGGCAAAGTTAAGCGTAAACAGAGATGATATACGCGTAGACGAAAGCTTACGCGTAGGATCCTAACTTACGCGTAAGAAATGTTACGCGTAGGAAAAGGGGACCTTATGCGTAGAGCTTACGCGTAGGCGTATATATACCTTACGCGTAAGGCTTACTCGTAAGAGTAGACCTTATGCGTAGAGGTCACTGTTTACGCATATCCTTCACAGGATACGCGTAGTCCCATTGTAGAACCTTACGCGTAATGGTTATGCGTAGAATTATTCTTACGCATAACTTGACTACGCGTAGGGTAATCCTTATGCGTAGAGTTTCAAATGACCTTGATTCTGAATATTAAGCGTAGCAAAGCCTGAAATAAGTTCATCAAATCATCAATATTAACACAAAACTTCATTTTATCAACAAGTTATGGCATGAACATTCATATAACAGTTATGCGTAGAAAGTCATACGCGTAGGTCAAAACCCTAAGGGTTAAGATTTACGCGTATCATTTCTAGGCATGGGATTTGCATCATACAAATTCTGGTAGGTCTAGAGTGTTGTTAGAGTCTTTAGACCAAGTATTAACATCTAATTCGTTGTGAATCAAAGTTACCCAAAGTTATGAACTTTAAACCCTAATTTCAAATTGTTAACCAATTAGTGTTTTTGGGTGGTTAACAACCATGGAAATCATCAATTCAACCTCATATGACCATAACCCAACAATCTTTTAGACCAAAACACTTCACATTTGAAAAACCCAAATCGACTCATAAACCCTAATTTTCAAAAATCATTAATAAGTGTTTCTGGGTGGGTTTTAATGGTTAAAATGATATCCTTGATGTATTTGAAACGTTTTGACGCAATCCATTTAACCAAAAACACACACACAATGATTGTGTGTTCATACGCATATGCGTAGAACACATAATCACGCGTAACACACTTTTTAGCCGTTGGATTTGCATGAGATTAAAAACCTTAGCTTAAAAACATGTTAAGATCATTAAAACACTTACAAAATGATGATCAAAACAACGGATTTCTTGGTTCAATCTTAGGCGTAGGATGAATATGGTTGTGTGTATTAAATGTGAAGTAAAAAGTAGGTGGGAGGTGTTTTTATTAAAAATAACTTTAACATTTTGACAGTTTTGGTCCCTCCACCTTTTCCTTTTTCAAACAAAGCCATTTAACTTCCATTTTGGTTACCAAACAAAGTTTTTAGGAAAGAAACTTTGACGACACTCCCCCTCGACTTAAGAAATAATGAAAGGTTATAAATTTAGTCCGAGGAGTGTCATTGTACCAGAAAAGTTTACCACTATTGTTAAAAGAAACAACCGAGATAAGATAACATGCAAGTACACAGATGATTTGAAACAGTTAAGTATAAATTTTCTCCCCCTCAACACTTGATCGAAAAAATACTGAATTTTGAAAGATTATAGTGTTGACGGAAGAAATGTACTTGCCATGTTGAAAGAAAATAGATTAGAAGAATATTTTTGTTGTTTTATCAGGTTTTATATTTTTGTATTTTGTTTTTGAAAAATTATTTACAAAAGAGATTTTGGTGTTTGACAGGTTTTTAAGACTGTTTTAGGAGGTCATCCAATTCCTCTTGAGTCAAACACCTCATACCAATCCGGTGGACCAACTCATTAAACCTAGCGGGAGGCAAGGCTTTGGTGAGAAGATCTGCCAATTGGTATTCTGTACCCACAAAATATAATTCAACAGTACCCTGTTCCACGTGGTCCTTGATGAAATGATATCGAAGATCGATGTGCTTTGATTTCGAGTGCTGAACTGAGTTGCACGAGATCGCAATGGCACTCCGATTGTCGCAGTACATCGGGATTCTGTCAAATACGTAACCATAGTCTTTGAGTTGTTTTCTCATCCAGATGAATTCTGCTTCGGTTGAGGACAGCGATGTACAATCCTGCTTCTTCGATTGCCATGACACCAGTTTATCACCAAGAAATTGTAAAGCTCCTGAAGTACTTTTCCGTGAGTCTAAGCATCCTGCGTGGTCAGCGTCTGAAAAAGCGATTAGTTCAAAACCAGAATCCTTCGGATACCAGATCCCCAAGTTAATGGTTCCCTTTATGTATCGGAGGATTCTTTTAGCCTCAGAGAGGTGGGTTTCAGTTGGTCGCGACTGATAACGGGAGCATAGATAAACGGCAAAGACAATATCAGGTCTGCTAGCTGTTAGATACATGAGAGACCCAATAATACTACGGTATTTTGTAGGGTCCACCAATTTCCCATGTAAATCAGCGTCTAGCTTCTTGGTATGAGCCATTGGTGTGGCATAGGTGTCACAGGTTTTCATTCCAAATTTGTTTAACAATTCAAGGGCATATTTGGACTGACTCAAGAAAATACCACGGGGTGATTGATGAACTTGCAGTCCTAGAAAGAACGTGAGTTCACCCATCATGGACATTTCAAAATTTTCTTCATTAGTTTTGCAAAAGCGATTGAAAACTTTTTATGTGTAGACCCAAAAATGATGTCATCCACGTAAATTTGAACAATTAAGATATGTGCCCCGTGATATTGTATAAAAAGAGTTGGGTCAACCGAACCTTTGGTGAAATTATTAGCAATGAGGAAGGATGATAGCTTATCGTACCATGCCCGAGGAGCTTGTTTGAGACCATACAGAGCTTTGTTCAGTTTGTAGACGTGATTCGGAAACTCAGGATCAACGAATCCATCTGGTTGGCTGACATAAACCGTTTCTTTAAGTTGTCCATTGAGAAACGCAGTTTTGACATCCATCTGATAGACCGTCATATTCATATGAGCCGCGAACGCTAGAAATATCCGAACAGCCTCAAGACGAGCAACCGGAGCAAAAGATTCTTCAAAGTCAATACCCTCTTCCTGACGATAACCCTTAGCCACCAGACGTGACTTATTTCGGATAACATTTCCTTCAGCATCCAATTTGTTTTTCCAAATCCATTTTAGACCAATGACGTAGACTCCTGTTGGTCTTTCAACCAGTTCCCATACTTCAAGACGTTTGAATTGGTTGAGTTCTTCTTGCATGGATTCAATCCAGTTGTCTTTTGTCATTGCGTCTTTGATGTTTTTAGGTTCAGATTGGCAGACAGTGAGTGCATAAATGCAATGTTCACCGTCTGTGTGAAGACGTTGTCTTGTAACGACTGGTTGATTCGGGTTGCCAATAATGTTTTCCAGAGGATGGTCTTTCGTCCATCTATGTGTGGAGGGTTGATGTTGATATACATTGTGCAGATTCTGAGGATTCAAATGGTTTGTTGAAGATTCCGCGACATCTGGTGCAGCAGTCTCATTAGCAAACGGGTTGAAGAACGCATTTGGATCAAAATCTGCAGGTGGGGGTACTACATTCAGAATATCATCAGCAGCTTCATCATTGTTGGAAGCGGTTTGTTCAACTGTTGTGGTGGAGTCAACTGGTGTAGGTGCATCTGCAACAGTAGTTGTTGTAGCAGGTGTATCAGGTATAAGAGTATTATCAGGTTGAGCAGCGGAAACAGCGGATACACCTGGAGCACGTTCATCAATATCGTCACTGAACAGAGGAGCAAATAACCTTTCCATTTGTTGACGAGTTAGCTGGGGGCTTTGTTCAGCTGATGATGGGGTTTGGGGAAGTTTAAGCGGTTGTGTCCGGGTTCCAAGCTGTTATACTCAGAAGCCATTTCCGTAAGTTCATCAAAATGAGCATGAATCGTTTCCATCACCTGTTTTGTACGACGATTCCAGATTCGGAAACCTTTTGAATTATCACAGTATCCGATAAAGACTCCAATGTCAGCTTTGGCTTTGAGCTTTCCAAAGTCATCACGATCATTATTCGGATAGCAAAGAGATCCAAATACATGAAAGTGTTTTAGATTCGGTTTTCTGTTATGGACGAGCTCGAAAGGTGTTTTGTTGTGGCGTTTTGTAATCATAGAACGGTTTTGAGTATAGCATGCAGTAGATACAGCTTCTGCCCATAAGTAATCTGGAAGTTTAGCATTGATTAACATTGTTCTTGCAGCTTCCACTAACGTTCGGTTTCGTCTTTCGACAACTCCGTTTTGTTCTGGTGTACGTGCAATAGATGTTTGATGCTGAATTCCCACTTTCTCATAGAATTCACGAAGAGTTTGATTAACAAATTCAGTGCCTCTATCTGTTCTGATTATGCGAACGGTGTTACGTAGCTGAACTTGTATTTTCGTGAGAAAGGTGATGATCATCTGTGGAGCTTGATCTTTGCTTCGAAGAAAGTAGACCCAAGTCCAGCGTGAATAGTCATCAACAATTACTAAGATGTAGCGTTTGCCATTGATCGTTTGCACGCGCATCGGGCCACACAAATCCATGTGAAGAAGATGAAGCACATGCTGAGAGCTGTGTTCCACCTTTGAAGGAAAATGAGCACGAGTGCTTTTGCCTTGTTCACAAGCTGAGCAAAGGTGATCTTTAGAATACCGAAACCGTGGGAGTCCTTCAACTAGTTTGTGTCGAGCAAGGTTGGTGATGGTTTGAAAGTTTAGATGTGAGAGACGACGGTGCCATAGCCAGGATTTTGTTGATGTTGCCTTTGAAAGTAAACATATGGGAGATGAAGCAACCATGTCTTTCATAGAGATAGTGTAGAGACTAGAATTACGCGATCCAGACATAAGGTCATTTCCTTGTAGATCACGAATGAAACAAGTTTTCTCCCGGAAAGCAACCTCCAAATCTCCATCACAAAACTGACCTACTGAAAACAGATTATGACCGAGGCCTTCCACATAGTAAACCCTGCTAATTTCGATGTTCCCATTGACATAGTCTCCGTAGCCCATGATAGCTGCGAAGTGATCATTCCCGAACCTGACAGTGCCAATGAACTTTGCAATAAAGTTTGATAACAGTTTAAGATTGCCTGTCATGTGTCGGGAACATCCGCTATCAACAATCCAGAGAATGATCTGTATCACCTGCATTACACACAGACGACACAGATGGAATAGAAGTAGATTTGGAACCCGAAATGTTAGAGGGTTCCGTAGCAGTTATAGTAGATATACACACATCAATAGCTTTAGGTATCCACTTAAATCCTAGCGTGTTATATATCCATTTCTGCCATCTCCAACTAGTATTTG
This sequence comes from Chrysanthemum makinoi, assembly GCA_910596185.1. Lineage (NCBI taxonomy): Eukaryota > Viridiplantae > Streptophyta > Magnoliopsida > Asterales > Asteraceae > Chrysanthemum > Chrysanthemum makinoi. The sequence continues at coordinate 257,352,366 of OU343225.1, forward strand.
CTTTAGTCTTAGTGAATGCACTAGGTGGTACTACATTCCTAGGAGGTGAAACTGGAGCTACAGGGACAGCAATGCGTTTCTTAGAATCTAAAGATGGCGGTCTACCAAGCACAGACTTAGAAAGATTAGTGGGCCTAGAGGTATTCCGGTTCTTAGGATTCCTTAAACGAGAGATGATAGCTTTAGCAACACATTTATCATGGCAATCAGAATTCATACTTTTACCACAAATAACACAAGGTGCATCAGACTGAATATCAAAAGTACTTAACGGTTTAGCATTCGTTACATCACTATTTCTATTACATTTGCCAGACGCAATATCTATAGTGGAGGCAACGTGAGTCTTATTCATAGTCCTAGGGTGTTCTTCTACTTTAGCATTCTTGATTGATCTTTTCTTAGGTCGCAACTTCCTATTCTTCGATTGAGTGCTCCTAGGCTGTGAAGTGCGGACGTTTGGAAAAGGCTCAACTATTCCTGTTTCAGTAGAAGGAAGCACGTTAGCTACTTGTGATTTGGCAGTAGAGATTCTAGGTTCATGAGTACTAAGTGTTACTGGGGCTAATCTCTTAATGATGGTTGGCGGAAGTTGTTCATACTTTCCTAACATTTCTCTTAACTTGAGGATAGTGTGAATCAGATCTTGATTTTCAGACCGAACATTTCCAGCAAAATGCATAACTTCTTTAGTGTGTGCAAGATAATGATCAAGTTCATTTGATGCTTCTTCACGAGTCTTTTTAACTTTTACAAGTTCTTGTTCATATTTTGAGATTTGACACTTAAAAGACACGTTTTGATCATCCAGTTGCTCAATTTTAGGATCAGAAGGTTTTGCACGCAACTGGGCGATTTTGTGTTGAAAAGCATGTTGTTGATCGTGAATATCTTTTTGACACCAATTAAGACGACGTATTGCATTTGAAAGTTCGTTTGACAATCGTTTGTTTTCAACTGTTAAGGACTCGATCTGAAGCACATTATCAGTGTTCTCAACATTTATCACAGATTCAACAGTATCAGCAGAGGTATGATCAAATGCATATGACAAAGAATTCTCTAGCACAACATTATGGACATCAGCACAGATGACATCTTCCAAGAGTCGATCAACATCTTTTCTCAACAGTTTCTTTTTACGTTTAGTATTAGAAATAGATGTTTCTGTTTTCTCGAAAACGACCTTCATCACTCCAAGTTCCTTATGAAAATCCTTTTCCCAGGCTAATGCACAATTTTTCAAATTTTTAACATTAGGTAAAAGATTTTTCTGAAAAATGTCTCTTTGTTCTCGCGCCAGAGGCGATTGAAAATGATCAATTTTGATTTCAGAACGATATTCTATCTCATGTTGTAAAATTTTGAGGTCAGCCATGAAAATGTCAAAATATCTAAGAATTTTTCGATTTTCAGGTTTTGAGTTTACTTCACTGATGGAAGGTAAAGGACCATAAATTTGTGCATAATCTGGTTGGGGATTAACATTAGAAGACTCAGGTGTTTTGATGATAACCCTTGGTGTGTTAGAAGAATCCGTTGGTGTGACGAAAGTGACCGCTTTTGAATAGTTAAAAGGTTTGTTGTAAACAACTTTTTCTAATTTTGATCGACTCTCGTCTTCTGCATCTAATTCCTCTTGACGATGATATTCAACAACACTCATAACAGAATTATCAACTTTATATTCTGCACTGGAAACTTCAGGATTTGGTTTGAATGCTTTTGTTGAAAGCTTAGGTTTGTAATCAGCAAGATTCGGTCCATATCCATTTGGATTGGGTTTTAAAGTAAACTTTTCAATGGCTGTGACCGACTCGCCATGTTTGTAAACAACAGTTTTAAACTCTTTAAGTTTGTTTTGCAAGCCGATGATTTCTTCAAGATGATCATCTATTCGTTTCGTTGAATGCTTTTTGTATGCAGAGAACTGTTTTTGACAAGTTAACAACTCAGCCTTAGCTTTTTGATTTTCCAAGGTGAGAGCGTTAATTTGCTTTTTATGTTCATGTTTCAGTTGTTCTATTTCAGACAACAAAGCATTCTTCGAAGCGGCTAGATCACGCATCTGTCTTTCTAAATATTTTTCGTTTTGATAAGATTTGGCAAAGGCTGCTTCAAAACCGTTTTCACGTTTTTCTTGAGTTTTGAAAAAGTTGAGTTGCTTTTGTAAACATTCAAAATCCTTGGTTAACAGTGCATTTTTGCATTTCAAGTCCTGATTAATGGCATGACATTTTTCCACTATGGTTTGTTGGTCTTGTATTAAACGAGCAAAATCTGGATGAGGCAAAAGTTCGGCGTGTTCAACGTGAGTCTCAACATGATCATTACTGAGATCCTCAAGTATAACCACGGAGTCAATTTGATTATCAAGGGAAACCGTTTGGTCATCTTGATCGTCAAATATAACTACGGGGTCTAGTTGAAAATCGTCGGAATGAGATGTGGATGGCTCATTTTGAACATTCTGAGCCTTGCCGGATTCAGATGTTGGCGGAGATAGTAGATCAGAGATAAATATGGTTTGTTCGGGTACCTGAGACAAGCCATCAGTGTCATACACTGGGCCTGTGTCACTCATGTGTAACTCATGCATATTAGCCATCAACATAACAGCTGCATTGGCCTGCAAGTCCTCCATATCATCATCTGAGTCTGCATTTGCCATAAAGCTCTGTTCTTTGTCTGTGAGAGATCCACCAGCTTCATCCTTAAGAGCCAAAAGAAGAGCCTCTTTGAAATAAGCACTGCCCCTAGTCCTTGGCTTTGGGCATGCATTAGCCAGGTGTCCCTTCTCATTGCAGTTGTAGCATCGAAGACCATTCAACCCATTCTGAGCATTTCCCTGTTCCACCACTGGAGCTCGATTGTTATTCCTACCCACAGCATTAAACCCTTGACCACCGCCCATCTGACGACCATAACCACGATTCTGAACTTCAACTCGTCCATTGTTCACAACAGCTTGATTCCTTGTATTAGATGAGGAACGAATACGGTTGTTGGATTTGTTGGTATAACGGCTAAAGGCATTAGCAATCATAGCAAATCCTTGTTGCAGTGCTTCGAACGGATCAGATTCCTCATTAGCTTCAGCTTGAGCATTGTTGTTGTTGTATGGAACCAGTTGAGATGGAGGTTGTGAAGGATCATGTGGTGTGATTGTAGCAGTTGGTTGAGTTGCTGGTTGAGGAGAATAACTAGTTTGAGCATATAAGGCAAGTTGTTGATTTTCCGGATGTGTCGGTGGAGCAATTTGAGCACGGAGAATCCTTTCCCTATCAACTTCCTTTTCATGAGGCTTCAAGTAATCGTACAATAATCCATATGTAGATTGATGCATGTTTTTCGCTTGACGGAGAAAAATGACATACTTCTCCCATTCAGGACCAAGACTACTCAGGAACTTAGTATTCACTGCAATTCTTGGCATGATGATGTTGTGTTTATCCAAATCATTGATGATGTCTGAAAATCGGTGATGATAGGACTCGAGTGTCTCTCCAGGTTCAATCATGAAGTGTTCATAAGCCAAGTAAATTTTGGATTCCAAATCTTCCTGATTGAGTACAGATCCTTCCATAAGAAGACGAATATGATCCCACATTTTCTTTGCAGTCTTTTGAGCATCAACACTACGAAGAATTAGGTTTGGTAATCCTAAGAGGATATATTCCATTGCAAGCTCATCTGCTTCATAGTGTAGAAGTTCTTGAGGATTCAAGTCTGCAACAGTAGCAATGTTCGTTTGTTCATCTCTTGGTGGAATGGCATTTGGATCTCCGGGTACAATGACAGTAGGCATCTCAAATGGACCTTCCAAGATAACCTTCTTTAAGAACTTTCCATGTGGCTTCTTTAGATCACAAAACCTAAAGAACCTTATCACCCATTGATCGTAGTTTCCTGGAGTGAGCATTGGAGGTCTATCAAGTGATCCAGCCTCATGAATTGATTGTTGGCTGCTTAAAGTTTCAAACATCTTTGCAAACCAAGTGGGTTCCCTCATAGTGATCCTTGATGGATGTTGATTAAAGTCATTTGTGTACGGTTGAACTTGAAGACTTGGTGGTGGTTGAACCATTTGAGGTTGTGGATTTGCAGCAAGTTGTGGAGTATGTTGTTGATTAAATTGTTGTTGATAAATTGCTTGTTGTTGATTCCATTGTTGATGTTGTGGAGTTAGTTGTTGTTGACGTTGAGGATAAGTGTAAGGGAAATAGTTAGAGTATGGTGGTTGTGACATGTTGATAAACTTGTGTTGGTAAATATGGATCTTTGTAGTCGAATGAACCTTTGTTGATGAAGTGTCCTTAGGCGTAGAAAAGACAAGAACCAAGTAGCACTTATGCGTAAAAACACCAAAGTTACGCGTAACAATAAGGAGTTACGCGTAGGATTTAGCTTACGCGTAAGTAGGAAAAAGCACTAAAGTTAGGCGTAGACAAAAGTTAGGCGTAGAAAGTTAGGCGTAGGATTTTCTTATGCGTAAGACTAGGCTTAGGCGTAGGAAAGATCTTAGGCGTAGGATTTCTACGCGTAAGCTTATGCTTATGCGTAATTTTAGGGTTTTTGCCCAAATGATCTTTTACACTATCACAGTGCAAAAGATATCCAAAGTCGACGTATTTTCAGACTTATCCAAGTAAGAAAACACGGAATAAACCACGAAAATGAAGATCAAACCAAGGAGGCACTTACGCGTAGTTTTAGGGTTTTACTACGCGTAGAACTACTCGTAATTTTGATTCTGTCCAAAAGTGTTTCTAAACCAGTTTTTGTGTGATAAAATAGCTTCAATAACACCAAAATACACAAAAGTGTGAAACTTGATGAACCAAAGCCTCTAAAACGGTTACGAGTAGGATAGAACCCTCGTTCAAAAACTAGATGAAAAACAACTATCCACGCATAAAGTTTGAAACTTTTTGCCAAAAACAAGTATTTTAACACCCTAAAACGTTGAAAGTACAAGAATCTTGGATTCAAAAGTGTAAAAAACAAGTTTTTAAGCGAACCAAAGTGTCACTCACCTTTACGCGTAAGACCACGAAAAAAACCTTCAAAAACAAACTTGTTCACCCAACTATTTGGCGATTGATACCACTGTTAGGTCACAAGGTTTACCACACAAGCTTATAAGAAAGTTAGAGAGGCGATTGAACAAGTAACAAACACACACACACGATAATATAATACGGTTATGCGTAGGAGTGTAATGAGAGAAAACTTGAACAACCAACCTTCAAATGAAGGTTTACATAAGGTATTTATAGGCAAGGAGCTAGGGCAACACTCCTACTCCTTCCCTTTCTCCTATGGGCTTGGGCCTAAGCTCATGGGCCTTCTACATAAGCTTAAGGCTAATAACAAACATAAAGGCCATAATAAGCTAACTATTACATATGAGTAACTAACACTTGAATAAGGTTTAGGAGTGATTCCAACA
>OU343225.1:257357917-257496792 GCA_910596185.1 Chrysanthemum makinoi
TTTCCTAACCTTAGTCACCTTATAACTCCATGACTAACCTATGTTGCCATAAAACAGATGTGAAAATCTCACAAGTGTTTAGTGAATGAAAAACATTTTAGTACCATCGTTGAGATAAGATTTTGCATAAATACTCACCCTCCACATGTGCTTAAGAGTTTTAACGGTTAAATGCACAAAGGAGGAAAGAGCTGCGACTTTTGAATTGATTAACCCAAGATAGACATTCTCAGCGAGACACACAGTTACGCGGGCATAGTTAAAGAGTTGCATTGTCACTTTTAGGTGACAATAGCTCTAGTAACTACCTTGAAGGTGTAGACAATCCTCTAAAGGTCGCCAAACCCGCCGAGTTCATGTTTATCAAGAGTTTCTAATGGTACATTCTCCTAATTTACAAGTCCTTTGCGAGACACGCTATACATCACTAGCTTAACTAGCTTGAAATTATTACCCGTCCAGACAAGTCTTTTCGAAGTTACTAACAGCTAAGCATCACACCGCTTGGTTAAGTCTCAAGCAATAACAGATTCATTTGCATTTTACATAACATATTTCTTATCACACATTTTCTCCCCTCAAAAATGGCATATTAAAGTGTTATTTTTGAAACGTTTGAGAATAAATATGACCATTTCGAGTGTTATGGAAGAATGACCATCGTGAACAATTTGTGAACAAAGTTTCAAATACTTCCCCTCAACAAGTGATATAAACGGTTGAGGTTTTGAAAATCATAAGGGAAGTACTTGTTCTTTTGAGCAAAACCTTGAAAAATGAAAGGTTTGATAGGTTTTACTCAAAAGTAAGAAGCGCCTTTTTAAGGATTGTGGCATCGAGGCGTACCACAGGTCCTTTATTTACAAGTAACGGGTTGTACACCGTAATGTGCACAAGCCATTAACATAATCAATCAAACATTCAAAATTATATGAAGGAAGCAATTCAAGGGGTACCGTGAAGTGCGTTGATGTTCCCAGGAGTGTGCACAGGCGCTGAAAGCCGTTATGTTAATCCTGGTCGACCACCCATATAACTTCCAATCGCTCAATCGATCCTTCAAACAACCGCTCATCAATCATTGTGATGATCCGTCTCACATCCCTCCTTTCCTCGAGAATTCAAACGCTTAGGAGACCCAATTTTCTGCGATATCCTTCAACAACCTGTATGCCAATCCATCCCTAACCAGCTTCAAAGTATGATCCCCGAACTTGTGGAGTTCGCTACACGCCATTAAGCAGCTTCTTTGAAGTTCACTACGTAAACAACGCCGAAGGTTATATTGAGATAGTCTTGATATCGGAAGATCAAGCTTTGAGGAGTGAAGTTGACACGCCGTCGATAAGATTCAAATGACCAATGGAGATCTTCTACACGTTCCTTGATGACAATGCGTCTTATGAAGATGAGAAGTGACTTGATAAATTCGCTTGTAACGCTGTTGAGAATTGTCTCATGCGACCCTCGCATCTTGGCAAGGTACATGTCTTCGATGTCATTGAGAGACAAATTCTCAAAGTGAGCTTCAGAGAAAGCATAGTCCCGTTCATCTTGTCGCTTGACTACGATCTTCTTTAGGAATGTGTAGTCCCACTTAGACTAAAGGTCAACGTGTATGATGGCAACGATATCCTTAGAACTATACACAGCATGTTGAGACTTCAACCCCGGCGCTTTCGTAGTAGATTCGTCGCGCTCGCCGCTGATGAATCCCATACAATGCATCTCGGTCGTATGCTTCCACGCGGTTGGAGAACAAGTGATTGGCACGCTCCTCAATGGCTATGCAGCTTTGAGTAGACAACTGAATGGAAGTGTCAATGATGTAGCATATTTTCTTGAATCATCGCCACCATGTAGAAGAAAATCCAAGTCTTTGTTGAAGAAATATCTGAAAGGAATCCTTGGTTCATTTGGTTGGCCAAGTGTTGGTAGAGGTTTGGTCCAATCGGTGTAGTATGGAGGGTTGTCCCTTTGTGTGAAGTCAATGTTTGCTTCCGGGTTGAGCCAATCCATGTTGTTAGACATAGCTCGAGCAATGTTTTCAAGGTGATATTCGACCTCGAGGGCACTTTCGTAGTTTTAGAAGTTGAAACGCTTCATTCTTGATTCGCCAACTTGATTTCGCCATTTTCTTCACATGGAACTTTTCTTGCAGAATTTTAGCATGCTCCAATGTAGAACCGCTCTACCAAATCTTGACCTTCTTCGGTAGGAGTGTTGTTAACAAGATTAGCAAACCATTCAAATTTCGCTTTTATCATCATCTAGCCATGATACGACGCCGCCTCAGGCGCTTCTTCTTCTTCTTTTCAAGGCCTAGATGATGATTCCGGCTTCAACTTGTTTGGGAGAGGTGGGTTGTTGTAGGGGCTCAAGGACCTCTTCATCGCCACCACCCGTATACTCAAAGTGATCATCGGTTTTCGAGTCGGGTGGTAACTCGGAATCGCCCCGAGGTTTTTCAAGAGAAGAACGAGGAGGAGATTTTGTTGAACAGAGGCCGTTGTGGAGAGGTTGCATCAAAGAAGATTTCCCGCACGCTTCCGACGCTTAGGTGCGTAGTCTTTATCCTTATCCTTGTCTTCATCGCTCTAGGACGCTTAGACTTTTCGACTTCGAATCTACAAGCTTGAAGTTGGTAGTCCAAAGAATGCTTGAAACAATTTTCCTTCATCGAAGTAAATGTCCAGATCGCGTGCGACATTTGTGTGACAAACTTGGCCACCAATTCATTATCCGAGAAAACTACCGGATCGGTTGGATTGATTGTGACTTAAGCGTTGATCGAATAGTTTACTTGGCGATCCGCATAAGATTTGGATAAAGTTGTTTGGTGAACAACTCCTTTGTGACTTTAGGAACGTACTCCGAAGGTACTTTTCGTAGCCTTCGATCATTTCGCTCTTCCTCTTACGGTGATTTTTCATAAATTCCTGAACAAACTTCCTTTCTCCTTTCATCTTTTCATGCTCGTCATACATATGTTTGTATGTGATCAAGAAAGAAATTCACTTTTGTTGAGCACGTCTTTCTTTCTCGACTTGTTTGACGCTTTAATCCGCTCATGAGCTTGAGAAAACCAAGATTTAGATGGTTTCTTCACGGATTTGGATGATGATTTGTTGACTTTTGATGGTGGTGGTGAAGAGTGAGAAGACGAATCGATGATGAAGAGATATGAGGAGACTCGATCCTTTGGAGGTTCAGGTTCTTCCTTTGATCGTGCAAGACTATCTAGGAGAAACGTATCATAATCAACATCTTTATCTTTTTCGACTTCGCCTCCTTCCTCAAACTCATAATCAATAGTATCCTCCACAAGCTTTTGTTGTTGCACAAGAGTGGTGGCACCAGCCCCCTTATCGGGTTGATTAACCGCATCAGGAGATGGTTCAGAGTGGGCAAAGACCACTTGATCCTCCGGGACCACCCATTTGTTCTTTAGCAAATTCTTTCCTTTGTGTTGGTGTCTAAGGAATTTGATCGCCTTCGTAAACATTTTCCCGTGGCTCTTATCACTCTCCGAGCTTTCATCATAAGGTACAAGTACAAGAGTCTTCCCTTTTCTTTGTCACCGGCGGACTTGGAGGTTTAGTCACGGGGAGGAGTCACCTTTGCTGCGCATTCGAGTAGGTAATCTCTTCATCTCAGTCAGCACTCTTCGTGAGCTTTCGCCCACAAGCTTTTGCGGTTAGGGTGGAATAGGTTCAGCCTTCCTTTACGGAACAATCCTTTTACGAGGAGGACTTGGGAAGCTTCCTATAAATATTCTGTATTTGGACACTTCCAAAGATCACTTCCTCTGGTCCTCCGAGTAGGTGTACCGTAAGATTTTTCATCAAGATGACCAACTTTGCTTCTTTTACGCTAACCATACCTTTTATATGTTTCAAGCTTTTGATTTCGGTAGTTAGAAGGTGATCGTGTAATACCGCACTGTTTCTTTGTTGACGCATTCTTTGATTCTATTGCATAATATGGGTTCACCAATATGTCGATTATCCGGGTCATTGAGCCTCATGGGGATATCGGATGAAGTCCAAGTGCTCTCTGATCAACTTTGGTGTATCTCGACATAGGGAATCTTGAGCCAAGCTTCTGTGAAATGACATCATGTCCTCCCATATCGCTTCGATTTCAATGTCCTCTTGTTGATCAACGACCGTAAAATTTGCAGTTCCATGAGCTTGGGATGCTCATAGCCACCGCCACCACCGAGACCGATTTGGTGATGATCATGTAGAGTGTTCTCCATGGTTGAGGAATATACTGCAGCTCCACGTGAGAGTGCTTAGTAATGATCCCCAAGCTTCATCATAACCAATATCTATCAAGAATTTCAGACTGCTCTTCAAGAGGGGTAAAAGAAGTCGGTTGGGGCGATGTCGTGAATGATGAGAATAGCCCGTAAGTCGCCAGGAGTGATAGTGACTTGTTTGTGATTAAGTGTCACATTCACTGACTTTGACCCGCTGATCCTCTATATAGAATCCCGTAATTGTTGAATGTAGACCTCTCGAACTGTGGCAGAGTGTGAGCATGTTCTCGTAGGGATGATTCCCGAGAATATCCATCGCAATGAGACAAGAAGATTCTCCGAAAGTGAGGGTGTCAAAGTCAACCCTAAGGTTGTTCTTTCCAATCTTTTCTGATAGCCATTTGGAAAGATATCAACAATTGTAAGAACTTGATGCATCCACATTCATTTGTTCACCATGTCGCGGATCCTAAATAACATTAGCCAAAAGAACCAACATATCGAAAGACATAGTGTTAGTCAACGGAAGGTCTTATTGTCTAGTTATTGAATGTACAGTGTCAATGATTGTTACGAGTCCTAAGTCACTTGTTTGTCCATAGTTCAATGATGTCGTGAAATGTTTAAGTTTTAGTTTGTTTTCACTTATTGTCATCAACATATCAAACCAAGTTAGTGACATTATTGGATTCGTGACGATATGATTAGTTTATTTACAAGTTTGTACACGAAACAATTCATTATGAAGGTCAATCCAGGCTTAAGCGTAGTTTTGGCAAAGTTAAGCGTGAACAGAGATGATATATGCGAGATCAAAGCTTACGCAGGGATCCTAACTTACGCCAAGAAATGTTACGCGTGAGGAAAGGGACCTTATGCGAGGGCTTACGTGAGGCTATATATATACCTTACGCGCAAGGCTTACTCGTAAGAGTAGACCTTATGCGTAGAGGTCATCGCTACGCATATCCTTCACAGATACGCGTAGAGTCATTGTAGAACCTTACGCGTAATAGTTATGCGTAGAATTATCTTACGCGATAACTTGACTACGCATAGGGTAATCCTTATGCGTAGAGATTCAAATGACCTTGATTCTGAATATTATGCGTAGCAAGCCTCAAATAAGTTCATCAAATCAATATTAAACATCATTTTATCAACAAGTCATGGCATGAACATTCATAACATTGCCATGCCAGAGTCATACGTGAGGTCAAAACCCTAAGGTTTAAGATTTACGCTGTATGATTTCTAGCCATGGGATTTGCACCAAACAATTCTCGTAGGTTCTAGAGTGTTGTTAGAGTCTTTAGACCAAGTATTAACATCTAATTCGCTGAATCAAAAATTACCCAAAGTTATGAACTTTAAACCCTAATTCAAATTGTCAAACAATTAGTGTTTCGGGTGGTTATAAACCATGGAAATCATCAATTCAACATCATATGACCATAACCCAACAATCTTTTAGACCAAAACACTTCACATTTGGAAAACCCAAATCGACTCATAAACCCTAATTTTCAAAAATCATTAATAAGTGTTTCGGGTGGTTTTGATGGTTAAAATGGTATATTGATGTGTATAAGAAACGCTTTTGACACTATCCATTTAACCAAAACACACACATAATGATTGTGTTCATACAGAACACATAATCACGCTGAACACACTTTTTAGCCGTTGGATTTGCATGAGATTAAAACCCTTAGCTTAAAAACATGTTAAGATCATTAAAACACTTACAAAATGATGATCAAAACAACGATTTCGGTTCAATCTAGGCGAGGATGAATATGGTTGTGTGTATTAAATGTGAAGTAAAAAGTAGGTAGGAGGTGTTTTATTAAAAATAATTTTAACATTTTGACAGTTTTGGTCCCTCCACCTTTTCCTTTTTCAAACAAAGCCATTTAACTTCCATTTTGGTTACCAAACAAAGATTTTAAGAAAGAAACTTTGACGACACTCCCCTCGACTTAAGAAATAATGAAAGGTTATAAATTTAGTCCGAGGAGTGTCATTGTACCGGAAAATTTACCACCATTTGTTAAAAGAAACAACCGAGATATGATAACATGCAAGTACACGATGATTTGAAACAAGTAAAGTTATATTTTTCTCAACACTTGATCGAAAATATGAATTTTGAAAGATTAAGGTGTTGACGGAAGAAATGTACTTGCCATGTTGAAAGAAAGATAGATTAGAAGAATATTTTTGTTGTTTTATCAGGTTTTATATTTTTGTATTTTGTTTTGAAAAATTATTTACAAAAAGATATTTTGTTTGGATGTGTTTTAAGACTGCTTTTAGGAGGTCATCTAATTCCTCTTGAGTCAAACACCTCATACCAATCCGGTGGACCAACTCATTAAACCTAGCGGAGGCAAGGCTTTGGTGAGAAGATCTGCCAATTGGTATTCTGTACCCACAAAATATAATTCAACGCACTGCTCCACGTGATCCTTGATGAAATGATATCGAAGATCGATGTGCTTTGATTTCGAAAATAACCGAGTTGCACGAGATCGCAATGGCACTGATTGTCGCGTACATATCGATTGTCAAATACGTAACCATAGTCTTTGAGTTGTGTTCTCATCCAGATGACTTGAGCACAACACCATGGCTACATATTCTCGCTTCGTTGAGGACAATGATGTACAATCCTCGCTTCTTTCGACAAGCCATGACACAGTTTATCACCAAGAAATTGTAGCCCTCAAGTACTTTTTCGTGAGTCTAAGCATCCCGCGCGGTCGCATCCCTAAAAAGCGATTAGTTCAAAACCGTAATCCTTCTGGATACCGGATCCCCAAGTTAATGGTTCCCTTTATGTATCGGAGGATTCTTTTAGCCTCAGAGAGGTGGGTTTCAGCTTGGTCGCGACGATAACGGAGCATAGATAAACGGCAAAGACAATATCAGTGTCCGCTAGTCGTTAGATACATGAGAGACCCAATAATACTACGGTATTTTGTAGGGTCCACCAATTTCCATGTAAATCACGCCTAGCTTCTTGGTATGAGCCATTGGTGTGGCATAGGTGTCATGGGTTTTCATTCCAAATTTGTTTAACAATTCAAGGGCATATTTGGACTGACTCAAGAAAATACCACGGGTGATTGATGAACTTGTAGTCCTAGAAAGAACGTGAGTTCACCCATCATGGACATTTCAAAATTTTTCTTCATTAGTTTTGCAAAAGCTTTGAAAACTTTTTATGTGTAGACCCAAAAATGATGTCATCCACGAAATTTGAACAATTAAGATATGTGCCCCGTGATATTGTATAAAAAGAGTTGGGTCAACCGAACCTTTGGTGAAATTATTAGCAATGAGGAAGGATGATAGCTTATCGCACCATGCCCGAGGAGCTTGTTTGAGACCATACGAGCTTTGTTCATAGACGGATTCGAAACTTGATCAACGAATCCATCCGGTTGGTCGACATAAACCGCTTCTTTAAGTTGTCCATTGAGAAACGCAGTTTTGACATCCATCTGATAGACCGTCATATTCATATGAGCCGCTAACGCTAGAAATATCCAACAACCTCAAGACGAGCAACCGAGCAAAAGATTCTTCAAAGTCAATACCTCTTCCCGACGATAACCCTTAGCCACCGACGTGACTTATTTCGATAACATTTCTTCAAAGATCCAATTTGTTTTTCCAAATCCATTTTAGACCAATGACGACTCCCCTGTTGGTCTTTCAACCAGTTCCCATACTTCAAGACGCTTGAATTGGTTGAGTTCTTCTTGCATGGATTCAATCCAGCTTGTTTTTGTCATTGCGCCTTTGATGTTTTAGGTTCATTGGCAGAAAGGAGTGCATAAATGCAATGTTCACCGCCTGTGAAGACGCTGTCTCGTGAACGACCGTTGATTCGGGTTGCTAATAATGTTTTCCAGAGGATGGTCTTTCGTCCATCTATGTGTGGAGGGTTGATGTTGGTATACATTGTGCGATTCTGAGGATTCAAATGGTTTGTTGAAGATTCCGCGACATCTGGTGCAGCAGCCTCATTAGCAAATGTTGAAGAACGCATTTGGATCAAAATCTGCAGTGGGGGTACTTCATCAGAATATCATCGCCAGCTTCATCATTGTTGGAAGCGTTTGTTCAACTGCTGTGGTGGAGTCAACTGTAGGTGCATCTTCAATGTGAGTTGTTGTAGCAGGTGTATCGTATAAGAGTATTATCGTTGAGCACGAAACACGGATACACCCGAGCACGCTCATCAATATCGCCACCAACAATGGAGCAAATAACCTTTCCATTTGTTGACGAAAGTGTCGGGGCTTTGTTCACTGATGATGGGGTTTGGGAAGTTTAAGCGGTTGTGTCCGGTTCCAAGTGTTATACTCGAAGCCATTTCCGTAAGTTCATCAAAATGAGCATGAATCGCTTCCATCACCCGCTTTGTACGACGATTCCGTGATTCGAAACCTTTGAATTATCACAAGATCCAATAAAGACTCCAATGTCAGCTTTGGCTTTGAGCTTTCCAAAGTCATCACGATCATTATTCGGATAGCAAAGAGATCCAAATACATGAAAGTGTTTTAGATTCGGTTTTCTGTTATGGACAAGCTCGAAAGGTGTTTTGTTGTATGCTTTGTAATCATAGAACGGTTTTGAGTATAGCATGCAAGATACAGCCCCATAAGTAACTGAAGTTTAGCATTGATTAACATTGTTCTGTTCCACTAACGCTCGGTTTCGCTTTCGACAACCCGCTTTGTTCTCAATAAATGCAATAGATGATGCCACCTTTCTCATAGAATTCACGAAGAGTTTGGTTAACAAATTCAGCCTCTATCTCGCTCGATTATCGAACGGTGTTACGAAGTGAACTTGTATTTTCATGAGAAAGGTGATGATCATTTGTGGAGCTTGATCTTTGCTTCAAAGAAAGTAGACCCAAGTCCATCGTGAATAGTCATCAACAATTACTAAGATGTAGCGTTTGCCATTGATCGCTTGCACGCCAAGATCGGGCCACACAAATCCATGTGAAGAAGATGAAGCATACAGAGTCGTGTTCCACCTTTGAAGGAAAATGAGCACGAGTGCTTTTGCCTTGTTCACAAGCCGAGCAAAGGTGATCTTTAGAATACCGAAACCGTGGAGTCCTTCAACTAGTTTGTGTCGAGCAAGGTTGGTGATGGTTTGAAAGTTTAGATGTGAGAGACGACGGTGCCATAGCCGGGATTTTGTTGATGTTGCCTTTGAAAGTAAACATATGGGAGATGAAGCAACCATGTCTTTCATAGAGATAGTGTAGAGACTAGAATTACGCCGATCCGCATATAAGGTCACTTTGTAGATCACTTAATGAAACAAGTTTTCTCCCTAAAGCAACCTCCAAATCTCCATCACAAAACCGACCTACCAAAAACAGATATGACCGAGGCCTTCCACATAGTAAACCCTGCTAATTTCGATGTTCCCATTGACATAGTCTCCGTGAGCCCATGATAGTCGCTAAGTGATCATTCCCAACTCGACAAAGCCAATGAACTTTGCAACAAAGTTTGATAACACTTTAAGATTGCCTGTCATGTGTCGGGAACATCCGCTATCAACAATCCAGAGAATGATTCAGATCACCGTGACATAATACATGACGCACACGATGGAATAGAAGTAGATGTGGAACCCGAAATGTTAGAGGGTTCAGAGTAGCTTATAGTAGATATACAAACATCAATAGCTTTAGGTATCCATTTAAATCCTAGTGTGTTATATATCCATTTGTGCCATCTCCAACTAGTATTTGCTTTAGTCTTAGTGAATGCACTAGGTGGTACTACATTCCTAGGAGGTGAAACTGAGCTACAGGACAACAATGCTTTAGAATCTAAAGATGGCGGTCTACCAAGCACAAACTTAGAAAGATTAGTGGGCCTAGAGGTATTCCGGTTCTTAGGATTCCTTAAACGAGATGATAGCTTTAGCAACACATTTATCATGGCAATCAGGATTCATACTTTTACCACAAATAACACAAGGTGCATCGATCAATATCAAAAGTACTTAACGGTTTAGCATTCGTTACATCACTATTTCTATTACATTTGCCGAACGCAATATCTATAGTGGAGGCAACGTGAGTCTTATTCATAGTCCTAGGGTGTTCTTCTACTTTAGCATTCTTGATTGATCTTTTCTTAGGTCGCAACTTCCTATTCTTTGATTGAGTGCTCCTAGGTCTGAAGTGCGGACGCTTTGGAAAAGGCTCAACTATTCCCGTTTCGAGAAGGAAGCACGTTAGCTACTTGTGATTTGGCAATAGAGATTCTAGGTTCATGAGTACTAAGTGTTACTGGGCTAATCTCTTAATGATGGTTGGCGGAAGTTGTTCATACTTTCCTAACATTTCTTTTAACTTGATGATAGTGTGAATCGATCTTGATTTTCGCACCTAACATTTCCAAAGAAAATGCATAACTTCTTTAATGTGTGCAAGATAATGATCAAGTTCATTTGATGCTTCATCACGAGTCTTTTTGAGTAAATCAAATA
The DNA here is from genome assembly GCA_910596185.1 of Chrysanthemum makinoi. Lineage (NCBI taxonomy): Eukaryota > Viridiplantae > Streptophyta > Magnoliopsida > Asterales > Asteraceae > Chrysanthemum > Chrysanthemum makinoi. The sequence goes on from OU343225.1 coordinate 257,368,722, forward strand.
TGACACCATATTCCTTTTTACAAGTTCTTGTTCATATTTTGAGATTTGACACTTAAAAGACACGCTTTGATCATCCAGTTGCTCAATTTTAGGATCAGAAGATTTTGCACGCAACCGGTTTTTTGTGTTGAAAAGCAAGTTGTTGATCGTGAATATCTTTTGACACCAATTAAGACGACGTATTGCATTTGAAAGTTCGTTTGACAATCGCTTGTTTTCAACTTTAAGGACTCGACCAAGCACATTATCGTTGTTCTCAACATTTACCACGAATCAACGATCGCAGAGGTATAGATCAAATGCATATGACAAAGAATTCAATAGCACAACATTATGGACATCAGAACAGATGACATCTTCCAAGAGTCGATCAACATCTTTTCTCAACAGCTTTTACGCTTAGTATTAGAAATAGATGTTTCGTCAAAACGACCTTCATCACTCCAAGTTCCTTATGAAAATCCTTTTCCCAAGCAATGCACAACTTTTCAAATTTTAACATTAGGTAAAAGATTTTTCTCAAAAATGTCTTTGTTCTCGCCAGAGGCTATTGAAAATGTTCAATTTTGATTTCGTGAATCGATATTCTATCTCATGTTGTAAAATTTGAGGTCACCATGAAAATGTCAAAATATCTAAGAATTTTCGATTTTCGTGTTTTGAGTTTACTTCACCGATGGAAGGTAAAGGACCATAAATTTGTGCATAACTGGGGATTAACATTAGAAGACTCGTGTTTTGATGATAACCCTGGTGTGTTAGAAGAACCGCTGGTGACGAAAGTGACTGCTTTTGAATAGTTAAAAGGTTTGTTGTAAACAACTTTTTCTAATTTTGATCGACTCGCCTTCTCGCATCTAATTCCTCTTGACGATGATATTCAACAACACTCATAATGTAATTATCAACTTTATATTCTCGTGACCGAAACTCGTGATTTGGTTTGAATGCTTTTGTTGAAAGCTTAGGTTTGTAATCGCAAGATTCGTCCATATCCATTTGGATTTGGTTTTAAAGTAAACTTTTCAATGGTCGTGACCGACTCGCCATGTTTGTAAACAACAGTTTTAAACTCTTTAAGTTTGTTTTGCAAGCCGATGATTTCTTCAAGATGATCATCTATTCGCTTCGTTGAATGCTTTTTGTATGCAGAATCTTTTGACAAGTTAACAACTCGCCTTAGCTTTTTGATTTTCCAGGTGAGAGCGCTAATTTGCTTTTTATGTTCATGTTTCGCTTGTTCTTTCAACAAAGCATTCTTCGGCGGCTAGATCATGATCCGTCTTTCTAAATATTTTTCGCTTTGATAAGATTTGGCAAAGGTCGCTTCAAAACCGCTTTCACGCTTTTTCTTGAGTTTTGTAAAAGTTGAGTTGCTTTTGTAAACATTCAAAATCCTTGGTTAACAGTGCATTTTTGCATTTCAAGTCCCGATTAATGGCATGACATTTTTCCACTATGGTTTGTTGGTCTTGTATTAAACGAGCAAAATCTGAATGAGGCAAAAGTTCGGCGTGTTCAACGTGAGTCTCAACATGATCATTATGGAGATCCTCAAGTATAACCACGGAGTCAATTTGATTATCAAGGGAAACCGCTTGGTCATCTTGATCGTCAAATATAACTACGGGGTCTAGTTGAAAATCGCCGGAATGAGATGTGGATGACTCATTTTGAACATTCTCGCCTTCTCGATTCGGATGTTGGCGAGATAGAGATCGAGATAAATATGGTTTGTTCGGGTACTGAGACAAGCCATCGTGTCATACACGGCCTGTGTCACTATGTGTAACTCATATTAGCCATCAACATAATAAATGCATTGGCCCGCAAGTCCTCCATATCATCATCCGAAGTCAAGATTTGCCATAAACTCGTTTTTGTCCGTGAGAGTTCCACCAGCTTCATTCTTAAGAGCCAAAAGAAGAGCCTCTTTGAAATAAGCACTGCCCCTAGTCCTTGGCTTTGGGCATGCATTAGCCAGTGTCCCTTCATTGCGCTTGTAGCATCGAAGACCATTCAACCCATTCTCGAGCATTTCTGCTCCACCACTTGAGCTCGATTGTTATTCCTACCCAAGATTAAACCCTTGACCACCCCATCTGACAACCATAACCACGATTCTCAACTTCAACTCGCCCATTGTTCACAATGCCTTGATTCCTTGTATTTGACTAGGAACGAATACGGTTGTTGGATTTGTTGGTATAACGGCTAAAGGCATTAGCAATCATAGCAAATCCTTGTTGCAATGCTTTGAACGGATCGATTCTCATTAGGACAAGGCTTGAGCATTGTTGTTGTTGTATGGAACCAATTGATTTTGTTGAGATTGAGGTTGTGAAGGATCATGTGGTGTGATTGTAGCAGTTGGTTGAGTTGCCGTTGAGGAGAATAACCGCTTTGAGCATATAAGGCAAGTTGTTGATTTTCCAGATGTGTCGGTGGAGCAATTTGAGCACGGAGAATCCTTTCCCTATCAACTTCCTTTTCATGAGGCTTCAAGTAATCGTATAAAAATCCATATGTAGAATGATGCATATTCTTCACTTGATGGAGAAAAATGACATACTTCTCCCATTCGTGACCAAGACTACTCAGGAACTTAGTATTCACCGCAATTATTGGCATGATGATGTTGTGTTTATCCAAATCATTGATGATGTCTGAAAATCGTGATGATAGGACTCTAGTGTCTCTCCTGATTCAATCATGAAGTGTTCATAAGCCAAGTAAATTTTGGATTCCAAATCTTCCCGATTGAGTACAGATCCTTCCATAAGAAGACTAATATGATCCCACATTTTCTTTGCAGTCTTTTGAGCATCAACACTACGAAGAATTAGGTTTGGTAATCCTAAGAGGATATATTCCATTGCAAGCTCATCTGCTTCATAGTGTAGAAGTTCTTGAGGATTCAAGTCCGAATAAAGAGCAATGTTCGTTTGTTCATCTCTTGGTGGAATGGCATTTGGATCTCCGTACAATGACAAGAGGCATCTCAAATGGACCTTCCAATACGTATAACCCTTCTTTAAGAACTTACCGTGTGGCTTCTTTAGATCACAAAACCTAAAGAACCTTATCACCCATTGATCGTAGTTTCACAGGTGAGCATTGAGGTCTATCAAGTGATCCGACCTCATGAATTGTTGTTTTGGAGGTTGCTTAAAGTTTCAAACATCTTTGCAAACCAAGTGGGTTCCCTCATAGTGATCCTGATGGATGTTGATTCGTCATTTGTGTACAGTTGTTGAACTTGGTGGTGGTTGAACCATTTGAGGTTGTGGATTTAGAGCAAGTTGTGAGAGTATGTTGTTGATTTAATTGTTGTTGATAAATTGCTTGTTGTTGATTCCATTGTTGATGTTGTGGAGTTAGTTGTTGTTGTCGTTGAGGATAAGTGTAAGGGAAATAGTTAGAGTATGGTGGTTGTGACATGTTGAAAAACTTGTGTTGGTAAATATGGATCTTTGTAGTCGAATGAACCTTTGTTGATGAAGTGTCCTGAAGTGAAGAGACAAGAACCAAGTAGCATGTGTAAAAACACCAAGTTCACGGCGAACAATAAGGAGTTCTGGCGTAGGATTTAGCTTCTGCGTAAAGTAGGAAAAAGCACTAAAGTTAGGCGTAGACAAAAGTTAGTAGAAGAAAAGAGTTAAGGGGAGGATTTTCTTATGCGTAAGACTAGGCTTAGTAGGAAAGATCTTAGGCGTAGGGATTTCTACGCACGTAAGCTTATGCTTATGCGTAATTTTAGGGTTTTGCCAAATGATCTTTACACTATCACGATTAAAAGATATCCAAAGTCGACGTATTTTCGGACTTATCCAAGTAAGAAAACCGCGAAATAAACCACGAAATGAAGATCAAACCAAGGAGGCACCGCAGCGTGGTTTTAGGGTTTTACTACGGCGTTAGAAATGCTCGAAATTTTGATTACGTCAAAAGTGTTTCTAAACCAGTTTTGTGTGATAAAATAGCTATACACCCAAAATACACAAAAGTGTGAAACTTGATGAACCAAAGCCTCTAAAAGCGATTACGGTAGGATAGAACCCTCGTTCAAAAATCGATTAAAAACAACTATCCACGCATAAAGTTTGAAACTTTTTGCCAAAACAAGTATTTTAACACCTTAAAACATTGAAAGTACAAGAATCTTGGATTAAATAGTGTAAAAACAAGTTTTTAAGCGAACCAAAGTGTCACTCACTTTTCGCAGCGTAAGACCACGAAAAGAAACCTTCAAAAACAAACTTGTTCACCCAACTATTTGGCGATTGATACCATTGTTAGGTCACAAGGTTTACCACACAAGCTTATAAGAAAGAGATAAGGCGATTGAACAAGTAAGCAAACCACCACACTCGATAATAGTAATACGGTTTATGCGTAGGAGTGTAATGAGAGAAAACTTGAACAACCAACCTTCAAATGAAGGTTTACATAAGGTATTTATAGGCAAGGAGCTAGGGCAACACTCCTACTCCTTCCCTTTCTCCTATGGGCTTGGGCCTAAGCTCATGGGCCTTCTACATAAGCTTAAGGCTAATAACAAACATAAAGGCCATAATAAGCTAACTATTACATATGAGTAACTAACACTTGAATAAGGTTTAGGAGTGATTCCAACAAATTATACTCAGGATGAAAAATTTGGAAATTTACCTGGCATCCTGAGCCCTTCAAATTTTCAAAAGGACCCATCCCTCGTCACTCCCATTGAATTGGCGGCCCATGATTCTTTGTAAACAATCAAAGTGGATCAAGTGTCTCAAACCTGCTCCTAAAAGAAAAGGGGAAGTCTGGGGCTGGGACTAAGACTAAACCAAAGTCTCAGGGGCCACCGAGGTTGAGGGAGCGAGCCTAAGAGGCACAAAAGCCCGTGACCAAAAAGACACTTGGACCAGGCAACAATCACCCTAGTGACAGCGAAGGACTTAGCGATACATCACGGTCGAGTGCCCTTGGTCACACTACTACTCCCAAGATCCAGAGAGAAACATACAACCCGGTAGGGGCGCTTCCAGCGCCCAGTGATGACATTAGCAAATCAAGCCTTTGTGCGAGGGCACGCGATCTCTCCCAAAGACTGGAGGGATCTCAAACAACCCGATAGGGATACAACTATCACCGACTCTGCTAAAGGCGGGGAAGGCGCCCACCCGTGTCTGAGGGTCAGCGGGGGACAAAGACTCGGAGGGAAAGGAACAACCCCGATCACGGAACCCACAACCAATCGACTCCGGTGAAGGCGGGAAAGCGCCCATAAGTGTCCGAGGGGTCCAGCGGGGACAAAGACTCAGAGGGATATAAACCACCAGTGATATGGAACCCATAACCAACCCCTTACTCACAATTCGCGATGTCACGGGATATTATTCTCTGAAGATGAGCTCGGAGGCCGATGATGAAATCTTATCGGTGGAGGAGAAGTTGGGTGAGGTTCAAGGTGAACAAGAGCCTGGCGATCCAAATGAGCTTACGAGTCCCCATTCCAACATGATGATCATCCGCCACAGATCCTCCTCAAGCTCGATGAGATTGAGAGTTTGACAATGTTCTTCCCCTCAGCGAGAAGGCAGATTGGCTCGATGGATCACAGGCTTCAAGGGAAGCTATACTCGGGGTTACTAAAACATTGTGGGAACAACATGCACAGCGCAAGTTATGCTTGGCGATCTAAAGGCCGATGATGAAAATGTTCATGAGGGCATAGGATTCGATGTATGACAACATTCACCGACGGATGAAAACATGGCTAAATTCCTCGGGCATCTTGATTGTAGGTACCACGATAGATTAAATCAGGGAGTTTGTCAAAGAAGACCCAACAACCAACTCTAAAGTCTTGGAAGCTACGGGTGTACAGAAACAATCCTCAAACCTCACCGAATCTTTAGCCTCAATATGCTCAAGTCTACAAATGTTGAGTCTTCCATCCGATTCAGTCTCTTCAAGCTACATTGGACTCATTGAATACAGGAGGTGGCTACATTGAACGAGGCATCCTCATCTCTGCACGGAATCTTGGGCCCGAATGAAGCTTCTTGAAATCTCACAAGCAAACTTGGAAGCAAAAGTCAGCTGGTATTCAAGCGGACACCACAGGACATGAAGGCAATGATCCTTTGAGATTTATCAAGCCTTCAAGGGTCAAGCGGCTCCGTCTCCCTGTACCAACACTAACTTGCCCTCATGGCCTTCTGGCCACGCAATTGAGGGGAGAATATTGTCTGAAGAAACTCCTCTTCACCGCGAGGGGGAGCCAACATCATCAGCCAGTCTCGTAACTCCGACATCAACATCACCACCGATCAACAAGAACTCCCATCTCATCCATCCCACCAACATCATCAACAACACCGGCAGTTATCACAACAACACACCACCCAGTTGCATCATCTTCAAGGGCAGGACAAAGGCAAAGGCATAATGGCGACTTGAGCACGAGAAGATTCCCCTATAAAATCGTGATAGCGCATACACCGCTTGCCACCTCAGCAGCGGTGAGTAAACATCTTGCTAAAGAAGAAGAAGATTGAAACTAGGTGAGGAAAGAAAGAACGAGAAGCACCGCAAAGGTTGTGTGAAGAATATGGGATTAGATGCAAACAAGCTCCCAAAGATTGGGCAGACAAAAGTTCAAGGATGCTCAGAGCTTCGCCAAATGGGCGCAATGAGGAAAGCTGATATAGAAGAAAAGAGAAAGCGAAGCTCTGGAAAGCGAATTGAGAATACACCTACGACAATGAGCGTGAAGGGTTCTGAAAATCAATCGATGTCAAGATTATTCCAACACCAAACCATTGGCTATATGAATGTTTCTGAGAGGGATGAAAAAGACACTTTGAGGTTCAGATCCCTTAAAATTGGTGACTTTGGGATCACTCAACTGGATGAACTTGGTCCGATCATTGGAAAGAAGCAAAATAAGGTGGTCGAGGGTCATGAAGATGCTTAGCAAAAGATATGAAAGGTGAGGGATGCACTACTTAGCCCAGGATTCAGCACTCGCCTTTTTTGCTGCACCTCTCAAGGATCTCAACCACAAACTTCCAGCGGCAAAAGGAAAGAGTTGAGTTCCAACTGAGATAAAAGTGCACTCGGCTTGAGGCTGCAGCGAGAGAGCCACACGAAGGTGTTAAGTTTGTGACTGCTTAGTGTTGATTGAGCGACTGAAGAGGGCTATTTTTCATTGATGAGTATGGAAACCAACGTTCCAAGATGGAGCGATATTGATAAGGCGGGAGTAGCTACAATGATAAGCTATATACGGTGGCTTCTCAAATTCGACCCACAAATATCGATTAAACGTGTAGACTTAAATGCCAAGATAAAAGATCATCCCAGGGGAAACCGCGATCACAAAGAAAGTCAAGCTTGAAGCAGGGGATCCATCCGGGTGATCATCTTAATTTATCTCTTTTGTACTAGTAATAGGAACTATGTAATCGGATCAATAAACGATGTATGTTTTATTCATTTTACTCGTTGTTCCTTATTGTATTCATTAGTACATTCAAGAGGGAAGAGCCATTTGCTCACTACGATCAACCACTTAGGCTATTTGTATATCCAAATAGGGGAGGGCCAATACATTGGGTTCAATAAATGCCCAAACCCCTTAATCTAGGATTTGAATAGAAAATAGCCCAAGTGTTTAGACCGTTAAACACTAATCAGGTTCACCGAAGTGCAAAGCCTCTGAGTCATCTTCGGACACTCAGACGCAGTAGAAGAAGTCTCTCCACTCAAGTAGGCGGAACTTAAAGGGTGAAGATGAGTCAAGAAGAAGATGATGGATTCAAAGGAGTGATGACAATAACTCAACAATCCCTAAGACTCTCTCCAACTACTTACACTCAAGACAAACTAAAGAAGAAGACTCAAGGATAAATAGAAAGAAAGAGCTGGGACAAGGAGAAGTTTGAATCAAATAAAGAAGTCCTTATCAACATAAGTCAACTTTCCACACAATGGCTAGCTTACAAGCTGGGTGTCATTAACAAATATGGAAAGCGACCTTGTCCTTTACTTAGAATAGTCTTTTAACAGAGACAAAATACATCAGTATTTTGTCTTCAGATGATGTCGATTTATCACTTAGGAAAGAGTTAAATCTCATACATTTATAAATAGCATAAGAGATGGAGTGAAAAGAAGAAGCTTGTGAATTGTAAAACACACACACGCTAGTTCCATCTTTCACTCCTCCAAATACAACTTAGTTCCCGAGATAGCTCAGTGAGCTCTAAGAGTTGTGCTCATACTTAGCCTGAGCTTAGAGAGGAGTCACCCAACTTTGTCATTTCAATCCCAAGTACTATTCCGCAAGTACTTGGGTAAAACGATTCTTTGTTGATTTATTTTTAATAAGAATATTATGTTGAAAATTACTTAGTGTGTTTTCTTATGTTAATTTCAGTCATAGTTCACTATTAACTTGTTTTATGCATTTAAACTGTTTTAAACGATAGTGAACGGGGAACAACACATTTCCTATGGCGAACACTCTGGCTGTCTCTTGCCGTTTGTTGCCATTCCCTTTTGCAACTTCGTTCCTCTTCCTCTTATCACTCCTATCATTCTTACCTTTGTCTCCTACTTCTAGCACATAAGAGTCCATCAAACTCTGAGCCACAACAATTGCCTCTTGAAAATTAACTGGCTTGGCAGCGATGACATCATTTCGAGTAGCCAAAGGCAATCCGTCAAGATACCTTTCAATCTTAAGTTCTTCTGATGCGAACCATTTCGTGGCAAAGCAATGATAACTCTTGGAAACGACGCAGTATAAGTCGCCATGTCGATTATTCTTTAACCTTATGGTTCCAGAACTCACTCTCTAACTTCTTAACTTCATTCCTAGGACAAGTCTTAATCAGAGAGCCTTAAACTGAGTCCATTCATACTATAAGCTACATCAATTCCCTCGATGCTGCGTGATAGTTGTTCCACCCGGGTCAACGCCGCCCTTCAAGGTGAATGTTGCATACTTAACCTACAATCCTCATCCACATTACTCACGGCAAAACACAGTTCAGTTTCTCCAACCACCTAGTCGGTAAACTACTCCCTCGCTCCAAAATCAATGGGACCACGTAGACGGACTCTTTGTAGGTACAACCTTGAGTTGATTCAGATTGGGGTTCCACTAGAAGTGTTAGAGAGATTAGCCTCATAGCTTTCACACATGTATACGCCAGCGACACTAGTCGGTCAATGTGGGCGGGTTCACGGGTGGAGGTTTTGTGGAACAGACCATTCTCGACGATCGCTCATTCGGGTTCCCTAATTTGGGGTTATTAATGTTGGGTTCTCAATCGGTGGTGTGGTGGGGCGTAGGCTGACCCACCTCGACGAATCAAGTAACAACAAAGCAGTAGGACGCCGGGTTGTTCCTAAGCTGGGTTTCGTCTTGTTGCCACCATTCTGGAGGCAAGAAGAACAGTTTCATAAGTTCACAATTCATGTTCTAAAATAGAGTTGGGTTCCAAGGGTCACCCAATAACACCTGAATACATAATCAAGGCCAACAGGGATAACGCTAAACCAAAGCGAAACAATCAAATACCGAATCATAACTAAGGATGCACGTTCCAATAACCATAACTCATAGGTTTCAAAAGTGGAAATACATGGAAGGATACGGAGAAATAAAAAACGATCCTAATAACGATACTAGTAAGACAACTAGGATAATCCTACATCTCGAACCAAGTACTACTTAGTTTCAAGATGGTACAAAACCATAAATCTAATACTATCTAGCCACGATTACGAGCACTCCTAAATGATCTCCAAACATCATCCATCACTCTCCATAGAGACAAAATCCCTAAACGCTGAGAGTCGCAATCTTTCCTAAGATTCACGACCTCCTTCTCCAACCATCGACCTTATACTGCTTGAAGCGCTTGCTTTCAAGGCAGCAAGCACTCTGCATGTCGGTCTTTAACTCGCCGAAAGAGTCTCGGTGACCTTCTCTCAATGCCATCGACTTCTTCCCTATCTTAGTCAAATTTATCCTCAAATCCTCTACACCATCCTCGTCCACTCCATTTAATTGATCGACAACCTACTAAGACTAATATTCGCAGGATATAATCCTCCTCCGGATCCGACCCGCCCCACCATACTCCTCGGGCTCAAGCACTCTCAGATGATATCTCCAGATCCTAACGGGCTACCTATCTCAGGTGAAAGTGGAGGTGAATCAAAACCAAAAGGCTGTCCAGGGGGACTCGAGGCTGAGCAAAGGAGAACAGTCAGGAGAATGTGTAGGACTCTCAATGGAGGAGTACCCCTTCCTGGATATCCTCATCATCCTCCTCCGAGGATCCTCATCCTCATCTACATCGCTCCTCAATCTCATGCTCCTCCTCACCTCATGCTCCTCCTCGACCTCATGCTCCTCCTCCTCATCTATAGGAAGAGTTCATGAGTCGGAGTCTCTGTCTGAGTAAATCTCCCGAGGTGGTACACTAGGAGATCTAGGCCTCCTAAGACATGGTGATCTGCTAAACGATAGGTGATGATGGTGGTCTCACGGACATGCGGCAAGTCACTATAAGCAAGCCTAGGAGTCATGCTTCGCTAAGACTGATGTAAAGTGAGTACTGCCTAGATGAGCTAGGACGATCGATGATGATGAACTAGTGTGACGTGATCTCATAAGGATCACCCCTCGCAACCCGTCATGAGAGTCAATGTTGGTGAACTAGCTACATCAAGGACCTCCTCAGACACATCAAAAGCTAGTGAAGGCATAGTCTGTGACAATGGCATAGGGTAGGTATAAGTGTTCAAAACAACTAGTTTTAATAAGCGCATCAACTTAACCAAAACACATATCACAATATGAAAGCTTTTAAAAGTGTAGGTACCGCATTACTCAAAACATGCCTTTAATAGCACATAAGTTCCGTTCCATCACATAATCCCATATCAAATCAATCGAGTTCAAAATCCCAAAATCATTATATACCGTTTACTCAAAATCATATACCGTTGTATCTCAATAATCACATCTCATTTTCCAAAATCAATAATCATATCTCCAAATCATAATTTTCCATAATCAGGGTTCACAATATCCCTTAACGGATCATCTCATAATTCAAATCACGTTCATACCATAATCAAATAAGAAGCTTCGCTTGGCAAGCGTCGCAAGGTCGGTCGAGATCAATTTTCTTAAAAGTGGTTATAGTTTAGGGTTTATAAAATACCTAATTCTATAACCTTGAGCTCATACCAATTTTTAACACCCCAAATCTCGATGTACAGTGAAGACTTAATCAAGTTTTCGGGGCGTTACTATTGGATTGGTATCGCACACAAGTATAGCGATAGTCATTTAACATTCAAAACCAATCCCACATTTAGTTAATCCAAACATTTAATCCAAAAGAGTAAATATTAGGCCCAAAACATGATTTAATAAAATAGGTCCCCATAGTTTATCAGAGCCAGAAATGATCCTTGAACCCCGCCTTCTTGCCAAGCTTCCACCCAGTCAGTAATCCAAACATCTCTTAAATACATGAGAAATCATGCTAAAAGGTCACTTTACAGTTGGTGAGTTCATAGGTTTAAGTTCAACAAAATCACGGTGGACCTGTAAGAGTTGATTTGCTATAGAGACCTAAGATAGATAAATACCGTTTGCACACATTGATCCTACTCGGATCTCCAATCATATCCCGCATCCGAGGATTACACGACCCCATGACTCTAGTCCAAAGACCTCAGTGGCAAAATCTAGAACAATTGCCAACACCGGACTAGGTCGAGGTAGAAGTCTATTCTTAGTTAGGCCGCGGTTGAACCTAGACTAAGGCAACAACTACCGCGCATCTATCTAAGCAATCAAGCATATAAGCAAAATCCAAATAGTTTTAACGGTCCAAAAACAGTAGCATGATTCTCATCCCAAAATAGTTCAAAACGTAGATAAAAGTGGGGCTATGAAACTCACCTCAAGCAATCAAGGCACAAATAATCACTAGCAGAAGATAACAGTAATCACGACACATCAACTATCGACTCGGCACAACCTATTAATGTAGACCAACTTTAATATATATATATATATATTCCTCAAAATCAACGTTATCTATCCCAATATATTCCATTTCTTTATTTCCAAAAATGTCTCATTTCACCATTTAATCCTAGTGTTTGGTATTCCTCATGTGGGTGTCTCGACTCAATATGATGCTATGAATGCACTCAAACAACCAACATATAACTCAATGCGACACAATGAGACATCTAAACGATAAGCTCCATAGTCCAATAAGTTTTGGAATAAATAGTAGACCTTATCGAATTCGTCAACTCGATAAACTCATTTTATTTTCGTCGCTTATTATCCCAAAAATCAATCGTATCCTAAAGAGTCATAAGGATAATTCACCCATTAATAAGGTTACCCAACGCGTACCTAAGGGCTCTTATTAGATTCGCCAACCTAATAAGTCCGCTACCCACGTGGATCAACACTATTAATGCTAGGTTATCCGTAACCCATACACATAACGTAAGTAAATAAATACTTAACTAATATTAAATGTCCACAATTGACATTTATTGATAAACGATATTACTTTCGAAACATCAATTACTTATTCATTACAAAACATTTCCAATTTAGTCGTAGTTTCCGTTAAAAATAGTAATAACAAGATAAGTCTTATTATCGATATTTTTGGTACAAAAGCCCATTTATTATTTACATTTCATAGTTCTATTAGCATTTTCATGTATAAATATATATTTCGTCAAATTCCAATATTAATCTCATATCGTTATTCGTTTCGAGTCCATAAGCACGAGTCATAACTTATCGGCTTTTAATCAATCAATAGTCCAAATTATACTAAAGTCCATATTTACGGCTTTGTAGTCAACTATTGACTAAAAAGTCAAAGTAAAGCCGACGTAGCTCAAAGTCAACAATATATATATCAAGTCCAATGTAAAAGTCACAATATCGCAATTCAATCCCAAACCAACTCAAAACAATCTCGCCAACCAATCAATCAACCAAAAATACCCGAAATCTATGTTATGACCCTATAATGGTCATGACACTGTCATGGTTAAGACCACGTGAACCAAACAAGCCCTAGAAGCTTTTCGGCTCCAAGCGTCTCATCCAAACCTCAACTACATCAACCAACAAGCTACCAAATCGACCCGACCCGGTACCCGTGGCCCAAAGTGGGTCACGTGACGCATAGCTCAAGGGCCACGTCGCGTGCCTTATGTGGCTCGTACACCCTTCCAAACCATTCAAACATCACCCAAATCAATTCCACAACATCCAAATCCAATCATTCAAGCTTCAATCACTAACCAAACACAAAACCCATCATCTATCTTAACCAAAAATATGAAACTAGACCTAAAATGCATAAACCCATCAAATTGATACATACATGCTTACCAAACACTATCTACATGTTTATTTAGACACTAATTAGACTTAATTTCATGTTCCACCCAAAGCCCCAAATTTGGGATATTAGGCGGAACCCAATAATCAATACGTGGGTTATTATTGCCCAAACAAGCTCAAATCGTGTTCCATTTACCTTATTCAAGCACCAATTGCAATATTAGATGAAAACCCTAAAAGTACGAATCTTAATCTTTAAATTTTAGGGTGTTAATGAAGGTTTTAGTATGAGTATTATATATGGATGGAAAGAGGATGAAGAGATCTTTGATTTGGTGGTGGAGGTGTAACACCACTCACCGGATTTTGGCGGAATGTGGCGGAGGTGCGGGCCAAGGTGGTGGTGGTGGCTAGGGTTTTATTTCTTGAAGAGAGAGAGTAGAGAGAAAGAGTGGTTTGTATGTGTGTTTTAGTGGAGAAAGTGGAAGTAAAAATGAGGGTAAGTGGGTTTATATACATAGGAGCTAGGGACTTAAAAATAATTATTTTGGGGAGGAGGGCGGGCCGGCCATGTAGAAGTGGAGGGCCGAAGCGTCATTTTTCGTAAACTATCCCGTTTACCCATTCCCCGAGCTCATATATTGTCCCGAGTGTCCCCGACGTTCATTCGACTTTCTATCATCGTTATTTATGTTTTCCACGTTTTTAACTATTTATTTGTCAATTTTCGAGTTACGGTCTAAAAGTTACAATAATTATCGTTTTAATGCACTTTAGTCTACAGTGTCGAATCGAATAGTGCATACCAAATAGAGTTAAAACTCATACGATAACTCATTTAATAATGAAATAAATCATAAAAACCAATAGACGATATAAAATCAAGTCATGGTTTATAAAAATAGTGATAAAGGAAAAACTCTGTTTAGTTTAACGTAATGCGGTTACCTAAAATAGACTCCCTAAATTGCCAGTTGTCACGGAACATGTCTACGTTCGTTGTTGTTTACTCTATCCGTCCTAATTTATAAGTCTATTTTAATCCAACTTTGACTTTGAATATGTTTGTTTGTATTATATAACAATTTATGCAAAATATATAAATGGATTGAGTTTTAAATGTATTTTTTATTGGTGTAATTTTTATCAAGTATTATATAATACAAACAAAAATATTTAAGATAAAATATAGATTCAAAAAGTCAAAATGGAGTTATCTTTTTGGACGGGGAATATTACTTTATCCACACACTCGATTTCTTAATAAATAATTTCTTTAAAAACCCCGTAAATCCAAGAGTCTATAAGCTAGTTTTGTATATGTGATTGTCCGTTGGTATGTAAAATTGGAGAATAAAGCTACTGTATGGGTTTAGATAAAGTTGGGGCTTAAGCGTTAGACTATTGGGCTTGACAACGTTACTCTTATGGATAAAATAATTAAAGGTAAATCCAAATGAAATCTAATATGTCTATTCTATTTGCTTGGCAATTGACAAACGCCATAATGTTAGTCATTACGAGACCTCTAACATGTTTTACTCGCTCGGCTTGTCCAAACCTTTTCTCTTTATATTTTCACAAGTTCCACATTTTACGACGTGGCCCAAAGGTGGCTAGGATTGAATCCCAAAAGCCTAGTCTTTTTTGAGGAAAGCTCAAATGAGCAGCTTTTTATTGAATCATTTATCTTTAAAACGACGAGGATGAATATTATAACTTTTTGTTACAGGTTAACTTTGAGCTTTGATATGGCTTCGTGGATACACCATGTCACTAGAGAATTACAAATTTACAATGCCAAACAAATTTACAATGTTGCCGGATGAAAGTAGATACACAAAACTTATCCTTACAATATCGACACAAACGCATATCATTATCAAACACGAAGAATAATGACAGTGCCTACACTTCAGTGTTCTAGACTTCTAGAAATCGCTCATTTTGGCAATGATCGCAAAATATTCCATCATTTTAAGATCACAATGTGAACCACTTTATTTTATTTAATCGTATAACTTAACCCTGTAATCTATTGGATAAAGATAAACTAAGACACAAATTCAAAAGGCTAACGTTTAACGAGCTTCGAAAGTTCATAAAGATTTAGTTACAAAGATTTGAAACAGACACATGGGCTTCTAGTTTTCATGTTGCTTTGTAGATTTCATCTTTCTAAGTTGATTTTTTGTGTTATAAAGTACACTTAAAACACCGAATACAAAAATTAAGAATATAACCTCTCAAAACCTTGTTTAGAGCAAGCATTGGTGAGCGTTTTGAAGCAACTAGCGATAAACGACTAACGGTTTAAATATAAAGCTTGTTAGGCAACAAGCAACTAGCGGTTGAGTTTTGAGTAACTACTTTCATTTGAAACGCTTAATCAAAAAACATTTAGATTTAACCGCTAGCGTTTTGTCTCTCACTTTTCACATATACTAATTTTATTTATTTTAAATTTTTTTATATTAATGTATATATTACGCCATTTTACATTTTATAATTATAGTTACAACTATGTTATCAAACACTTTTATTTATATTAACAGCTATTACTAGTTGTTACTACTTACTGTTTTCTGTTTCTGCTACATGGTCTTGACAGTTTGTACACCAATAAAAATGATATTGAGATTGTAGTTCATTCATAGCAAATCCTAAAAGTATGTAACACAGATTCTTCTTGTATTTACATGTGAAGTATCTAAAAACGGTGTGACGGAATTGCCTCTTTCATTTTCTCATATATGATGCTTACAGCGAAAACGGCATCATGTGCCAGCCACTTGCATCCATAAAAAGTCGCATATGGCGCATTGGCGCAATATATGTAGCTCAAAACAATAGTTATGATTGTGAATCATATGAGTAAATGCATACGTTTAGTACAAAATTTCGTCAAATTACAAAAATTTACAATGGTGCATGAGCTAATCCAGCATACCTTTTTTAGATATATAATATTCTTCTTTCCAACGACTGTGTTATTAAACACTAGAAATTAAGTAGCTAGTGTCAAATGAAAACTGAATGTAAAGTAAATGTCGTAAAAATACAATGTTTTGTTTTCTCTTTTTGTTTCTTTTTTTTATTATTATTTTTTTTCCAAATCACATAAATAAGCAATTACTCCTTGAATGGATTTTACCAAAATATTTTATAGAAAAAATTACATGTTTAGTCCTTGTGATTTACCCCAAAATCATATTCATCATATCTATTCAATTTTAATTACCTAAATAATTTTTAATTTTCGAACTATTTGTATTGATAGCTTTTATTTTGAAATTGACTAATTATTTAAGAAGTTATCTAACTTGTTATTTTTTGTTATTGTGTCACTTAACTTTATTTTTTCTCATTGTGTGTACTAAACTTTCAAATTTTGATCATTGTGTGTATTTTGTGACCATTTTACCCTTACTTTTAAAAAAAATTAAGGGTAACATGGTCATTTTACATAGTTGAATTGTCACAAAATACACACAATGATCGGAATTTGAAAGTTCAGTACACACAATGAGAAAAATAAATGTTCAGTACACAAAAAGACAAAAAGCGTCAAGTTAGATAACTTTTTAAGTAATTAGCCTTTTTTCAAAATAGGGACTATTTGAATAACAATAGGGACTACCCGTGTAATAAAAAAAACTATAAATTAATGCACAGGTCCATATTTTTCAAAAAAGAGACTATCAGTGCAACTAGTTTGGAAAGTAGGTATCACTGATGTAATTAAAATCGAATAAAGACGATAGGTGTGATTTTAGGTAAACCACGGAGGAAACAAGTAATTTTTTCTATTTTATATTTAAAGGGAAGGAATATAAAGAAATAATTTTCAAGATTCAGTGAATTTTTTTAGAGTACAAAATAGTACCAAAAGTTTAATTTTCAGATATTCACAGGTATATAATTTGGGATATGTTATAAAGACCCTCTCAAATTTACAAGTTGTACGCCATGTTTTTTCCATTTTTTTTATTTTTATATTTTGTTTATATTATAAAACTGTGAAACACAAAGTGCGGAATTAAAAATATCAAATTTAACAAGTCAAAAGTATTAAACTGGCAGCTCGAGTTTTACTTTTAGAAAGAAAAAAATTTATCTACAATAATGAAGCTTTATACATGTCTATAAGGTTGCATAATCATTAATTTATAAACATTTTGATGTTATAAACCTATGTTTAATATATATAAATGTTTTACAACTCTTCAAATAATTCATAACCACACATGCATTAAATTATGAAAATATAAACTTATTTATGTCACATGTAATAAAATAAATGATCATTATGATTAAAATAAAAAATAAAACTTTATATAGGTTTTAAACCTTTTGATGAAAATATCATAGTGCGCGCATGCCTTAATAAGCATGCAATTATTGAACATAATTATTCTCTCCTTATTACATTACCCAAACACATATAGATTATTCGCAGTTGATTTAGAAAAACACTAACTTTTCCTTAGCATCCGCAATGGCAATCTGTTTTCGAATACGGTCTACAATGGCCACCCTTGTTATATTTAGTGCAATTCTTCTTGCAAAAAGCGAAACAATTGGCCTGATCGCGCCAGCTGTGTGGATCACAAGGCATCTTAACTTCCCTACAACAATATTCAGCCGTCACCAATTGCGAACACGATACTGCAATATACCACAATAGATAGTTGTAAGTTACTCCGTATATTATAAAGTTTAATACTTTAAAAAAATAGTACGTAACATGCATGTGGATTAACTATAAAGTACAAGGGTTAGTTATGGATCGGAGTTCTGAAATGATTACGAGAAGTCAAGTTTGTGTTTAACATTATGTGCATGCAAATAAAAAGTAAAAATAGAAATAAAATCTAGCTGGTAATCTTATTATGCGAATTGAACTTGTTAATTTTATAAGACTAATTATTTACCAGTACAAAGAACAATGACAAGCAAGACTAAAAGGTAAGAAGTTTTGGATTGAGCCATTAGAAATCGATTATCCTTTCACCCGCGCAAACCTTGTCTTAAGGACACATAACAAATTACATTCAGTGTACCAAATATTTCTGTTTAAAGCATGATTACTCATTAATTATGCAAAATATTTTCTTTAAATAATTATGTTGAGAAACATGGGCTTACGTACGGATGCAGTGCACACTTATAAGTGAATAAATTTTAGATTTTCCGACACTTAAAAGTGTGATTTTTTTTTAAATAAATTAAATGCTGACTTTTTTGTTTTTCAAAGTTTGTTCACATATATTTATGTAACTATATTTTAGTTTTTACGAGTGTTTTAAAGGTCGGCCAACTCGATCGATTAATCGGCTTTCTACCTTGTTGATTTTTGAAAATCGGGGGAAAATCGATCTGGTAAAAAATTGGCCACTAATCGGTAAAAAATCGGACAAATCAGTCAAAAATCAGACTAATTAGCCAAATCGTCTTAATCGGTCAACTTTAAAAAAAATAATTAAGACATTCTACTTAATTTGGAGATCATTTATTTCACTTATAACGCATAATGAACCTCATAATCACAATTGAAGCCTTTATTAGGTTTGGGAACATAGTAGATTTGGATACAATTAAGATATTTAGTTTAGTCTTTAAAAATACCCAAAACTTGCACGAATTGCTAATCCGATTAATCATCAATTAATCACTACAAGATGGTCGACCGCCCAACTATCAATTCACAATTTTTGCAACTTTGATTTTTACACATTTGTAAGTGTTAATAAACCCAAAATATTTTACTCACTTTAAAAATGTGTAGTAAAATAACATTTTTTTTTGGAGTGGATGAACATCGTTCGGAAATCTAATGAAGCACGATATTCGTTATTACCCGGATTCTAGTCACGTATAAATAGTTAGTTATTCTTTTTTGAACGGCAAATTATATTAAAAGACTAGCAAGGAGCTAGGAAAATTACAAGGACAAGGATCTAGGACATTTCATCCAAGAGATCCAATCAAAATTGTTTTTACACCTATTGGAACACCAAGTAAAAGAGAGTAAAACAATCTCATCAAACAACATATCCATACGCGGTTGAGATGTTCCAAACAAGGTCTGGTTACGAAACTTCCATATCACCCACCACATAACGTAAAAGACACCTTCCAATATATCTTTAAAACCTTTAGGGAGACGAAGAATGTGAAACCAATCAAGCCAATCTTTATAGGAGAATAAATCAGGACAATATAACTCCCACCATCGAGTCATTTTGGTGGTAAGACCCCGGGCCATAGTACATGAGAAAAAAAGATGCGAGCAAGATTCCTCTGCGGAGCTACAAATAGGACAACTAATAGTAGGAATTTCTATCTGTAGAATCCAAGATCCGGACTCAACTAGGGTATCAATGACATCAATTGAATGAATGCACAGCGGAATGATAATAACAATGAATATCACTAATTGTTGGGTTCAGTAAATACCAAAACCCCTTAATCTAGGATTTGAATAGAAAATAGCCCAAGTGTTTAGTCCGTTAAACATTAATCGTGTCAATGGTGGATAGCCTCTCGAGTCATCTTCGATACTTAGTGCGAGGCGTAGGAAGTCTCTCCACTCAGTAAGGCGGAACTTAAAGGATGAAGACTGAGTCAAGAAGAAGAAGATGGATTCAGTGAGTGATGACAATAACTCACTGAATCCCTAAGACTCCTCTCCAACTACTTACACTTGAACGCATCTAAGTAGAAGCATGAAGGATTTGGATCTGAAGAAAGAAGCAGACAATGAGGGATAAGTTTGAATCGTGATAAGAAGAAGTCCTTATCAACATAAGTCAACTTTCCCCTAATGGCTAACTTACAAGCTCGGTGTCATCACGAGTTATGGAAAGCACCTTGTCCTTTACTTAGAATAGTCTTTGTAAGCAGAGACAAAATACATCAGATTTTGTCTTCGTATGATGTCGATTTTTGTCACTTAGGAATGATTTAAAACTCATACATGTATAAATAGCATAAGAGATGGAGTGAAAAGTTTAAGCTTGTGAATTGTAAAAACACACACACGCAAGCCATCTTTTCTCTCTCCAAATACGACTTAGTTCCCTGAGATAGCTCAGTGAGCTCTAAGAGTTGTGCTCTGACTTAGCTTGAGCTTAGAGAGGAGTCACCCAACTTTGTCATTTCAATCCCAAGTACTATTCCGAAAGTACTTGGGTAACGTATTCTTTGTTGATTTATTTCTAATAAGAATATGATGTTGAAAATTACTTTGTGTGTTTTACTTATGTTAATTTCAGTCATAGTTCACTATTAACTTATTTGAGATTCTTAAACTGTTTTAAACCATAGTGAACGGGGAACAACAAGTGGTATCAGAGCAAGGCTAATTATAAAACTCGTTTTAAGGCCGCTCTAAAAGTTTTTAAATTAGGATCCTAAATGGCTGAAATTGATGTACCCCAACTAGTCGATAAAAGGGTGGAGCTTATTCAGCTGTTGCCCTAGACTTGAAGTTGGCAAATTCAACAAATGGAAAAAGCGAATACTTTGCTATTTGATTGGGATGGAACCTTATTATATCAAGTGTATAAATGAAGGTCCATTTGTCCCAAAGATTGCTGAAGGGTTGCCCAAACCTGAAGCTCAGTGGACCCAGGATGAAAGGAGAGTGGTCAACCGGGACCAAAGACTCAAAAGTATCATAATATCTTGTCTTCCTGACGATATTATGGAGTCGTTATAAGTCTGTAGTACGGCTAAGAAAGCTGGGATGACCTAGTTCATAGTCATGAAGGACCATCGATACCAAGGAAAAGCAGGATAATGGACTGAAACTTGAGTATAACACCTTCGGGGCTAAGGACTCAGAAACTCTCTCTCAAACTTACACCAGGTACAAAACTCTTTTAAATAAATCGTCAAATGATGGTGTTAAGTTGTCCAAACATGAAATCAATGTTGGTTTTGTCAGTCTCCCCGAGAAGTGGTTGAATTTCTCTAGGGACTCGGGAATGCTAATCATATCCAAAATCTTGAGCTTCCCGAGATTTATGGGAAATTTGTCTATGAGGAAAACCTCATCAACAGACGATACCCTCGACTTAAAGAAGTCTCGGAAGTCAAGAAGTCCCTGACCACCACTTCAAAGACCCATATCAACCGCTTTTTCTAACAATGTGGTTCAAGATTTTCAAGAAAATTCTGATGATGAGCTTGATGAGAGATCAAGTGAGGAGTACCTAAACGATCGAACAACGAATTTTGGGAAGGGCTCTCCTTGCTAACTCTCGAAGGTTTATAAAAAGAAACAAAGGTTTTTCTAGTGCTAAAGCAAATGAGGACACTGAATGCTTTAAGTGTCACAAAAGGGTCATTTTACAAAAGGCTGTTTTTCTAAAACAATTTCGAACCCTCTTATAAACCATCGGTTCAAATCAGGTCCTCGGGCTTTAGCAAATTTCAACCAAAAATGTATCAGTCTCATCAAAATTTTCAAAATAAATCAGATAATAACAAAACCATTGATTATGAAGCCAAGTATAAGAAAGCTAAAGCTAAGCTTGCATTGCTTGAGGCCAGTCCCTCAGAGACAACAACAAATGTTAAAACTGCAGTGTGGCAAGAACAAAGACTCGTTCTTAAACCTTGACTGATGAAGAGCCAGGTCTCATCGATGATGAAATGGTACATGTCAGGTCTGCTTGATGGCTCTCTCGAGAAGAGGACAAGCTAGCTGTTGGGAAGAATCATGCTAGGAAACGGGAATGGGTCAACATCACAATGAAGAAGGTAAACATTTTACTTTCTATGGATGATGACTCGATTGGCAGTCTTATATGAATTATCTAAATGTAGACCTTAAGTTTGTAGAAGAGCAAAGATCTAATCTTTTTTCTAAGAACAACAAGTTAAGTTTTGAATTGAATAAGTGTAGGGATGAATTGCTTATTTTAAAACAAGCTAAGCTTGAGGCTGTCACTTTGCAAATTCAAAACACTGAACTAGTTAAAAGAAATCGAATCTTCAAGATAAACTTAAAAAGGCAAATGATATTCTTAATAGTTGGACTGCTAAGAATCCAGGGTCTTTGATGCCGTTTGTAGCCCCCAAAGAGCAAGAAGAGAGTCATAGGTGAAGATCGTCTCCTGAATCTCTCAACAAAGACCAGCTTCCTAAGCCATTTGTATGCGGTGGCATGATTACAAAGATGTTGACTGATCCCAATTCCAGTGATTGGATTGAACGAGTTAATCCTGAGAGTAAGCTTCCAAATTTCGGTCACGGGATTCTAGAGCCTAAAAGTCAAGCTCTAAAGAGCATGCTTGGACTTCCGATGTGCCCAAAGAGTAGCTTGAACACATCTCGAGTCTCAAGCGAATCTCAAGCACCGCTTCCACCAGAAACCCTCTTGAGTGGTGCTGCTCCAAGCTCGAGCTTACTCCATGCAATTCAATCCTCATTCACCAAAAGAAAGGTCTCGACTTGGTAGAACCATCCCTAAAAAGACCAACAAAACAAACTCAACAAGAGTCTACTCCTACTTGAGACTTCAACATCCTCATGCCCCACTTGACCAAATTGACAACCGAACTGAACTTGTGAGGAAGCTTTTGAAAAATGGAATCCATTGAAAAGGCCCCTGAACCAATCAAGGAGACAAAGTCAGCTTCCTCCAGTTCCTCAAAGTCTAAGTCAACCTTGATGACTGTCTAAATACTCATCATTTTTGTATAATCTAAACTGCAAAATCATCTGAAAACACTCAAAAATGCATCAAAATGATGAAAATATCACAAATCGGTGTTTTATGTGTTTTAAATGCAAAAGATCAAAATCGATGAAAAACGTATCAAGTTTGCAAAATTGGCAGTTTTAGTCCCCTAAGTTTCAAAAATTGTCAAAAACAGTCCCTGGTATATCTAAATAAAAGAAAAATGTCATTTAAGGTCCATGGGATTCAAAAGTTGTCAAAACAAACCTTTGAAATGTAAAATTTGCAAAATTACAACTTTGGTCCTTAAACTTTGAAAATTGTCATGTTTAGTCCTTCAAATTTCAGAAAATGGCAAATATGGTCCTTTAATTATTTGAGAATGACAAGTTTGGCCCTTGGATAATATTTCAGAAATCACAGCTTTGGTCCTTGAGGTTTGGATAAATTACACTTTTGGTCCTTGAATTCTATTTAACCAAACGGATCCTATCTAATATCAAACCCAAATCCAAAGCCCAAATCCAATCCAAACCCGGTTAGCCCAATACCACATGACCCGACCCTTTGTTATTAATCCCTCGGTCAAAAAGGGGTCAAACCCCGCGCAAAACCACTACTACTGTAGCTCCTTCTCTTCAACCCCTGTAACATCAAAACCAGTCTTGGTTTTCCACCATTTTCAATCCCCCTCCTCACCTATCCATCCCCCTTGTCCCCCTCCACCTCCACATGCACCCAAAAACCATTAATATCTAAAACCTGCTCAAATCTACTTTTGACTATTTTGGCGCCAAAACACCACTTGTATGGTTCTGATTATTTTGGCCAATCCAATGGCTCAGAGTTGGTGGGATAGATTCAGAGCAAGTGGGAGAGAAGTTTGGAGTATAAAAGAAAGCAAGTGAAGATAGAGAAGAGGAGTAGCTAGTTTTTCCATTTTTCTTAAATGTCGTTTTTTAAGTTAATGTCTTGGTTTTAGTTAAAAAGTTGTATTTTTAGTTTCAATGTATCACATATAAGTGAAAATATCAGTGTATTGTACTTTGGATTATCAATTTAAGTTTTCACATAAGTCTCAAAATTTTATGTTTACTGTTGAATGTTTTAGTTTCAAATTTATGCATTCAATCTTCAAATAGTTCTTTGTTCAGTCCCATTAAGCTTAAATAAGCTCTACATAGCTTTTGATAAGCCTGCATTGCATTTTCAAACCAATTTGTCTCATGGTCAATAAAAGTCAAGGAAATTGGTCAAGAATGGAAATTGGATCCTGGGTTGTTGCGTGTGGTAAATGGGTTGGAAATAGCTTAGGGTAGCATAGTTTTGTGTTTGGTTCTGGCCTGCAAATAGCTGGACAGTGGTGAGTGAGATTCTTCATTTTCATATTTCAAGCCAAATTTGCATTTCATGCTTGTCTATGTATCTATGGTCATCGAGAGTGTAAACTTAGTCATATTGTTGTATTTAGTTCATATGAACTCAGTTTGATCTATATCTCATGCTTGTTCAAGAGTTGAGTCATTTTTATTGCTTATCAGTTATATTTAAGGGGTGTTTGGAATTGCTATGCCATCTGTCTTTCAGGTTATTGCAGGGGTAGGTCCCTGTTGGTTCATGTGTGTGTAGCCATTTCATACTCATTTGAGTCATTACTTTTGCCTGTTAATCACCAAAAGTCAAAATCCATCCAATTGATCCTCAACAGGTTCACTGTGGAAGATTTTGCTACTCCAAATCTTATTTTGTGTTTGAATCACATAGATATATATTGCAGTAATCTCATTTCATGTATTCATATCATTTCCAGTCCTTAAATCCAGATCAAAACTCATATAAGTCAACTTTCATGTTTTTATCCAAAGTCAAATGGTGCAAATTTCAGTTTTGAGCTCAACTACATAGATTTTTCATGGGTTCATTTTAGGTCCAATTAAAGTGAAAATTTGGGCTTGATAAGTTCTGTTGGTCTAGTTTGTTAAAATGAATTTTGTTGAATTTTTTCAAGTTCTTACATGGTCCAAATAAGCTGTCCAATTAGCCCCCTTTTGCCTGTGCTGCCATAACAGGTTGTGACAGATTTTGCAGATCTCTTCATAAGCTCATAAGAGCTTGTGAGTAGCTGATATTTGGTTTACAAGCCCTTTGCTAGGTCCTCTTGAGGTTGTGATATCTGTTTTTAGGATTTTGGCTATTTCAGTAGCTTATTTATAAGCTGCAAGTTGGGGTGTAGAAACTGTTTTTAGCTTATAGCTCTTGCATCAAATCTGTTGAGCTTGTTGTTTCAGAGGTTATGGCTTGTTGAATCTTGTTGCATTTCTGTTCCTTTAGCATATTAGAGCTTCTCTTTTGGTTTGGTAGCCTTTGGATTCCATTTGCTTATTCAAGTGCTTATTCCATTAAGCACTTACACATCAGCTTCAATATCTTGCACATAAGCCCCATGTTTTTCCATTTTTCATAGCTTCCTAATATTATTTTAGAGTTTCCCTGAAATTTTCAGATTTTTCTAAGGTGTTTAGCTATTTTTCTTAATTTAAAATAGTGTTTAAGCATTTTTAATTAGTATTTAATACAAATAATTAAGAAAAGCTTCTAAAAAATAAGTTTTCATTTTTCTTAAGTTAAGATAAATATAAGAAGCCTAAAAAGTATTTTTCCATAATTTTCTTGGTTTAAATAGTATTTTCTAGCATTTTAATTAGTTTTAAATTAATAATAAATATATAAAAAGTATAAAAAATATATTTTC
This sequence comes from Chrysanthemum makinoi, assembly GCA_910596185.1. Classification (NCBI taxonomy): domain Eukaryota; kingdom Viridiplantae; phylum Streptophyta; class Magnoliopsida; order Asterales; family Asteraceae; genus Chrysanthemum; species Chrysanthemum makinoi. Next base: position 257,394,576 of record OU343225.1, read on the forward strand.
AGTTTTAAAATTAGTTTTATCATATTTTAGATTTTTCTCAATAATAATTTTATTTTTCTAGCCTTATTTTGTATTTTCTTCTCTTTTAGAGTATTTATTAAATAGTTAAAATAGTTTTTATTTAATAATAATTATATAAATAGTTTTAAAAATAATTTTATTTTTCTAATAATTTTCTTATATAATTAGGATTGTAAAAATGTATTTTTCATATTTGTAAGTCTTTTATCTCTTTTATCTCACTTTTTATTTTGTACGTTTACGTAAATTTTTATTTAAACGTAAGTCTTAGGTTTTAAACGTTCATCACTTTAAATATAGTGATAGCGTTTATTTAATATCTTTTATCTTTTTAATTTTCTTAATTTGTATTTAAGTCGCTTTATTTTATAAACTTTTTCAGTAGTGTAATTATCCATCCAAAACTTTTATCGATCACTATCCTTAGTGATCATTCTATCGTCTGATCTAGTGTTTGCACACCATTGAGTCTCCGTGGGACTTAACGACCCGGAATTCACTATATTCTCCAGGACTTCATTGCATTTGTGTTTTAAGCGGTTTTAAGCTTCTTACGGTCGGCCATTCACAAGTGGCCGGTTTGTGTGAGGTAGCTTGATTTTTCATTATGAGATCAAATTTTGGCGCCAGCTGCCGGGGAGGCTTTTAGCGTGTGTTCAAATTTTTCGGACCCATTCTTGCACATATACCACCATTTGTAAAAAGTTTTTATCATTCTTTGTTTTATCATCATGTTTTTCAAAAATGCCAAAAATATTCCTCTTTACCCTCTTACCTTTTTGATTCTTCATTTCTTACCCTCTGTTAACCTTTGATTCTTTCTATGTCTTATCCTCACCCTCTTGGTTGTCAATGGTGTGGTGGTCCTTATAATGGTGGCAATTGCCCCAGTTGTAGCGTGGTAGAATCAGGAAACGGGTCTGTCTATAACCAGGATCCCTATTCCTACCATAACACGACTGATTTATTCCATCGCCTACCACACTGTGAGACTCGCAGTTTTCTTGTTGTGAGTACTGTGGTGGTTCACATTCCAGTTCGATTGTCAATCGAAACACGCTTGTCTATGAGCGAGGTTCCGATAACAATTATGACTACAACACATACCACTCACAGCCACATCATTTCTTTGTTTGAGTATTGTGGAGGTCCTCACTCTAGCTCGGATTGTCAAACAAGGAACCCATTTCCTTGTAACAATTACGACTCTTCGTATCAAGACCAACCTCCACAGTACCAAATGATTCAAGCGACTCCTCATGAAACTACTACAGACCTTCTACAAGACTGGAGTTATTAAAGAAATTAAGGAGGAGTCGGCTATGTCGTCCCAAAATAATCCAAAATCCATGGAAGCTTTGTTAGCCGAAGAGCGGTCGCTAAATTAGATTCCCAGATTTCCATTGAAAACACTATTAGGGAATCAATTAGAATACAAAAACATTCAAATCCAGACTCTCGATTCCGTTTCATTCCTATGATGATGATGATGATGTTACCCTTGATATTAGTGAATTATGTACAGATTCATCAAGTTCATCAGTTGAAACTCCTTCCATGAAAACCAGGGAGAAAAAGACTATGATGGAATTACTAGTCGAAGAACAAATGGAAAGTATAAAACATATGTATGCTAGTCCTTCTAAACTCTCTCAGTCTGTTGTTATCACACCCGAAATTCCCACTCACTCTCTAAACATGGGGGATGCGCTTCTTAGCACTATTCCAGAAATGGAATCGTCTAGTGTTGAGAGCCTTGTCTCAATCCCAAGAGAGTCACGGGAATTCTCGAGCATCTGTGTGATATCCCTTTCCCTCTTGAGTGTTCAAATGATCAATTTGAGACTTTCTCCGATTTTAGCGATGATTGTAAATCTTATGGAGACATCGAGTATGTTGAGGCATCACTCCCGCAGTCTGATCCTCTTCTTGAGGAGTTCACCGATGAACTCTCTCACATCACTCCACTTTCATCGGAAAGTGACGATGATCTCTTTGATTTCGAAGCCGATCTTGGAGAAACTAGAAATCTCCTATATAATGATCATCCACTCATTTCTTATCCCATTTCCGACTCTTCCATTCCTTCTCTCACTCCAGATGAGGAAGATGACAACTTTTGGAAGGAGGTCGATGATTTTCTTAGTGATGAGTCGATTCCAACAGAATTGACAATACTTGCTATGATTCGGAGGGAGACATCCTCTTTCTTGAAAATCTGTTGATTGAAGAACCGTTTCCAGCTCTCCCTCCCGGAAATTTTGTTACCAATCACCATACAAGCTTCAAATTTAAACTTAAAAATGTCAAAAATGGTGATTTGCTTCTTTCTAATGAGGAATGGACATGCATTGTGATGCACATATTTATTCCATTCTTCACAAATGGTGTGGTTGCTCTTTCCCTTTTCTCCTTCGGGAATGAGGACACTATTTTTGATCCCATTTTCAGTTATCATTTGTGAGCCGGTTCTATGTATATCTCATCGGTGTGGAACTTTCACGTGCTTCAAATGTTTGTCCAAACATCTTGAATGAAAGTCCGATGGAGATTGTCTATTCCACTTACTTCCCCATGAACAAATTAATTCGGGGTCGAGTCAAGCTAGCGACTCGGTAATCAAAAACAGTAGCATGCCATATGGGTTTTCACCCATATTTCTGACTTCTTTCTATTTTCTACCACCCTAGTGTGGGGTTGCCCCACATGTTTTGTATATAAGTGTTTCAAAAAAAAAAAATCTTCTTTCTAAATAATGGCCGTAGTATTTCCCTTTTACGTTCTTTGTTTCGGCATAACCGCCGGTACTTTGAATATTGAGGGCAATATTCATTTCTAAGTGTGGGGGGGAATTCTCACGAATTTTATCATGTAATTATACCACCTAATTCCCCTGTTTTTGGCCAAAATTTTTTTTTGGAGTAAGTGTTTTACACTTTCTCATTTGGTTATCAGTCCGCCATGTCAAGAAGAAAAAGGATTGGCTAATACAGGAGCAAACGGCTCTTGGTAAAGATTTCTCAAATCCGTTTATATGGCTTGCAATTTGCCCAAAATTGTATGGTTCTCAACTCACCATATCCTAAAAAGTGAAGAGTTGGCTAGCCCGCAAGGTTATGGCTTGTGGTAAAGGCAGTGGAAAAACCATAATTGGTAATCAGCTCACCAAAGATAATATTGATAATTTATCTAAGAGTTGGCTAGTCCAGAAGGGTACGGCTTCTGGTAAAGACAAATCAAAACCGTTGAAAGCTGGTGGTTTGCTCAAAATCACATGGTTATCGGTGTACCATGGTTCTTACTTGAGCTCAAACATTTGGCTACTCCAGAAGTGATGGCTTTTGGTAAAGAGTTTTTAAAATCCATTAAAGCTTCAAATCATTGCTAGGGACTAGCAATATCTTAGTGTGGGGGATTGATGAGTGTCTAAATACTCATCATTTTTGTATAATCTAAACTGCAAAAACATCTGAAAACACTCAAAAATGCATCAAAATGATGAAAATATCACAAATCAGTGTTTTATGTGTTTTAAATGCAAAAAGATCAAAATCAGATGAAAAACGTATCAAATTTGCAAAATTGGCAGTTTTAGTCCCCCAAGTTTCAAAAATTGTCAAAAACAGTCCCTGGTATATCTAAATAAAAGAAAAATGTCATTTAAGGTCCATGGGATTCAAAAGTTGTCAAAACAAACCTTTGAAATGTAAAATTTGCAAAATTACAACTTTGGTCCTTAAACTTTGAAAATTGTCATGTTTAGTCCTTCAAATTTCAGAAAATGGCAAATATGGTCCTTTAATTATTTGAGAATGACAAGTTTGGCCCTTGGATAATATTTCAGAAATCACAGCTTTGGTCCTTGAGGTTTGGATAAATTACACTTTTGGTCCTTGAATTCTATTTAACCAAACGGATCCTATCTAATATCAAACCCAAATCCAAAGCCCAAATCCAATCCAAACCCGGTTAGCCCAATACCACATGACCCGACCCTTTGTTATTAATCCCTCGGTCAAAAAGGGGTCAAACCCCGCGCAAAACCACTACTACTGTAGCTCCTTCTCTTCAACCCCTGTAACATCAAAACCAGTCTTGGTTTTCCACCATTTTCAACCCCCCTCCTCACCTATCCATCCCCCTTGTCCCCCTCCACCTCCACATACACCCAAAAACCATTAATATCTAAAACCTGCTCAAATCTACTTTTGACTATTTTGGCGCCAAAACACCACTTGTATGGTTCTGATTATTTTGGCCAATCCAATGGCTCAGAGTTGGTGGGATAGATTCAGAGCAAGTGGGAGAGAAGTTTGGAGTATAAAAGAAAGCAAGTGAAGATAGAGAAGAGTAGTAGCTAGTTTTTCCATTTTTCTTAAATGTCGTTTTTTAAGTTAATGTCTTGGTTTTAGTTAAAAAGTTGTATTTTTAGTTTCAATGTATCACATATAAGTGAAAATATCAGTGTATTGTACTTTGGATTATCAATTTAAGTTTTCACATAAGTCTCAAAATTTTATGTTTACTGTTGAATGTTTTAGTTTCAAATTTATGCATTCAATCTTCAAATAGTTCTTTGTTCAGTCCCATTAAGCTTAAATAAGCTCTACATAGCTTTTGATAAGCCTGCATTGCATTTTCAAACCAATTTGTCTCATGGTCAATAAAAGTCAAGGAAATTGGTCAAGAATGGAAATTGGATCCTGGGTTGTTGCAGTGACTGAAATGGGTTGGAAATAGCTTAGGGTAGCATAGTTTTGTGTTTGGTTCTGGCCTGCAAATAGCTGGACAGTGGTGAGTGAGATTCTTCATTTTCATATTTCAAGCCAAATTTGCATTTCATGCTTGTCTATGTATCTATGGTCATCAGTAGTGTAAACTTAGTCATATAGTTGTATTTAGTTCATATGAACTCAGTTTGATCTATATCTCATGCTTGTTCAGTAGTTAAGTCATTTTTATTGCTTATCAGTTATATTTAAGGGGTGTTTGGAATTGCTATGCCATCTGTCTTTCAGGTTATTGCAGGGGTAGGTCCCTGTTGGTTCATGTGTGTGTAGCCATTTCATACTCATTTGAGTCATTACTTTTGCCTGTTAATCACCAAAAGTCAAAATCCATCCAATTGATCCTCAACAGGTTCACTGTGGAAGATTTTGCTACTCCAAATCTTATTTTGTGTTTGAATCACATAGATATATATTGCAGTAATCTCATTTCATGTATTCATATCATTTCCAGTCCTTAAATCCAGATCAAAACTCATATAAGTCAACTTTCATGTTTTTATCCAAAGTCAAATGGTGCAAATTTCAGTTTTGAGCTCAACTACATAGATTTTTCATGGGTTCATTTTAGGTCCAATTAAAGTGAAAATTTGGGCTTGATAAGTTCTGTTGGTCTAGTTTGTTAAAATGAATTTTTTTGAATTTTTTCAAGTTCTTACATGGTCCAAATAAGGTCCAATTAGCCCACTTTTGCCCTGTGCACTTTGCATAGCAGTTGTGACAGTTTTGCAGATCTCTTCATAAGCTCATAAGAGCTTGTGAGTAGCTGATATTTGGTTTACAAGCCCTTTGCTAGGTCCTCTTGAGGTTGTGATATCTGTTTTTAGGATTTTGGCTATTTTAGTAGCTTATTTTATAAGTCAAGTTGGGTGTAGAAACTGTTTTTAGCTTATAGCTCTTGCATCAAATCTGTTGAGCTTGTTGTTTCAGAGGTTAGGGCTTGTTGAATCTTGTTGCATTTCTGTTCCTTTAGCATATTAGAGCTTCTCTTTTGGTTTGGTAGCCTTTGGATTCCATTTGCTTATTCAAGTGCTTATTCCATTAAGCACTTACACATCAGCTTCAATATCTTGCACATAAGCCCCATGTTTTTCCATTTTTCATAGCTTCCTAATATTATTTTAGAGTTTCCCTGAAATTTTCAGATTTTTCTAAGGTGTTTAGCTATTTTTCTTAATTTAAATTAGTTTTTAAGCCTTTTTAAATAGTATTTAATACAAATAATTAAGAAAAGCTTCTAAAAAATAAGTTTTCATTTTTCTTAAGTTAAGATAAATATAAGAAGCCTAAAAAGTATTTTTCCATAATTTTCTTGGTTTAAATAGTATTTTCTAGCATTTTAATTAGTTTTAAATAGTTTTAAATTAATAATAAATATATAAAAAGTATAAAAAATATATTTTCAGTTTTAAAATTAGTTTTATCATATTTTAGATTTTTCTCAATAATAATTTTATTTTTCTAGCCTTATTTTGTATTTTCTTCTCTTTTAGAGTATTTATTAAATAGTTAAAATAGTTTTTATTTAATAATAATTATATAAATAGTTTTAAAAATAATTTTATTTTTCTAATAATTTTCTTATATAATTAGGATTGTAAAAATGTATTTTTCATATTTGTAAGTCTTTTATCTCTTTTATTTCACTTTTTATTTTGTACGTTTACGTAAATTTTTATTTAAACGTAAGTCTTAGGTTTTAAACGTTCATCACTTTAAATATAGTGATAGCGTTTATTTAATATCTTTTATCTTTTTAATCTTCTTAATTTGTATTTAAGTCGCTTTATTTTATAAACTTTTTCAGTAGTGTAATTATCCATCCAAAACTTTTATCGATCACTATCCTTAGTGATCATTCTATCGTCTGATCTAGTGTTTGCACACCATTGAGTCTCCGTGGGACTTAACGACCCGGGAATTCACTATATTCTCCTGGACTTCATTGCATTTGTGTTTTAAGCAGTTTTAAGCTTCTTACGGTCGGCCATTCACAAGTGGCCGGTTTGTGTGAGGTAGCTTGACTGTTTTCAGCACAGATCAAACCTCCAAAAGCAAACAAAAGTGTGAGTTGTGTCATTACACCAGCCATACCACTGAAAACTGCTATAGAATCCTTTTTTTCATGATCTGCAAAAAGGATGATCACAGGTGGCAGACCATCTACAGCATGTCAGTCAAGCAAACTATACCAAAGTTGGTCATCAGTATGCTTCATCCTCCAAAGTTGCTCCCAAGAATAGAGCAAAACCTTTTCCTCTGTGCCCTCACTGTGGGTTTAACGATCATCATCAGGATGATTGTCTCATGAACACATGCTGTGATATTTGCGGTAATCCAGCTCATGAGACATCCCAACATGACAGGGTCATTCATGCAAGGAGAAATTCCAAACAACCCAGAGTCACTGAGTCATCCTCAGCCTCTAAATGCAAAACCCTGGGTAGCACTATGCACATAACCACTGACCATGAGTCGATTGCAAATTTCAAAGAGACCTTGAGACCCAAGCCCACTAGTAAGTGGGTCACTAAGAGAAACTAATTCAGTTTACTACTTGTGCAAGGTGACATGCCAGGGAGCCTATTTGGCATCTAGACGGTGGATGCTCAAGAAGCATGACTGGTGTGAAGGAATATATGCACAAGTATGTAAAGGAACCAGGGCCCAAGGTAGTATTTGGTGATAACTCATCATGTCCCACTGAAGGTTATGGTTCGATTACTGCAATGGAATAGTTTTCTCTAGAATAGCCTATGTCAGGGTCTCAAATACAATCTTATCAGTGTCAGTCAACTATGTGATGCTAAATACATTGTACAATTCAATGATAAACAAGGTACCATTTTCAATGCCAACAAGGAAGTTGTGTTGATAGCTCCTAGGAGATATGATGTTTATGTGCTAGACATGTCAACACTCTCCCAAGATGGAACGTGCCTCTTTGCTAAAGCCACTGAAACTATCAATTGGTTGTGGCATAAGAGACTCTCACACTTAAACTTCAAAAACCTCAACAACTTGGCAAAACAAAACAAGGTCCTTGGCTTACCATCATCACTGGTTTTGCAAAGATAAACCATGCTCACTGTGAAAGGGTAAACACCACGAGCATCATTCAAAACCAAACAAAATTTCTCCATCAAAAGTACTGCCTTCACCTCCCTGCACATGGATCTCTTTGGACCTGTCAGTCCCATATCAATCCAGCATGAGAAGTATACACTTGTCATTGTTGATGAGTTCTCAAGATACACTTGGGTATACTTTCTTTCCAAAAAGAGTCCGGTGATACAATAATGTCATTCATCGGGAAGATTGAAAACCAGGAATGACATTACAGTTAAACAAATCGAACCCGACAATGGTACTGAGTTCATAAATCAAGAGCTTGAGAGTTTCTGTGATGAAAAAGGAATTTCTCAAAATTTCTCATCTCCATATACCCCCTGAACAAAATGGGGTTGCTGAAAGGAAAACAGAACTCTCATTGAGGCTGCTAGAACTATGTTAAATGGCTCAGCCCTCTCAAAGCATTTCTGGACTGAAGCAGTCAAAGCTGCTGTACACTCAAAAGCAGGTCAATCATTGTCAAAAGACATAATAAATATGAGATCTTCAAAGGTAGACTTCCTGACATCAGCTATTTTCATGTGTTTGGATGTCATGTATTCATTCATAACCATAAGGATCATCTAGGCAAGTTTGATGCAAAAGCTGATGATGGATACTTCTTAGGCTACTCACCGATCTCCAAAGCCTTCAGGGTTTTTAACACAAGGAGACAACAAGTTGAGGAAACCTTTCATGTCACCTTAGATGAAAGTGCTGAAAGCATCAGGTTCACCAACACCTCAGTGAAGGAAATAGGAATTGATAACTCATCAAGATATCCTCCTGATGAGTACAACACTGAATTCAATTTCTCATATCAAGCTGATGCTGACATCTCATATTATGTCTTACCTCACAACCTACCCCAACCAACCATCAGTGAGTTCATTGATAATCAGTCAGTCCCTGCTGGGATAGGAAGCACTGATTCAAATGATCAGGAACCTGTAACTCATGAACCTCACCCTGAACGAGACATCTCTACAGATGCTCTAAACGATTCTGTGGCTCTTGCACCTGAACTCACATCTGAACTCCCAGTGACATCTTCAAGCTCAGATCCTAGACCACAAAGTAAGTGGATAAGATCTCAGGACATTGAGCTTGTAAACATCATTGGTGAACCCACCGAGGGCATGCTCACTAGAAGCATGGCTGCTAATCTAACTGCAGCTTCAGCTAATGAATGTCTATATGCTGATTATCTATCAGATATAGAACCCAAAAGTGTCACTGAGGCTCTTAAACACCCAAGCTGGGTTCAGGCTATGCAAGAAGAACTGCAATAGTTTGACAAAAACAAGGTCATGACCTTGATCAAATGTCCTCAGGATGTAGTAGTCATAGGAATGAAGTGGGTTTTCATAAACAAAACTGATGAAAACGGCACTGTCATTAAAAACAAAGCCAGACTTGTAGCCAAAGGTTACAGTCAACAAGAAGGCATTGACTATGATGAGACATTTGCTCCTGTTGCAAGAATGGAAGCCATCAGGATCTTCCTTGCTTATGTAACATACATGAACTTCAGGGTCTACCAAATGGATGTTAAAAGTGCATTCTTAAATGATGATCTCAAGGAAGATGTGTATGTTCAGCAACCCCCAGGCTTTGAGAGTAGTGAATTCCCTGACTATGTCTGCAAGCTTGACAAAGCCCTTTATGGACTTAAACAAGCTCCAAGGGCATGGTATGAAACTCTCTCTTAGCCTTCCTGATACAAAACAAGTTTGTCAGAGGAAAGATAGACAACACACTGTTTGTCTATAGAACTCAACAGGATGTGATACTAGTCCAAGTGTATGTTGATGACATCATTTTTGGCTCAACAAACTACAAACTCTGCAAACAGTTTGAAAAAATGATGACAAAGAAGTTTGAAATGAGCATGATGGGGAACTCACATACTTTCTTGGACTACAAATCAGGCAAACTGATAAAGGAATATCCATCAGTCAAGAGAAATACACCGGAAATCTCTTGAAGAAATATGAGATATCTGATCTGGCCTCGGTGAAGACTCTAATGGTCCCACCTAACAACCTTGGACCTGATCTCACGGCAAATCAATCAAACTCATTTCAGAGGGATTGTTGGATCATCTGATGTATCTAATCGCTTCTAGACCGACATCCAATTCTCAGTCTGTCTAATAGCTAGATATCAGTCCAATCCTAAAGAATCCCATCTCACTGCAGCCAAAAGAATACTCATGTACCTGAAGGGAACCCCAAATCTTGGACTCTATTATCCAAAATGCTCCGGGTTTGATCTCAGGGTTACTTTGATTCTGATTACGATGGCTGCAACATGGACGAAAAAGTACCTCGGGGTCCTCAATTTCTTGGAGGAAAACCGGTTTGTTGGAGTGCTAAAAGCAACAATCGTTGGCTATGTCCTCAGCTGAAGCTGAATATGTAGCTGCAGCGGGATGTTGTGCCAATGTATTAAGGATGAAAAGTCAACTCAGTGACTATAACATCCATTACAAAATGGTGCCCATCTTCTACGTGATAACACCAGCTATTGCAATCTCCACCAACCCTGTCCTCCACCAAAGAACCAAACACATTGATATCAGATATCACTTCATCAGGGATCACATAATGATAGGAGACATAGAACTTCATTTCATCCCTACTGAATATCAACTGGCTGATATCTTCACCAAACCCTTGGATGAACCTACCTTCAGGAGACCGAAAGCTGAATTGGGAATGCTTGACATTGAAAGTCAAGTATCTAAAAACCAATCTCAGTAAGTTCTCTGAGATGGTCCATCCTCCCTGAACACCCAAAATAAACCTCTCACTGAATGAGTAAGACTCATTCAGGGTCCCTGACATTTGATAAAGAGCATTGAATGAGTAACTAAATGATCCAAGTATCAGTTACTTAAATGTCCTAGGTTGGTAACTATGCCAATTTAATATAGGAATATATGTATCTTTGTCTTCTTGTCATCCCACTTGGAATTTAATGCCTCCTCTCACAAGAATATCAAATTGATATTTTATCTCTGCAAAAGTGCACTTTTACTGCACTGCAAATCGTTCCCTTGAAAAACGGGATTTTACTGCGGGTAATGGAGTGATAGCATTAAATGTGGAAATTCAAACGTTTTTCAAAAACCGACTCTTAATATTCCCATTTGTGCACAAATCACCCCTCTTACCACTCTATAAATACCCTCTTCCAACACAAACAAACACACACAAATTATTTTCTGCAACAAAACTCTGTCAAAATCATTTCTAAAACTCAAAAATATTTGTGCGTGCTCAAAAACTCTTAAAACCTCTTTTGAAAAACCTTCTTGTAAACATTTACAAAAGTTTTTCATCACAATCTTGAGAGATCAAAAAAAAAACTTTGTTTATTCTAGTCAAAATATTTTCAAAACCCTAAAATCTTTTAAATGGAAATGGCTAGAACTCAATCTCTCCAGTTTGCTTCTCAGTGGGTAGGGGATCTTACAAACGTTGAATTTAAAACTAATAATGTCATAGGAAACTTTGAATACCCTGAAACTGTCCCAACCTACAAAGACATTATGAAATTTTTGTTTAATTACCCACTGAAAATGGCCTTTATTCAGTGTCCCTCTATTGTTTACCAAAATCTCCTCAGGGAATTTTGGGCAACAGACCAGGCCTTTGACCCGACACCCTCTACTGATGAGAACAACCTCGGACCTCTCTGGGAATATCTCATCGATTCAGTCTTCATGGGGGCAACAACAATTCACCTCGGATTACAAAACATTTTGCACTTCAACATGGTTGGATTATAACAAAGGAGTTTATGTCGCCCATCCTGAACCCTCCACAGTGAAGGATGGGTTAAAACAAATCGTTTTAGATCCAACGTTTTTGGACAATACCCCAGTCACCAAAAGCTCATTTCCCGTGGCTTGGAGGATCATATTCACTTTTGTGATTCAGGTCCTCGGCGGGAACCACTCATCCACTGAACAAGTTAACTCTATTCAGTTGATGATGGCATACTGCTTAATGAATGGGGTCATTGTCGACATAGGGGAGATCATTTACAGTGATCTCGTAACGAAGCTACAGAGAAAAACTAGGACGAAATACGTTTCGTATCCTAGGTTTGTCTCTTGCGCTTACAAGTGTTCCGGTTCAAACTACCCTCAGGAAGAAAAATTTGGTGCTTTACCAGGCTTCCTGAGCCAATCAAATTTTCAAAAGACCCATCCCTTGTCACTCCTATTGAATTGACGGCCCATATGGTTGCTGAACAACAGGAGGGATCGTGTCTCCAAACCCCGCTCCTAAAAGAGAAAGGGAAGTCTCGTGACTGGGACTAAGACTAAACCCAAGTCCAGGGGCCCCGAGGCTTCAGGAACACAGCCTAAAAGGCACAAAAGGCCCGAGACTAAAAAGACACCCACAGATGACCAGGCAACATCCACCCCTGTGACAACGAAGGATACTGATACATCACGTCAGGCCCTTGGTCACAACCACTACTTCCCAAGATCCAGAGGGAAACATACAACCCGCTGGTAGGGGAGCGCCTTCCACAATCATTAGCAAATCCAAGCCTTTTTCTGAGGGCACACTGATCGACGATCCCAAAGACTCAGAGAGAATCAAACAAACCGCTGATAGGGATACAACTATCACTGACTCTGCTAAAGGCACTAGGAAACTCCCACCAGTGTCTCAGGGGTCACTGGGGGACAAAGACTCGGAGGAAAGGAACAACCACCGCATACGGAACCCACAACCAATCCCACTCCGAAGGCAATCGGGAAACGCCCACTAGTGTCCGAGGGGTCATCGGGGACAAAGACTCGAGAGGAAATACCACCCGCGATATGGAACCCATCACCAACCCCTGGTTAACAGTTGTCGATGTTATTGGCATACTCTTTTCGAAGATGAGCTTGCGTGATGATGATGAAATTTTATCAGCTAGAGAAGAAATGGATGCTGAGGTTCAAGCTAAACAAGAGCCTCAGCCTGATCCACAAGAGCATACTGAATCACCATTCCAGCATGAAAATGATGACTCCTCCTCCTCCACTGATGAATTTGAAAGATTTGATAATGTTCTCCCACTTACTGAAGGCAGTTTCGTTTAGTGGATCACAAAAGCTTCAAGAAGGTTATATTCTGGGGTCACTGAAACATTGTGGGAACAACACACTGAGGCTGCTGCGAGTTATGCCGATCTAAAGGCTGAGGTACATGGCTTTGATGAAAATGTTCATGAGCACAGGGATCTGATGTATGACAACATTCACCGACTGGATGAACACATGGCTAAATTCCTCAGGCATCTTCAAGGTGTAGGTACAAAGATAGATGAAATCAGGGAGTTTGTCAAAGAAGACCCAAAGACTCAACTCTAAAGTGCTGGAGGCTACTGAGGTGTACTTAAAACAATCCTCAAGCCTCACTGAACTGCTCAATATGCTCAAGTCTGCAAATGTTCAGGGTCTTCCATCCTCAGTCCAGTCTCTTCAAGCTACATTGGATTCTTTGAATACGCAGGTGGCTACTTTGGCTCAGGCATCCTCATCTCTGGCCTGGAATCTTGGGCCCAGAATGACTGCTCTGGAAGTTTCTCGGGCTAATTTGGAAACAAAGGTCACTGGTATTCAAAGCGACACTTCGGACATTAAGGCTATGATCTCAGAAATTTATCAGGCCTTCAAGGGTCAAGAGCTCCATCCCCTCAAGCACCAACTCCAACTCTTGCCCTCACTGAAGCTCGGAAACAGTTGAGGGGAGAATATTGTGAAGAACCTCCTTCTCATTGAGGGGGAGCCAACACCATCACATCAGTAGCTCAAATCTCATCATCACCACCGGTCTCAAGGCAATACCAATCTCATCAATCCCACCACCACATCAACAACAACACCGACAAGTAATCACACCAATAAAAACAACACCACCACCCTTGGTTGCATCATCTTCCTCAGGCCAGGACAAAGGCAAAGGCATTATGAAACCTCGAGCCTGAGAAGATTCCCTATAAAATCGGCGACACGAATACCTGCCACACCACAACAGGTGAGTAAACATCTTGCTAAAGAAGAAAGAAGATTGAAACTAGCCGAGGAAGAGAAAAAGAACAGAGAAGCACTGGCAAAGGTTGTCGCCAAAGAAGCTGAAAACATGGGATTAGATCCAAGCAAGCTCCAAAAGTGGTCAGGCCGGGACAAAAGTTCAAGGAAGCTCAGGTCTGGATGACTGCAATGAGAAAACAGTTGGAAGAAAAGAAGAAGAAAACTGAAGCTCTCGGCAAAGCGAATTGAGCATTACAACTGGACAATGACAAGCCGAAGGCTTCCTGAAAAGATCACATATGTCAGAATCATCCCCAATACCAAACCTCTGGCCATGAACGTTTACGAGGGATGATAAAAGATACTTCGAGTTCATGATCCCCTCAAATTCACCGACTTTGGGATCACTGAACTCGATGAGCTTGGTCCAATTATTGAAAAGAAGAAAAATGCGGTGGTTAAGGACCTGATGAAGATGCTCAGTAAAAGATATGAAAGACTAGTAGGGATTGTCCACCCAAATGGAATTCACCCGCCTTAATCGTACCTCAGGATCTCAACCACAATCATCCATGGCAAAAGGAAGAGAGTTGAGTTCCAACCAAATCAAAGTGCTGGATTAGAATGCAACAGGGAGTCAGCCTGAAGGTGTGAAATTTGTGAACTGTCTAGTGATTGAGAAGCCTAAAAGAGGGCTATTCCACATTGATGTCTATGGAAACCCATCATTTCAAAGATGGAGTGATATTGATCGGCTGGTGTGGCCGCAATGCTGAGCTACATACCGTGGCCTCTCAAATCCAAACCCCGCAAACATCAGGTTCGCCAAGACCGAATGCCAAGATAAGAGAGCACCTTGACAAAGAAACACTCCTCAAAAAGAAGCCTAAGCTTGAAGCACTGGGGATCCATCTCAACCGACATCATTTTGATTTATCTTTTGTACTAGTGATAGGAACCTTTGTAATTTGATCAATAAACGATGTATGTTTTGTTAAAATATTCAGTGTTCCTTATTGTATTCATTAGTACATTCAGTGTAGGAAGAAGCCATTTGCTCACTTACATTGATCAACCACTTAGGCTATTTGTATATCCAAATAGGGGAGACATTGGGTTTAGTAAATACCAAAACCCCTTAATCTAGGATTTGAATAGAAAATATCCCAAGTGTTTAGTCCGTTAAACATTAATCAGGTCACCGAGTGCATAGCCTCTCAGGTGAGTCATCTTCGGATACTCAGACGAGGCTACGCAGTGAAGAAGTCTCTCCACTCAAGTACGCGAACTTAAAGGGTGAAGACTGAGTCAAGAAGAAGATGATGGATTCAGTGAGTGATGACAATAACTCACTGAATCCCTAAGACTCCTCTCCAACTACTTACACTGAAGACAGAGCTGAAGTAGAAGATGAAGGATTTAAGGATGAAGAAGAAATGCGGGACAATGCGGATAAGTTTGAATCAGATAAGAAGAATTCCTTATCAACATAAGTCAACTTTCCCTGAATGGCTAACTTACAAGCTCGGTGTCATCACTGAGTTATGGAAAGCACCTTTGTCCTTTACTTAGAATAGTCTTTGTAAACAGAGACAAAATACATCAGATTTTGTCTTCTCAGTATGATGTCGATTTTGTCACTTAGGAATGATTTAAAACTCATACATGTATAAATAGCATAAGAGATGGAGTGAAAAGTTTAAGCTTTTGAATTGTAAAACACACACACGCAAGCCATCTTTTCACTCCTCTAAATACGACTTAGTTCCTGAGATAGCTCAGTGAGCTCTAAGAGTTGTGCTCAGACTTAGCCTGAGCTTAGAGAGGAGTCACCCAACTTTGTCATTTCAATCCCAAGTACTATTCCGCAAGTACTTGGGTAACGTATTCTTTGTTGATTTATTTCTAATAAGAATATGATGTTGAAAATTACT
Source organism: Chrysanthemum makinoi (assembly GCA_910596185.1). Taxonomy (NCBI): domain Eukaryota; kingdom Viridiplantae; phylum Streptophyta; class Magnoliopsida; order Asterales; family Asteraceae; genus Chrysanthemum; species Chrysanthemum makinoi. The sequence goes on from OU343225.1 coordinate 257,410,475, forward strand.
TTGTGTGTTTTACTTATGTCAATTTCAGTCATAGTTCACTATTAACTTATTTTAGATTCTTAAACTGTTTTAAACCATAGTGAACGGGGAACAACACTAATAAGGTTTTCTTTATTAATTGAAATATAAAAACTACTACAACTTCTAATATACACACGCTATGATCGTGTGTCTAGACTCTCATTAGAGATGTCTACTATGAAATGAGATGAAAAGATAATTTGTAACTAGATGCCTACCCTCCTTATATAGGAGAGGGAGGTTACAAACCCTAATAATAGCTTACTATGAAAGCTACTAACTATTACATAATAACCCCTCGTTATTTCTTCTGTCTTCATTCTTGCTTGTAGTTTTGTAATATGCAATTCCCAACAATCTTCCCCTAAACTGGAATTTCACTAGGTTAAGTTCCAGTTTCTTGATATTACAAAACAACCTGTATGAAAAAACAATGCTAAAACATGACATCACAAATAATAAGCTGCACATCATAAATCTTCTTCCCCTTTCTGTAATCATCTAATAGGGGTCTTGTGCAACTCGTAGACGCTTCCCCTCAAGTGATGCATGTAGATGGCAAGTAAATAAGCTTCCCCTTAAAAATATACTAACCATCTCTTAGATCTTTTTTTTAACTACTAAACAAAAGAAATAAAGCGTAACAGCAGAAAAATCAAATCAGCAGCAACATCAAAATAGTCTACCAGTAGGAACGGAGAACCAGTAGAAACACCAACGTAGGCGTCTTATATCTTGCACTATCCATGTGACTCCAAATCTTGATAAACCCTCAGTTAATATGAGACACTGAGCACAACAACGAGACTCCTTAAAGTGATAGCAAATGTGAGCATTAAGCACCGTCAATCTGTATATCACACCCCTTCACTAACACTGAGCACAACAACGTAACTCCTTAAAGTGTTAGCAAATGTGCGCATTAAGTACCTTTAATCTGTAGATCTCACCCCTTTGCTAGATTTATCAAGTCTTTGTCACACCATTAAAGTACGAACAAGTTATCTCCAAAGTGCCACACTCACTTTGAGATATGATAAGACACGCACTTGATCAACCAGTAGGAACTTCAGAACAACCAGTAGAAACCGACCAACAGGAACCAAATAATCTACCAGAAGGAATCTGTTGGATATTGGATTTCACTTACACATCAAACCATAACACAAAGTGGGCGTATAAGTGGAATTCTAGAGAGAGAAAGTTAGAGGTTTAGGGAACTTAGTGAGAGAAAGTGAAAGATATTATTATGAGCTCCAACTCTCTACCTTGGGAGGTAGAGAGTATTTATAGTCTTACATAAATCGCCACCCAACGGGCTGTGGATCAGGCATACAGTGGGTAAAGACCCGTCCGTCCTCCACGGTGTTACTTAACAAAATACTACTTAACTAAATATAACTATGACTACGAGCATTCTAAAGATTACATATACTTGAGGTGACCGACTCTTTAATACCGGGAATTTCTAATTCCTAACAATCTCCCCATAAGGGAGGTCACCTCAAACATATACTAAAATGACATTGAATACAATCGGATATTACATTAACAATTGATCTTGCATTCTTGATGTAGTACTTTGCTCTTAAGCTCGTAGTCATTGATTCCACTCATTGCATGTTTGGTTAATCCAAGTGGAGGTCTTTTATTGATCCACGTGATAATAATGTTGGGCCAGCTTTTGAGATCATCAGCTAATAGAAAATCTCGGATACATCCATTGTGGTGTTGGTATTATGTGATGATGTGACTTTCGGACCGACATGCTCACATTCTCGATCATGATATCTTCTCATCAGAGTAGCGGAAGCATTCGTTGATTCATGATATTGGCAGCAGCAGTAGCGAAGCATGGAGTTAGTATATCAGAGTCATTGATGCACCAATCATGATATCTTTTGATATGAATGTGTTGTATGAGCATGCGGTTATGGATTGACCGCTTCATTCGATCACCGCAAACGTCGGGGTGTACCGCATAAGACAGGTTAGCAATAAAGCGCACGAAAGTGTTTTTGATCACTTTCAATGAATTGAGGTACACGGCCCATGGTTCCCCGTTGATCGTACAAGTACGCCTGTGATCGGTATAATTCCGAAGAATTTCCTTGACAGGTTTCGCGAATGCTTTAGTCGTTCTCAAACCAGAATGTCTCAAAGAAGACAACACGGAGTGAGTGAACCAGCGAATTTACGTCCACGGATTGATGAAAAGAGATTTGAAAAACAATCGTGTATTGCTCAATAGAAATTGTTTTTGCAATATAACGGAGGTTTTAATGAAAATCAATTATCAATCATAAAACACCTTTTGATTTGAAAAATTAGTACACGACGCTAATTAAAAGAGTTTTAAAGCACAAAGACCGGTTTTTCAAAGGTATCCGTCAATCCATAACCTGAACCGTGATTGATTCAAAAGATTGAATCGCCCCATTGTTTCTGTTCAGTTGTCACATGGTTGATCTATATAATAGATCTCACATGCCACCTACCAGGAGCTTGTTAGATGTTGGCTCCAGAAGGCTTTCCATCTTCATTGTGAGTATGTTGCATATCACTCAGATGTTCTGGCAATACCACAAGGATAATGCGTAGGACTCAAGATATAATCTCTTTCCACATTGTGTGAAACAGAGTCTTCATTGAAAGTGTCCTAATGAGATTTATTGATGATCTCGTGGCACTAGACTCAATTTGTGCATATTTGGATCCTATATCGGAGACTAGGAAGAGGGTCTCCTCCTTCAATATCAACAATCTCTAAGAGAAAGTCGATAGATAATGTCGGTTCCCCGTGAGAATGAAACAAGTCCTTTTAAGAGGAACTTGAGTGGTTTGGAAAGTTGAAGTGCAAGCGCCACTGGGTCCATGACGTCTTGTCTTCAATACCGATGTTACCATAAGTAGCATATGAATTGAACCCGGTTTCTGCCCTAAGGTTGAATAAATGGAGGGCTATTTGTTTTCACCCTTTCTCATTCAATTCTTTTTAATTCTTCAACCCCTTCAGTGCTTACCGAGACTTCATAGCAAGAACCTTGTTGGGTTTATTCCAAGACTAGCTCAGTCTTATTCCGCACTCTTCCCATATCTCATTTTTCTCCTTTTATCATCATACCTAAGAACTCTACACTAACTAGTGGATAGTCCCCGGGTAGATCCCTCCGGTTCTGGCGGATCATGGGAACACATACCTAACCTTATCATCCTTATATCACCATACATAATGTAAAGTTGGTCGGTCTTTTGGTATTGTTCATCTGCCATAGGAACCAATTGAAAACCATTTGAAAATCAATCCGTATACTTATGATATTTTATCAAAGCATTTTGTACCTGAATTGTTTTTGATATTTTTAGAACAAGAGCTCCTCCTCAACATGTGCATCAAGTGTTTGAAATCATTTTGCACATGGAGGCAAGAGAAAGAATTAACTTCTTTGAATTCCATTTTCTAAAAGATATCAACATCACTTCCCTAATCAAATCAAGTAGATAAAGCATTTAGGGGAAGGATGAGGTTTTCAAAAGTTTGCTCCCCCTCAATATGTGCATAGATGTTTGAGAATGTTTTGCACATATTAGGAAAGCACATTGAGATAAATTGATCACGTTTCAAATATTTGTGGTTTAAGATAGATGCTCCCCTCAACGTGTGCATGGAAAATTTGAAATCGCTTTGTCACTTGCGAAGGCAAACATACTAATCACTTATGAAACCATTTATCGAATTATCGTTAAAATCAATTTAAATCACAAATTCTACCCCGATCACAATTATCAAATCATTTGAGATTTGTGATCTCTTATAGATTTAAATTGATTTTGAAAGCTTTTAAGGAGAATTGTGACTTGATTATGAAAGCGTTTTAATCGATAATGGATCGGATTTTAAGACATAAAACTCCATTGATAAAACATGCATGTACATCTTTTGAAAACAATTTAATGCCAAATAACTTTTAATTTAATTGAAATCATTCTCCCTCAATCAATGACATAGGTTGTTGATTGAGAGATAGAGATTTTGACAAATAAGTCCTGATGATTATCAAAAATAGAGACCGAGTTATTTTTCAAAGCATTTAGTTTTCGGCAGATAAATGTTTATAGAAACCGAGCATGGAATTTGAAATCATGATAAAACATGGCTCGTTCTTTCTTTAAAACCGGTTATTGCCCGAAATGACAATAAACCATTGTTTCTCTTCTCCCAAAAAATAATTTTGATTTTTTTGAATTCGAACAACATCTAAAGTCCCGTGTCATTCTTTGAATGACAAAGACAAATACCGTAGATATTATCGAACCGAAAAAACGCATGACAAAATGACAATATTTTTGAAGATTTTTCGAATTTTTCAGATTTTTATGGATTTAGAAATTTTTATAATTTTCTATTTGATTTTTTAGAGTTTTATAATTTTGTATTTTGATTTTCGAATAGATATATACAAGAGATAGATGAAGATAGACCTTTACTCCTAGTCTTCCTCCTGAAGACGTTTGAGTGTTTCTGGTTGAAGACTTTTCAAGCCAAGACGTGGAAGAATAAACTCAAAACGCTCTCTTGGAAGAGCTTTGGTGAAGATGTCGCTAACCGATATTCGACCTCACAAAATAGAGTTCCACCACACCTTTTCCACTTGTTCCCTGATGAAATGATGTCGAATGTCGATATGCTTTGCTCTTGAGTGTTGAACGTTGTTGCAAGAGAGAGCAATAACACTTTTATTATCACAGTACAGAGGGATTTGTTGAATACAAAGCCATAGTCAATTAACTGAGATCTCATCCATAGGATTTGAGCACAACAAGATGACATGGCTATGTATTCAGCCTCTGTAGAGGAAATAGAAGTACTCATTTGGTTCTTTGACGACCAGCTCACAAGCTTATCACCCAAAAACTAAGCACCTCCGTGACGACTCGACGAGTATCTTGACACCCTGCATGATCTGCATCTGCATATGCCGTTAGTGACATACCGGTGTCCTTCGGTACCAAAGTCCCATATTGATGGTTCCTTGGAGATACCAAAAGACCCGCTTAACCGCTTCAAGATGCTTTTTAGTAGGCTTAGCCCGTATCTAGCACACATGCAAACGAAAACAAGATGTCCGTCTACTAGCACAGAGGTACATCAGGGATACAATCATACTACGATATTTCGTTTGGTCTACCATGATCCCTGAGTGGTCCTCATCTAGTTTGGTTCGTTCAATCATGGGTGTGTCAACAGGGTCACTTGAATCAAATCCAAATTTCATTAAAATCTCATTTGCATATTTAGATTGATTTATGAAAATGCCTCCGAGACTTTGTGAAATTTGTAATCCCAAGAAAATGACATTTGTCCCATCATTGACATTTGAAATTTAGAACCCATTTCATTTGAAAACGGTCACATCATTGGGGTCACGAGGCAAATATGATATCATCAACATAAATTTGAACGTGAATTAAATGTTTGCCTGACTTCCTTGTGAACAATGTTGGATCAACTGCTCCTTTGCTGAAGCCGGTAGATAGAAGAAACTTTGATAGCGTATCATACCATGCCCTTGGAGCTTGCTTTAAACCATAAGAGCCTTCTTCAAACGATAAACGGGTAGGATGCTCTTGATTCACAAAGCCTTCAGTTGGCCGACATAGACGACTTCTTTAAGATCTCCGTTCAGAATGCCGCCTTCACATCCATTTGATAGACTACCATGTTCTTACTTGCAGGATTAGCCAAAAAGATTCTAATTGCCTCGATTCGAGCAACAGGAGCAAAAGATTCTTCAAAGTCTATACCCTCCTCTTGACGGTATCCTTTAGCAACTAATCGAGCCTTGTTCTTCAACACATCACCATGCTCATCAAGTTTCACTTTGAAGATCCACTTTAGAGCAATGATCATAGCACAACCTGGAGCAGGTACTAATTCCCATACATCAAGTCGATCAAACTCATGAATTTCTTCTTTCATGGCATTGAACCAGCTGTCTTCATCCATGGCGGTTTTAACATCTTTTGGTTCGATCTTAGAGAGTACGGAGTTGAAGAAGCACCATAAGGCATCTGTTGCAAGTTGTTTCCGTGTGGATACAGGACGAGAGGGATTTCCAATGATGTTGTCCAATGGATGATCGTGAGTCCATTTTCTGAGGTGTTCATGTGGCGTTGGTTGAGGGACAAGTAGCGTAGTCGATGCCTCAAGAAGATGGTTCGATGAAGATTCAGGAGCAAAACATTTTTCAAATGGAGTATCTTCGGAGTAGCAAAGGGATAAACTTCATTATTGATACCGACATAGTTCCATGATGTACCCTCTGAAGTTTGATGATTTGTTGATGAGACAGAGTGATCGCCAGCAGCTTCGACTTAATGATATTGAGATTGAAGGATTGACGTCATTCACAGAATATGAGCGCTCTCAAGTAGGAATTGTCACCTCATTAGCACTTGGCTCATAATGTTCATCAAACATATGATCAAACAATTTCTTTAAATCATCTTCTGATGGAGGTACATATGGAGTTTCTGGAGAAGAATTTGGTATAAGGGATGAACTAATGGGACTGTCTTGAAGTGCGGGTCCTGAACTGGAGTGTCCAGGAGCCATAGGACCAATGCGATAGAAACTCTCTCTGACTATCTTTATCAACCCATATGTAGACAATTTGAAGTGACCACCGATAAGGAAACCTCGATATACCAAACTTGAAACCAAGAAGAATTCCATGCATTTGCATCTTAAGCTAGCCTTTGTGAATTTTAACTTCAATCTCAAATAAGTGATAATTGATTAACTCCGGTAATCACTTGTGTCAATGCCCAACACGTGAATAGACTTACAACCGGATGTAAGTCATCCAATCAATGAACCGAACAAATGATTTCTCGACATTAATGCATTCTTCCTAAAGGTATACATGTAGAGACTCGATCCGAAGATTCACCACAAATATCTTTGTTTAATGAGGTAGTCATTTCCCTTAATGTTCATGTGGTTGATTTATAGCGTGCACAATGAGAGGAACAATAATCCGTGAAGATTTGGCAAAGGAATACCAAAGAGCGATCATTATCCATGAACAACAATCCATGAAGATTTGGCAAAGGAATACCAAAGAGCGGATCATTATTCAATAATGCAACTTACAATATCATGATAGTCATTATAAACGCCTTGTGAAATAACCGGAGATAAGGTTTCTTGAGAATTCCAAGAAGTACTTCTTAGATGGTGAACCAGTTGAGTCAATAGAAACCGGAGCATGAGCTTCAAAAGTCGGATGATCAACATTCGTCCAAGGTTGAAGGTACTCATCAAACATATCTTTGAAAAACAATGAATCCCAAACATTGATTCCCATTTATCCTTAGTAAGTGAAGCATTAGGCGTTGGAGGAGAGTCATCAAAAATCAAAACAATGAATCCCAGCTATCCTTAGTATATTCACTCATAATCAAAAAGAATATACACTCATCATCATCAAAAATAAAGTCGAATAACCATTATTCAAACATCCATCATCATGTAGTATATTCACTCTTCTCCCCTCAAAAATTGCATCCGAAGTTGCCATTTTTGATTTAAACAAGTGAATAAGAGTATACACCAATGAACATAGATCCACTTGATGATTGAATGAGCGTGGAAAAACATGAAGCTTGTTGATGAAGAATGTAGATGAGTATGGCCATTCATGAGAGAATTTCTCTTAGTCAAGATAAAGCCACGTAAGAGCGTATACTTTTCTTTTCAAGAACGGGCCCTGAAGCGTTATCTGCAGACACCATAATGATGAAGTACGAGGCCTGAAGCGAACAGACGCATAATGATGAAGAACGAGGCCCGAATCGATGTGAACAGACGCCATAATGATGAAGAACGAGGCCCTGAATCGATGTGAACGGACGCCATTGTTTAGAGCCCGCTTATATGTTTAGAGTCCCAATCCAAATACCAAGGGACGACTTTGTACGACCTGCTGGATAACATGACGAAGACATAGAAGTGGAAACATTGGATCCCCACGTGCTCATGGGGTCCTTTTGGTTAGCACAAACAATCTTTGAATCGGCAGAAACCCTAGGTGCAATGTCATTGTCACTAGGAGCTAAACTAGTAGAAGCATCAGACTTAGTCGAGGGACATTTTGTGCTTAATGGGATTGTTCTACCAGCTGGCTTCCAAACCTTAATGTGCACTACTCTAGGCATAGTAGATCTAGTTAAGGGGCAAGGTTTGCCATTCGTGAATATTCGACCTGCTGGCTTCCATCGAAATCCTACATTGGTAAAAACCTTCCCTGTAGGTTTCCGTGATTGCTTAACTGCTTCGCTCTCCAAACTTTCTTAACGGGTTATGAATCTTAGACCTCGAAATAACACATCACATTTATCATGATTACCAGAAATTAAACATTTTTGCATGTTTTGCGACAAAAGATAAGGCCTCAAATTAATTTTAGTAAGCTTAGAGCTAATACTAGAACTAACACGATTCTTTTGTTCAAATCAAACTTCTTGTCCCTATGGTGTTCTTTCACTTCCTTATCATGAACACTTTTAGTTTGCGTAATCCTATCCTTCTTTGCATAGCTTCTAGGTTTTGACCCGCTAACTTTAGTGTCAATCTTAACATCTGAGAAGTAACGATGGGAACATTACATGGCTTCACTACTTTCTCGCATTCCTCGGTCTAGAAGTGCTGATCTGAAATTCTAGGAGGCACATCACGTGTTCTTGCTTGAATTTAGACTTGGAACAAGGCATATCAAGGGTCACATGCTTGGCTTTAGGCATAGAACGGATTTCCTGCTTGGCACTAGGCATAGAACAAGGCTTCACAGCTTTGCCTTTTTCACCTAAGGGTTTTGGACATGTTGCAATTACACATTCAAGCAGCTCTTGAGATCGCTTGGCCTGGAGGCAAGCAAACCTAATTTCACTATCAAGAGGTTTGTTAATGAAATCCTCTTCGACAATCTCACGAGACATTCTAGACTATCCTTAAGGTGAGCACAGTAGTCATGAAAAGCATGTTCATTATTCCTAAGATGAGGAGGAATATATTTAACTGTCACAGGGTATTTGCAATCTAAGGGTGATTTTGAGACAACATTCTTATTGAAAACAAGTGGCAGCTTTCCCATTTCCCACTTCTCGATTCTCAATTTCCTTTTGTAAAGACGTTATTTTTTCATTGTTTTGGTCACGGGTGACGTTTATTGAATCATATAACTCTTTGAAAATGTCGCTTAACCTTTTCATTTTCTTCTAGAAAACTTTCGTTTTCCTTTTGTAAAGCATTTACTAGGTTTTGAAGATGAAACGTTTGAGAATTCGAAGAATCTAAAGGAGAAGGCATTTGGGAGCCTGTCATATTGTTCGTTTGACCCTTTAATTGAGAGATTTGGGCTTTCAACTTTCTCATCGTGTTGCACTGAGCTTGAATCTGCTTCATCACGCTTGTTAATTTGAAAACCTATCAAACTCAGCATCCAAGATGTCTTGATATTTGAAGTTTGACATTTTCTGAATATCGAGCATCTGAAGATGTATTGATATTTGAAGTTTTGACATTTTCTTTGAGATGTTGATATTTGAGTTGTAAATTAAAATGCTCAACTTCTAGTTTAGAAAAATGTTTAACCAAATTGTCGTGATCATCCAGTTCAATTTTCTCGCTTAGTTTAGAATTAGTTTTTTCAAGCTCAATGACACGATCATGGGAGACTTTCAGTGGCCACAGATAGTTCATGAAATTTGGAAGCATTAATAGAGCAATTTGAAGCAGTTAAAAAGATATCTTGAGCAACACATTCAGTAATAAGAGTCTCATTTAAGGTATGCAAGTTCTTCCTCTCAATCTCATTATATTTTAGTGCACGCCCATAATCACTAACTTCAACTACCATTGCATCAAATTCCTTTTCCATTTCTTTAATATCTGATTTTATCCCCTTTTTAAGACTCTCAAAATGATCTTTTAGTTGTTTAAAGAAAGGCATGACCTCAATTAAATAACATTCTTTCATTTGCTCAAAACCCCTTTCCCTTTCCGTTATCCCAGTGGGTGTGATCCTTTTCTTACAAGTTTTCTCAAAATCGATAAATAGTTGAAGAATAACATATTGACTGATTAAGGTCTTGCTCTTAGTGGCAATAGTTCTAGGAACTAAATGCATTGGTGTATTTGGAGGATACACAATCGCTTTAGGGAATTTCCTACAAGGGGGATTCTTTTCAACAAGATTTTCAACTTTTGCAAGTCCATATCCTTTTTCCATAACACTTGTTCAGGGGTCAATAGAGTCTGAGGCTTAAACATGTTTAAGGATATCCAATTTTCCTTTGTGTAATCATAAGGTTTGATCGTTATCTTGTTCATTTTACACTCAGGATCTTCTAGCTTCTTATTCATTTTCTCCCTAGTGACTTCATCTGATTTCTTATCTTCCTCGCACTCAGAACTAGGTTTCTGTCTTAAGGATCTCATTACCATCATACAGTACCTTATGAGCATTTCTAGCCTTTTTAATTACCTTTGGATTAGGTTCCTCAACAAGGGGAATGCTATGCTTATCGCTTAAGACTCTATGCTTAGTAATCATGTGAGCAGTCTGAATGGTATTCCCTTGTACGTACAACTTATTTTCAAGCTTGTTTTTCAAAGTTTTTAGATTGGAAAAATCATTCAAAAGTTTTGATTCCTTAGCCTTGAATTCTTGCTTAAGCATTTTAACATTTTCTTGAAGTTCGTGTTTTTGCTTAGCAGTTTTAGAAAGCTTTTCTTGTAAAGAGTTTAACTCTTGTTTTAATACTTCTTCTCTAAACCTACTTTTTCTAATAGTTGTACGTATTTGGACATCCATTTCCGCCACGGGTGGTCAACTCAAACTTAGTACGCTGTTCATAAATAGCAACTTGATCCTTATATATGTTAAGCTCAGTGGTAAGGGAATCATCAAGCACAAATGCAGCGTACTCATGCAGTTCATAATCATCATTTTGAGTAGAAGATGCACAACTAGGTACAGCAGAAACTTCCATGCAACTTACCTCAAGCATTGACATGCACAGCTGTGCACGTGGAGTGCATCTTTATCTTGGGTACATCCGGCTTCCATGGAGCGCCTTTGCATTAACTTGCACAGTGTTGTGTCCGTGCACCTCTCTCTCTCTTGTGAATTTGAGCACGAAGATTCCATTTTTCCATTATCCGACTCATCATTTTTGTTGTCACCTGACATTCTCAGATTCAAGAACACCATTCTTCAACATATACATTACCCAACTTATCACAACAATCTTTCAACCGCACCTGACACTCATTCACGTTTTCATTCTTTTGAGAAGATTCTTCAATGTACTTTTTCACATTATCCATGAGTTGGATAAATGTCTCAATGAATTCTGAATTTCCATTCCAAGATGTTTTTTTGAAGGAAATTCCAAATAAGTGTTGATCGAATCACCGAATATTCCCCATCGATGAATGGTCAAATTGTTTGTAGATTACTTGAAGAGTCTGACCGAACCATCCTTTTGAACCTCTTTATTGGTAAGTTGCAGCTTTAAGTGTTCTAAGTTCAACAAAGAAGCTTCTTGTCAATGTAGGTAAGTCCGGGCGAAAAAGAGCACTACATGTTCGATCCCCAGCCTATGGATAACAGCTTGTATGAGGTGCGATATGAAGTAGTCGATATGGCTCAATGCTGCATTCCATTTGCGTGGCATTCTCATTGTACTCAGAACATGAAGACCTCACATCCTCATTGTTCAATTCAAACATCTTTAACCGCTCAGGGTAGCATACTTTATCATTGTTGTCCACAGCATCATACAATTTAAGCACTTCAAATCACCGGTCAGAGAGTAAGACATGATGTGGTGGAATGCACAGGATTTTACAAGTCTATGATTTAAACCGAGAAATAGAATCTTTCGCAGGATTTTACTTAAATCAAGACCAAACCGTTAAGCAATGACCAATGGAATGTGTTAAGATGATTGATGGATCGACACAATGATAGACAATTGTGTGTTAGGACTTATGATTGTTTGTGGGATAAGCAGATATGTTGTTTGGTTGAGATTTGGATTGGTTTATGCACGATTTTCCCGAGAAATTTAGGTCTAAAACATAAAACCTCAATAACTTCCTTGCTCAGAGCGGATTTAGCCCTCAAGGTTGGTACCCTTCTCGCGTGACATTCTCCTCGCTTCTCACTTCCGCTTTGATGGGTAGAACGCAGAAAACGGAGTTACGGATCAAAAGTTATAGCCGTTTGAAGTTTTGTCGGGAAAAGTCAACAAGTCGCTAAGAATTCTTGAACCAAGTCGCTAGGACCCAAGTCGCTAAGTAACAACTCGCTAAGCTCCAAGTCGCTAGCAAAATTTTGACAACAAGTCGCTAAGAACCAAGTCGCTAATTTGTCAAGTCGCTAAATAGCAACTCGCTAAGTACCAACTCGCTAACACCAAATCGCTAACAATTTTGGCAAAGAATTCGCTACTCAAGTCGCTAAAACTTCAAGTCGCTAAAGAGCAACTCACATGCACCAAGTCGCTACCACCAAGTCGCTACCCGTAGTGGAGAGTCCACTACTTGTACCGTTAATCGCTAGGTCTAAGTCGCTAGCTCCAAAACCGTGAATCGCTACAAAATTGTGAAGCAAGTCGCTAGCAAGAAAGTTATACCGTGAGCCAAGTCGCTAGCTTGAAAAACTTCCAAAACACACTTTTCAATCCAAAACAACCCAACCACGATGATTCAAGCCTTCCAAATCAAAACCTAAACACTTATGATGATCTAAAACACAAAAGTACAATCAAAATCCAAACTTTAACACTAGAAATCAACCAAATGATGCAAAACCACTAAACTTTTTCAAACTCAAAAACCACCTAAAACCACTAGAAATCCAAAGATGTGCAAGATATGATCTAACCATGGCTCTTGATACCAATTGTTGATATTGATTTTCACATACACATCAAACCATAACACAAGTGGGCTTATAAGTGGAATTCTAGAGAGAGAAAGTTAGAGGTTTAGGGAACTTAGTGAGAGAAAGTGAAAGATATTATTATGAGCTCCAACTCTCACCTTGAGGTAGAGAGTATTTATAGTCTTACATAAATCGCCACACAACTGGCCGTGGATCGTGCATACAAAGGTAAAGACCCGTCATTCTCCACTGTTACTTAACAAAATTCTACTTAACTAAATATAACTATGACTACGAGCATTCTAACGATTACATATACTTGAGGTGACCGACTCTTTAATACCGGGAATTTCTAATTCCTAACAGAATCGATAAAAAGGAACCAATACGAATCAAAATATGCAGCCAGTAGAAACATCAAATCAAGCCGAAAATACGTTAATTACTAGGGTTCATCGTTGAATAAAAATTCAACTCACCAAGACTAGTAAAACATTAGAAGACCAACTGTCAAGACCAGAATAAACATATACAACAACCGATCATGAGCAGTATAAATTATAGATGACCAGAATTAAGTGCCCACGCTGCCAGTATGAACCATAAATCGACCAATCGCATTAACCACAATCAACCAGCACACAAACGAAATTATCCCAATAAACCCATGTGTATACGAAAATCAGTACTCTACAAAAGATGATAGCATGTGCACGTGACCAGCAGGAATGAAGTGTAATCAGTAGGAAATAAAACATCACGTGAAGCCACCTATTGCACTAAATAATTATTCCTGCAGTACACACCAACTGAATGGGACCAGTAGTATACACAGTTTTGACCCACGTGCACATGACTTCAATATCCAATCACAAATCGTAGGTCATTAAAAATGTGTAAGTCATGTTATCAAAGAGTACATCAGTATACGAATCATCAAAGATACGAGCCCCACATCAAAGAGTACATCAATATTAATACTTTGGCAATTAAATAATGCGTGTAAAAACCCATGTTAGCAAATATTATATTCCATTGAAGATATCACCGATCATGGCCAATCAAAGTGTGATCACCAATCAGTCACAAATAAAACTCAATCAGCATTAATTATCGAATATCAATTTGACCAACCACGTGATACTCAAATTGTAACCAAATAAAACTGATGACCATGAATCAAATAGATGAAAAGTAATCACCTTAGCAAACCCATGTGATCCAATCAAAACGAGAGACCAGCGTAAGAACTATACACCGCAACACATAGAATCCACCCCACTTTGAATTTAGCCAACATAATTATAGAACAACATCAGTAGAAATTAGGATGAGGGACCCACGAGACCAGTCAAAAGTTACAACAATTAAATCCATATTAAAAGACCACCAGTAGGAATACGAGACAAGTAGAATTGAGTCCAATTCATGTATTATTGTACCCATTAGTTCAACCAATCAAAGATGAGTCCTACCGTATCCACCATACGCCTCTCCACATGGAATCCTATCCCACTTGCAATTAAAAATTATACACGACACCATATTATTATGTGACTAGTAGCAATGACATGATCACGTTAGCCAATCAAATGTGAATACAAGTAGAAGTACATTATCGAGTGGGGATCAGTACTTGGTACACGCCACCAATTCATCGTCCAATAAAAAAAAATTAAATCTGAAGGTCTCATCATGAATAAATACTACCGACCAGAATAAATAATTATACATACCAGTATTCAACAATGGATCCCTCACTCAAGAAAACAACTCGCCATTAAATTCTTTTTGCCTGTTGCTTCTTCTCTTTTTCAGATCTGCTGAAATAAAAGAATTAGGGAATAAACCCTAATTATAGAAAAACCTTATAAACCCTAGATCGAGAGCCACGAGGCTCTGATACCAATTGTAGAATCCAAGATCCGGACTCAACTAGGGTATCAATGATATCAATTGAATGAATGCACAGCGGAATGATAATAACAATCAATATCACTAATAAGGTTTTTTTTATTAATTGAAATATAAAAACTACTACAACTACTAATATACACATGCTATGATCGTGTGTCTAGACTCTCATTAGAGATGTCTACTATGAAATGAGATGAAAAGATAATTTGTAACTAGATGCCTACCCTCCTTATATAGGAGAGGGAGGTTACACACCCTAATAATAGCTTACTATGAAAGCTACTAACTATTACATAATAACCCCTAGTTGTTTCTTCTTTCTTCATTCTTGCTTGTAGTTTTGTAATATGCAATTCCCAACACTATCCCATGAAGCGACAAATTAAGCTTTGTTGGAAGCTTATCTAAACTCACTTTCCAAGCCAAAATATTAATCTTAATTGGGACTTCCGTAACCCATTAAGTGGGAGCACCGACCATGAGCAAAAGATGATCATCAATAAAAGACGAGTAGATTTAATCGAGAACTCACCCGAGGAATCGAGGGACCAAATCCATCTATCATTAGAGGTCGAAAGAATGGTTGGTTTAACATCTTCGATGAGCTTGAAAATTGTTCTTCTTCTAAACTCCCACGAGGAGGTCTTCTAAAAGATCAAGAAATAGAAATAGCGTTGATTTTTTCCGCCATCGTAGAATTTTTATTGCATTCCAACGCAAACATACGCCGGTATAATTGCATGAGGGGAATATCAGTGAGCCAAACATCAAACCAAAATAAAGTATGCATCCCATTTCCACTCATTGCCTATAAATAGTTAGTTATGTATCATATATTCATGATTATTGTTTGATTTATCCTGGACTTTTGAAAGTATCATTAGATCATAATCACTCATTGCCTGTCATTAGCAAAACTCATATATTTTTATTAGTATACGAAAAAAGAGACCAAATATTCGCTTCGAAAGTAGATGATATTCATTTCGAAAAAACCAAATAAAAAATCTTCAACGGCATCAGACTTCATTAGTTTATATGGATTTCGAGTATGGCTAAATTACCAACTTTAAATTGGATTAAGCGCTCTAATTAATAATTATGGTAACTCTCTCTCTCTCTCCATTTTTTTTATGGGAGATGAATTGAACATTCTACAAAAGACATTCTAATTTATTATGTTTCGACATTTATACCTTTACATGGGTGAAAATGTAATTGTAATTGTGAGGGTATAAATATCAAAACATATTAAATTAGAATGTCTCAATCATTTTGTAGAGTGTGAAAATATCCCTTTATTTATAATTATCCTAGTTTCTTGCTAGTATGTTATATATTCTTCAGCCGCTAGAAAACAAAGCGCAGAAATACACAAAATTAATATGGCAATGAGTAGCTTGCTTCATGGCCGTGATTTGTTGTTACATGGTTTAAGATGGCAAGTTGGAGACGAGCGAAGTATTTCTTTCTGGACACATAAGTGGGTCCCTTTTACTAATGATTTTTATATTTGCTCACCTCTCGGATCTTTCCATAATAGCAACATGTTGCTGATTTTATTGAGAATGAAGAATGGAATATTAGCATGTTGCGTGAGCATATTTTGGCTACAGTAGCTGAATTGGTCTTACAAATCCCAATCTCACAAACTGGTTATTCGGACAAGCTCATCTGGCACTTTGATCCTAAGGGTCAATACACTGTTAAGTCGGGCTACAAGCATGCTATTGCATTGAAGAATACAAATGATGTGATAGGTGAATTAAGTACTAATCCATCATCAAAGTTCTGGAAAGTTATATGGAATATCCTAGTGCAACCAAAAATCAAATTATTTTTATGGAAAGCCATATCAAATTTAGTTGCCACGAAGGAGAATTTATTCAGAAGACTGATGCATGTTTTACTGACCAGGTTTAAATATTTATATTGTCTCGTTATACCTATGGTCTACCCTAATGCACTAACGGGCAGTGTACCCGGTCATGTGTGTGTAGTATTCGGTAAAACCGAGGTCGTCCCAAGAGCTATGTGTGTTCGATTAATACTAAGTCTAGGTGTCACATATTTTAATATGATTTCGATAAGGAATTAATTAACTAACTACTAAATCAGATTAACGCAAATAAAGGCAAATGTTTAATCAATATAGGAGAGTGGTGCTAACCTAGTTATTCCTCCTAGCTAGTAATGTCTACGTCTAATTACTTCCAATTACTTCAGGTGGGGTCAAAGTCGAGAGGACATCATTTGGTCAATTAGCCCTAACCTATCAGCAAAGATGCCACCAATGGAGAAGTCATGTGTCCCCTCATAAGTCCAGTTGTTCCTGGTCCCCTAAGCCGAGTCATTAAGTACCGCTACATGCTAGACTTATAATAGTGAGTGCCCGGGATTTAGCAACTTAAACACTCACCCCCTAATTCTTAAGTTCATCCAAACGGTAGGTGATCAGTTGCTCAAATCGCACAAGTAGAAAGGGTTGTCAGTTGGTCATATCTTACCCTTCCCGGCTCAGTCTACTCACTTAGGGTCAGTTGGTCATATCTCCTAAGCAACTAGCCTCTACCGCCATTCAAAACTACCCAAACAAGGGTAGCTACTAATAAACTATGCATGCATACACTTATAAATAATTATGCGGAAGAAATGTAAACGCAAACAAAACAATTAAGGAATCATAACTAGGCCAGCACCAAGAGGTGCTTAGCCGCTCATATTAACCATACAAATCAATTCAATATTCAATGTTACGAAATACATGAATCGAAAGTAAAGAAAAGATAAAATGCTAATGCTTATCGTAGGGGAATGATTTCTCCCTCGAGAAGTCCGTATGCTCCTCCGCACTGCCTTGGCTTCTTCCCACATTCTTTGGTTGTGGTGTGTGAAATGGGATGCTCTGAAATACTGGAAATCCTGGGGTATTTATAGGCAGATCTGGTTACGGGCTACAGGTAACTAATAGAATAGTTACGCCGTAATCTTCTATTTCTTCAAAATTTGCACTAGATTTGCTGGTTACTGGCAGAACCTTATAAGTAGTTACCAGATCTTCAATATTTCTTGGTTACGCATCGGAGTTTATGCAAGAGTTACGCAGAGTTATCAACTACAAACCTCATTTGACCTAATATAGTTACGTCGTAGTCTTTTGGGAGAGTTACCGTAATCTTCTGGATGAGTTGGCTTTCTGAGTCACGCTTTAGTTATGGCTGTATGTGAGAGATGAGTTATGCCGTAACTTCTTCAAAGTGAGCATACTCTGATAAATCTTTGATAATTCTCCAATTTCGCGTCTCTTTAGCTCCAATGCTCGTAATTTACCTGAAAGTGGAAAACAATGAAAAACAAGCGTAAATCTATATAAATGATATAAATTACAAGCATTATCGGGGGAAATTGACACTTAATATTCAGGATAATTTGATGTTATCAAAGACGCTGCCCTCCTTCTCCAACATGTCTGATGTGTAATGTTTGTGTCGAACTAGTGGAACATTTACTCTTTGAATGCCCATGGACACGCCCGGTATGGTTTGACTCTCCTCTATGTTTTCGACCTCCTCCACCAGGTATTAATATTTATGGTCGTATACAAAGATTTATTGATAACACCCATTTTGTTCAATGCGTCTTTCAAGTTCTATCAGTTGTTGCAACAATTTGTTGGTTTATATGGCGGTCTCGTAATAGATTTGTATTTGATAATGTGCCTTTATCCCTGAATAACACGTTAACCTCCATTTCTGCTCAACTTAAAGATTTACAGAAGTTTGTTACCTCTCAATCTACTATGAGTGCTTCCTCATCGGCCATCAAACTTGATTCCACATCACAATCTTCTCCACAATGGGTTCCCCCCACGACTTTTTGGTGAAATTAAATTGTGATGCTGCTTTTAAGAATTTTAATGCCACTTTTGGCATTATTGTTCATGATTCTACATGTTATCTTCGTTATGTCCTTGGTAACCCTTGCAATGCCATATCGCCTCTCTATGCTGAGATAATAGCGGTACACTACACTTGCTTACTAGCATTTAATCGAAGATGGTTTAATGCTACTGTGGAATCTGACTTCCAACTAGCTATCTCCTTATCAACTTTTGAAACACCCCCACCTTGGAATGTTGTTGCTCTTGTGGATGACATTCGCTTATGGGAAAATAATATGCAATTATCGTTTTCTTGGGTTAATCGAGAAAGGAATCAAGTAGCTCATTGGGTTGCTCGTCATGCGTTTTCTACCACTTCAAAGTTTAGTTGGGATGTTTATTGTCCTCAAGAACTTACCTCGCTTGCGAGGAGTGATTTGTATGCATCTTAAGTTTTTCTATTAATTTAATTCGACTACAATACGAAGTATGTCGTCATCCAAAAAAAAAAAAAAAAAAAAAACACGAAGGTTGAACACATTTTATATTTTTTAATCAGGTTATATTCGTTTTGTTGAAGTATAATACTCAGTTATCCACCCTTAAACTTTGGCATCACCTTAAGAGCGTAAGGTATGTTAACCTTAGGTTAAGGTTTAACATTTGTCACGTCAGCGCCACATCAGCTTTAACATTTCACCTTAACTTAACAAAAAAACACCCCTTATCATAACTTACCAAAGTTAAACCTTAACTCAAATATTTTCAAATTCAACCCCTAAACTAAAACAAACATTTTATTTATTAAAAAATATATCATTAATTCGTAAACATATTATAACACGAAATTAAAAAAAATGTTACAACGAAAAAAAATACGAAATAAAAAAACACACTGCAAAGTAAACTACAACATAAAGGAAATGGCGAAAATACAATCTAGTGATGAGGTTGAAAGTTATATTCTTTGATAATTTGGTCTTTTTCTTCATGAACCAAGCCACAACGTTTGGATCTTTGTCTTCAGTGTCAATCATCAAAACTTTCATCTCTTTCAACCTTGTTATCGTTTCATCTTTTACTTGGGCTGCCCGATACGTCGCTTGGGCGGTTTCCCGTTTGATACGATACTCGGTAGTCATAGTTTCAGTGAATTGGCTTGACAACTCGCTCCCCCAGTACTTGTCGTGCTCTTGGATATGGATTTCTTGGAAGCACTTTTTTTTCCCATGAGGCGTGGTTGTTCATCATGACCAAACAAAGCCTCATTTGTTTGGCTTGGGACATCGCCGGTTAAATCAACCAGATCCGGCGCGTCCCATTTCTTATGAGTACGCAAAACCTCTAAAGCCTCCTCGAGAGCAAACAACGCAGATTTGTGCTCGTCACGATACATTTGTTTCGCCCGTTTGAGGACATCCATATCACTTTCCCCACTTTTCTGTTGCCGTTGCGCACGTTTGAAATACGCGTTGAACTTTGAGCAATCACGGTTCAACGTTTTCCACTTGCTTGTTATCATATCCTTGTTGCGTCGTTCAAAATTGAGTCTATTGAACTCATTTTTGACCCGATGCCAAAACGTATCATATCCTTGTGCACGCCCGACAAGCGGATCCTCCGTAGCGGCCACATAACACTTGGCAAGTAATTCTTCCTCTTTTGGTTGCCAACGTCCAGGGACGTAGTTGAGATTTTTTTCATCCTCATCGATTGGTTCGGGTTCTTTGGCTTTTTTGGACTTTTGTTTACCACGACTTTGGGCTTTGAAGGAGACGTGGGTGTTTAGGGAACCTCATGTGTTTTAGTTTGTGAATGTTGTGAGAATTGTAGATTTTGGAAATTGGTGTTTAGTGTGTTTTGTTGACTTTGTTCCCAAAACAGAAATCGTTGATGTTGTAGGTAAAGATCTTGGCTCGACAAGCCTAGTGGGTTAGGAAAAAAGATGTTGGGTGATGATGAACCCGCGTTCGGGTTTGAAGATGAACCCGGGTTTTGAGGTATTCCATCACTGAGAAGATTCATGAATGAATCATCGTTGTTGTTGCCTCTCGACATTTTTTTTAGCAAATGGAAGTATAAAATTGAGTGGATTGAGTAGTGGAAGTGTGAAAAAAAAATGGTGTGTTATTTGGGTATTTATGGTGGAAAAAAAATGGTTTTGATTTTATTTATTTATTTATTTGTTTATTTATTTATTTATTTATTTTTTAA
This sequence comes from Chrysanthemum makinoi, assembly GCA_910596185.1. NCBI lineage: Eukaryota > Viridiplantae > Streptophyta > Magnoliopsida > Asterales > Asteraceae > Chrysanthemum > Chrysanthemum makinoi. The sequence continues at coordinate 257,431,463 of OU343225.1, forward strand.
ACATACTAGCCGTTTGAAATCGGGGGGTGTAAAACGATTTTTTTAAACCCAAGGGCTATAATAGCCGTTTGGGGGAGTGTTTGTGATTTTTTTTACTTGTCCAACCTTAACGCAACGTTAAGGCAATAAGGTTGCCTCGTTAACGCGACAATAACGCTCAACATGGTGTGGATAACGCCCCTTAACCCGCGGCGTTAAAGGTTAACTTGGGTTACCAAATTACCATACCGAGCACTCTAAAAACTGAAAATCAGTGACATACCGAAAATTTTCTCCAAGAAAAACTACTTGAGTTGACTAGTTTTACTCATTATGAGACTACTCCACCACTTGACTTTTGATAGTCAACTATGGGTAATTATTACGTCTTTTAATTATGGGTAATGACTAATGAGTTGATTTTTCTCACATGATTTATGGAGGGTTAGCCTACCCCAACACCCCATAGACCAATCATTGGGCCAATGATTTAGCCAAATATTGGATTTTTTTGTATTGTTTTATTATTTATTTGTGTAGTGTATATATATAGTGTGTATTTATTTGTGTAGTGTTTTATATGTAAGAGTGTATTTATTTGTGTAGTGTTTTTATATGTAGAGTATATTTATTTGTGTTGTGTTTTTACGTTAAAACATTAAAACATTAGACATTAAAACATTAAACAAGTACAACAACAAATGTTTTCAATATTACAACAAATGTTTTCAATATTACAACGAAATCTACTCCACATGAAGATTATTAATGTCATCTATAAGCTCATAGAGTATTCCACTCGACTGACATGCGTGATCAACTGGATTTCTTGCCAATTCCAGTGATGCCTCCAACGTCTTTATTCTTGCCTTCAACAAATTGTTTTGAGCCAATAGCATGTTGATCGTTTTATCTTTAGTTTCACAGTTTGAGCACTGCGTTGAAAAAGAGGCTTGACCAAAGTACTTTTGTTGAAATATTTCCTTCCACATGAAGTATCGACACCCATAGTCTTCACCCCCGGTATACATGATGAAACAATTATAAGAAATGTATTCTGAACAAACAAGTTATTGATATATTTACGTAAATAAGCAAACGTTTAATTATTTACCTTTGACAAAGGACATGCATAATACTTCAGACCACAAGTTTGGGGCTGTTGGGATGTTCTTTCAATTATAAATCCACGTCGACAACGACACAAGAAAGGATTTTCTTGTTGCATCTGGCCAAAAGAATTTGTATAATTATTCACAACATAAATCAGTAATATCATGGTTCACAAAATTAGAAGCTTCGAATACATAAATAATCGTTTTCTATGTCTTTCTAAACATGCTCTGTCGTTGAGTAAACATATGTGCCCATCTCGTGGCCAAGTCATTTCTGAACCATCTCCATTATGGGTGAGTATACGGGGAGTGGTGAGTTTTCATCAAGAACCGCAAGAACGAAGAGAGCAGTCTGGTCTTCCCCCACACGAAGAATCACAACGGGGGACAATATTTGTGCTGTATTTGGACCATCTCTCAGCGGAAGAGACATAATAGATTGTGAATTGGATATACATACAATAGGACGGTTAAGAGTCAGTAGCAATAGCCACGCTCTTTCGCATAGTCATCCAAGAACCGTAGGGTGCTGGACCTTAAAACCAATTCATCGAGTTACGAATAGTTGTAAAATAAGTCCCCCACATTTGCATGTAAACTTCCTCGTTATTGTCTACCTCTTCCCGACAAGAGCTCGATTATGGGCCACATTCGTTGGGATGACCAAGACCTACGGTAAGAGCTCGATAGCCACAATTTCCATCACCTGCCACGTTAAAGATCCCTAGGATCCAAAGATCGAAAAGAGGTGGAATTTGAGCCATAAAATATTCGCTCATCGTCATCCGAACGCATAAAGTCGTGTCTTAAGTCGCCATCGCTAGGTCCTTCGTTCAAGTCTGGGACGTTAGAAGGCTCTCCCACATATGAACTATGTCTCGCGGCTTCTTCATTTAAGTCTCGGACTTTTTAGGTTTTGTATAGCTTCTGCGGTGCCCCCTGTGGGGGTTCTTTGTTCAAATCTGGATATTTTGTTTAGCCTTGGATTTGTTGTCCTTGCGCTTCGGACGCTCACGTTTACTTTCTTTAACAGTTGTTGGGCTGACACTGATTCAGAGCGTATATACCGGAGCCTGTTTAACATATTGTTTTTTGACAAACGACGATGCTTTGGTAAAAACACTTTGGAATTTTTGTACGTCATCTTGACAAGAAAAATATTCAGGCTCTTCAGGATATTCAGGCTCATCAGGCTCATCAGGCTCTTGAGTATTTCGGACAACAGGCCAGGGAACGCTTAATGTTCTCCAAAAATTATCAACAAAACCAAGCGGAATAGGCAATCTCAGATTCAAAAAAGGAACTAATTAAAATTATCGGTATTGACGGGGAGAATAACTTGATAGGCATAACTTTAAAATACATACCGTTTGCTTGAAGGTAATACAGTTCGTGTCTAAGCTGGACTGTGTGGAGCCCAAGTATAACTTCAACAGCTCGTGTTGACTCTCAACTCTACATGTTGTTTTCTGGCCGAAGCTGCGATATTGATCGGTAATGTACGACAAAAACATGCGGTCGTAATGTCGCAGCCCGCCATTACGAAAATACCGCCAAACATCTGAGAAAACAAAGAATTAATAAAGTGAGAAAACAATTCGAGTAGTTATTTATTAAATAATAATAAAAATGTATTAATGGGTAAGTACCCTGTTTTTGGACTAATAAATCCTGTAGGTGCTGATAATAATGGGTGAACACATCTTCGGTCGGAGCTGTAACCATCAAATCCCATGTCCATCTAACGGACTCATACTCCTTTACCGAATCGAATTTGTGTCTGCAATGCTCGAGCACATTTTGATTGATATGCCATCGACGAGTAACTGCTTTGCGTTTGGGAATTCTTCTCTGCATGCCTCAAGCAACGCTAAATCTCTGTCGGTGACGATAACCCCGGTAATATTGTTCTTCTATCACCAACTTAACACATTCCAACACCCATTTGAAATTTGGCTCTTTTCTCACCAAAAGCTAAACGCCATTGAGAATGTTGTGTTTGTTGGAGTAACCCCAACAATTGTAAAGAATGGCAGTTTAAACATCGTGGTGTTGTATGTGGAGTCCATCAAGATGATTTCCGGATATGTTGTCCACAGGGCATAAGACGCGGGTGAACAAAAATATTTCATCCAGTTCATTGGTGTGGTCATTTACCCTGGGGTAATATGTATAACCTTGACGCTGCAAATGTACTAAAAGGAGTTGTATCGGAGTCAAATCACCACGATTGGCGCCACGTATCTTGTCTTGTGCATTATATACCGTTTTAATGCCAGACACGTTATTCAGATCGCTCTCTTTTAGTGAAGAAAGTATAATTCGTGGTGCTACATGCTCGCTTTTGTCAACTGCTTCACAAAAACTAACTCACTTTCTTTTAATCGCATGGCCTGTGAAAAACCATGGAACGAGTCTACAAAATCATGATTATGCCTCGGACACTTAACCCTCAATATCCAACCAGTTCGACCTTTTATAAATTTCGCCAGTAATCTGAATGGGCAATTAATTTTAGCGGTACTAGTCTGCCGTTCAAGTTCATCTTCTAAACCTTCACGTGCAGACGTCCCATGTCTAGAACACAAAAATTCGATAGAGTACTTATAGCCCCTATCTGTTTTAGTTCTTCCTTTAACAATAAGAAAACCAATCGATTCAGCAGTAGATTGCACCCAATCAGTTAAAGCAACTTCAGTACCGAACACCTAAAAAATAAAAAACAACTTTTATAACTTTCATTTTTAAAAAACTTTATAATACAACTTTGTACATTTTTAACAACTTTATTTATTGTTACATTTTTTTTACAAACTTTTATAAAAAAATACAACTTTGTACTTTTTTAAACAACATTTGTTAATAACATTTGTAAAAAATACAACTTTTATATTGCTTTTATTTTTAAAAGACTACAACTATTTATTACTTTTATATACATTTGTTAATAACAAAATTCTTATTTATATTACAAAATTTTATTTATAAAACGTTTTTAAACCTTTTAAACTTATAATACTCTTTTAAATAAAAGAATTAATACACATGGGGTATAAAAACCCCCACCCTCACTCATTCTCTCACTTTACACACACACCACTCTCTCTCTCTCTAAAAATCCAAATGACGAAAGCCTTTCCGCCGTCTTCTCCGGCCAATATTCTGGTCACGCACCACCGGAACTTTTCACCCCATATGCCAAACGATAGATCGGGAAAAGGTGATCATTTTAACATAGGGCACGCGCGGTATTTCTCACCGACGCGCCCTAGATCTAAAGTTTTAGATTCGGGTTTTTGAGTTTTTGTTGTGCATGTTTCTACCGTGGTTATCCACGCATACACCCGTGCTTATCTTGTGTTTTTATGGTTGTTAGACATGGTTTTCGTGGTGTTTACTTGGGTCCTTGTGGAACGGTCGAAGGTTTTGATTCTTGTGGGGTTGTTTTGGCCATACACCGTACGACAGTGGTAGTTTTTGTTGTTGGTTTGAGTAACTGACACGGTAACCGAGGTTACCGTGCCTTTGGGTTGATGTTGTTGCTGGTATTTTTTAGGCTTGGGTGTCTTTCTTGGGTTAAGTCTTAGGTTGTGGTGATGTCTTTCTTGAGGCCGTGACTGTCTAAACCATCGCCACCACCACTCGCGAGTGGTGGTGCGACTTTGGTATATTGACTTGTATCTTGGTTGGTTATTTGAGACCGGGACACGTTTGTGACACGGCATGGCTCGTGATGGTTTCTATGGTGATTTTAAGATCTGTGGGGGTTTTAAGATCTGTGGTGGTTTTCAGATCTGTGGTGTTGTTTTTAAGATCTGTTTGGCTTGGAAAACTTTCTTTAATATCTGTTTTTGGTTTGAATTTTTTTTAAGATCTGGTTATGTAACTGCTTATTATAAGTAGTTTTAAGCAGTTGGTTGCTTATGAAACTGCTTATGTAACTGCTTATTATAAGTAGTTTTAAGCAGTTGGTTGCTTATTTGAAACTATGGGGTGTTTGGGTAGTAGGACCTTTTATGGAGTTACGTACACTCATTAAAAGTGGTGGTGGAATGAGAAGGTCATATGGGACACCCGTAGAAATTTGTTTTGCTATGTAACTTTTGCAGAAAAATTTCAAAGTTTTTAAAGCGCACCAGTTAAATAAAATAATATCTCTTTTAAAAAAAAAGAAAAGAAAAAAGAATTTCATATACACTTAAGCATGCATAAAAACAGTGTACAATATGCATTCAATACTTACACTTTAGGTATATATGAAATTAATAATGAAAATAGACTGATATATGAAATTAATCCTAAAATATATGTTTGTGATTATTTAGTCCATCGATGGATAAAAGGTAAAGTTAACGGATTTGTTTTTTTCCATGTTTAATCTTTTATTTCAATCATTCACTTGTCACTTTTAGTTTTCTTATACAACTTATTTAAGAATAGAAAGAAGTTAGAAAACTTGATATTACATTGTTTAGAGCATTTTCAATGTATGCATTTTAGTGCAAAAAGTACACAAAAACTTCTCCAATGTAGGCACTAAAGCTTTGCACTATTTTGGTGCAATGAATAGTAATCCTTAAAATGTACTAAATATAGTGCATTACTATTCATTGCACTAAAACTAAAAATATTTCACTTTTGACCTTAGAATTTATTCATAGTTTTAACTTTTGTCCCTGTGTGACTTAATAAAATAATATAACAGTGCATGTTTAACATTTACAAAGGAAAATTGCATAAAAAAACATACGATCACACTTTTTTTTTGATGATATGTTAACAAATAGGGAAAATATTATTTTACTCTTTTCACTTATTTATCATGTCAGCATATATGTATTATTAGATAATAGATTTGTAGTAACAACTAACACAAATTTACGAGGAATCATAATCAACCCGATGATTGAGCATTATTATTTTGTGTGTGTAATTTAAAATATTGTGATCAAATATATACGGAGTATCATTTATTAATTCATTCACAGAATACTAGATCATCCAACGAATCCAAAAGGGATTGAGTCGTAGAATAGCAACGTACTTTTCTTTTTCGTTGTTCAGTACGCAGTTTTTTTAAGTGTAGAATAGCAATGTAATCGTGTCCCGTTCTAAGTACGCAGTTTTTTAAGTCGTAGAATAGCAATGTACTTTCATAAGTGTTCCAATTTAGTACGGGATGACGCACAAATTGGAACACTTATGGAAGTAGGACGTACCAAATTGGAACACTTATAGAAAGTACATTGTTATTCTACAACTTAAAGAAAGTACACGTACTAGAACGGGACACTTATGGAAAGTACATTGGTATTCTACAACTTAAAAAAAGTACACGTACCAGAATGAGACACTTGGAAAAGTACGTTACTATTCTACGACTCAATCCCAATCCAAAATTATATGTAAACTTTTATTATATTTCGTTTGTTGTTTAAACTTTAACTCTTTTTTCTCTAGGTATTCAATTTTTTCCGTAATAGCTCGATTTGATACACGGTTGGTCCCTGTGGTTTGCTCGTATTGCAAGTTTGGTCCCTAAGTCATTTTAATTACCCCACAGATACCTATTTTTGAAACGTTGCACTTTTTTAGTCCCTATTTTGGATGACCGTTAGTGTAGTCCGTTAAGTATTTTGCGCTGTTAGTCCTTCGTTAATAAATTTTGCACCGTCAGTCCTTAAAGTTAATTGCATAAATCGTCCTTGTGCTTAGCCAGGTCAACGGGTCGGTCAACGCCACGTGTCACCACGAGTCCACGTGAGGTCGGGTCCGGGTCAAGTCGGGTCGGTCAACGGTCAGTCGGTCGCCACGCGGGACCAATGAGGTGGTGCCACGTGGCATTGGTATAATATACCAATTTTTTGGCTGGCCTAAGATTCGAACTCGGGTCTTTTGTGTGGGAAGCCAAGCCTTACCCAACTGGGCTAAGCATAGCTTCAATAATATATCTCTAAATTTAATACATAACCCTCTCTAAAATTATATTATTAAAAGGTTCAATTTAGTTTTTGGTCTATTAATTTACGGAGTTATATGGACCGTAAAAAAATAAATAAATATACCTTCGGACTCGTTTTTTCGTGCTCTTTCCAATGGTATGCTCGGGGAATTTTTTTGACTTCGTTTGAACATCGAAAAATGCGAAAATCACCATTTTTTCTTTGTTTTTGCATTTTTCGAAGTCCAAACAAAGTCGAAAAAATTCACCAAGCATACCGTCGGACTCGTTGTTTCGTGCTCTATCCAATGGTCTGTTCGGGGAATTTTTTTGACTTGGTTTGAACCTTGAAAAATGCGAAAATCACCATTTTTTCTTTGTTTTTGCATTTTTCGAGGTCCAAACCAAGTCGAAAAAATTCACCAAGCATACCGTCGGACTCGTTTTTTCGTGATCTATCCAATGGTATGTTCGGGGAATTTTTTCGACTTGGTTTGAACCTTGAAAAATGCGAAAATCACCATTTTTTCTTTGTTTTTGCATTTTTCGAGGTCCAAACCAAGTCGAAAAAATTCACCAAGCATACCGTCGGACTCGTTTTTTCGTGCTCTATCCAATGGTATGTTCGGGGAATTTTTTCGACTTGGTTTGGACCTCGAAAAATGCAAAAATCACCATTTTTTCTTTGTTTTTGCATTTTTCGAGGTCCAAACCAAGTCGAAAAAATTCACCAAGCATACCGTCGGACTCGTTTTTTCGTGCTCTATCCAATGGTCTGTTCAGGGAATTTTTTTGACTTGGTTTGAACCTTGAAAAATGCGAAAATCACCATTTTTTTCTTTGTTTTTGCATTTTTCGAGGTCCAAACCAAGTCGAAAAAATTCACCAAACATACCGTCGGACTCGTTTTTTCGTTGTCTATCCAATGGTATGTTCGGGGAATTTTTTTGACTTGGTTTGAACCTTGAAAAATGCGAAAATCACCATTTTTTCTTTGTTTTTGCATTTTTCGAGGTCCAAACCAAGTTGAAAAAATTCACCAAGCATACCGTCGGACTAGTTTTTTCGTGCTCTATCCAATGGTATGTTCGGGGAATTTTTTTGACTTGGTTTGAACCTTGAAAAATGCGAAAATCACCAATTTTTTATTTGTTTTTGCATTTTTCGAGGTCCAAACCAAGTCGAAAAAATTCACCAAATATACCATTGGAAAGAGCACGAAAAAACGAGTCCGACGGTATGCTTGGTGAATTTTTTCGACTTGGTTTGGACCTCGAAAAATGCAAAAACAAAGAAAAAATGGTGATTTTCGCAGTTTTCGATGTTCAAACGAAGTCAAAAAAATTCCCCGAGCATACCATTGGAAAGAGCACGAAAAAACGAGTCCGACGGTATATTTATTTATTTTTTTACGGTCCATATAACTCCGTAAATTAATAGACCAAAACTAAATTGAACCTTTTAATAATATAATTTTAGAGAGGGTTATGTATTAAATTTAGAGATATATTATTGAAGCTATGCTTAGCCCAGTTGGGTAAGGCTTGGCTTCCCACACAAAAGACCCGAGTTCGAATCTTAGACCAGCCAAAAAATTGGTTTATTATACCAATGCCACGTGGCACCACCTCATTGGTCCACGTGGCGACCCGACTTGACCCGTTGTCCGACCCGACTTGACCTGTTGACCGACCCGACCCGATGCCACGTGGCACCACTCAGGTGGTGACACGTGGCGTTGACCGACCCGTTGACCTGGCTAAGCACAAGGACGATTTATGCAATTAACTTTAAGGACTGGCGGTGCAAAATTTATTAACGAAGGACTAACAGCGCAAAATACTTAACGGACTGCATTAACGGTCATCCAAAATGAGGACTAAAAGAGTGCAACGTTTCAAAAATAGGTATTTGTGGGGTAATTAAAATGACTTAGGGACCAAACTTGCAATACGAGCAAACCACAGGGACCAACCGTGTAATTTTGTCTTTTTAATATCTTATGTCACGAACACTAAAATAATATTGAAAATTATAGTATAAAGATAAAGTGCAATAAGAACTAGTTTAAGATTTAGTGTAAACTTTAGTGTAATACATTGGAGTAACTTTTTTTTAATGCAAGCATATTCCTTAATTATTCTTTTTTAGCATTATAAAATGCAAATTTTTAGTGATGATATTGGAGATGCTAAACTTTTTTCTCAATTCGATTAGAATATACGTCACACATACTTTTTTGCCATACTTTTGTAACAAACGTATCTTTGATGTTTGCTTTTTGTGATACATCTACGTCAATTGTACAACTTAATTACATAGATAAATGTCAAGAAGTATATTTGATATATGCTTTTAATCTACTCATTTTTGCTTGTTTACTGTTTTCTAAAAGGAACGAAAGAACTTACTACTTCAGAAAGAACATACTATTCTGGGACATCCCCCACACATCCCCTACCCCCAAATATAAAATTTAGGCAAAAATGCATATATATCCCTCCCAAAATGAATAATTGCATATATATCCTTTGTACAAGTTTTTTATTCACATAATACAATGGTTTGTATGCATGCTTTGGATATATATGCAATTTTGCATTTTCGAAAAGATATATATGCAAAACCCCCCATTTATCTGGTTAAATAAAATATGTATAACAATATATATATTGCAAGCCAGTAATATAATTTTGTTTCGTTATTCAAATTGGGTTTGTTTTATCTCGATTCAATATGCGATCACGTATGTTCTATAGTTTGGAACTTTGGACACATGATCGAATTGTCTTAAAATTCATAATAAAATATTTGGAAATAACGAAAAAATGAGCTCGCTTCTTCTTTTCCCGTATGTTTCATTCACTAACAATGTTTTTTTTTTTTTTTTTGGGCTTTGTGTTTGTAGACAAAACAAACAAACAAACGAAGCGGAGTTTTATTCAAATATTCAAACCAAATAGAAAACTAAATTTGAAGGTACCAATACAAAATTTGAAGTCAAATGTAACAATTTTTAATTCAAAAGGTAAAAAAAAAAAAAAATGTTGTCAATCTTTATTTATATTATGCAAAACTAACCGTCATAGATTATTTTTCTAATTTTAACAAACTTGTAAGACAAGTCACACAAATTACCAAATTTATCAAACAACACTTAAAGTTTAAGTCACTTTTCAAACAATCTCCACCGTGACTTAAACTCTTCTACCTGCTTCAAATCAAATTCAAGGTTTCAAATGCAAGCGATACTAGCCAAATTCAAATTAAACGATCGATTCCCAGAAGCAATCCAAAACAAATTCAATCCAAAACAAATACCGATAACTACAAAACAAACAAAAAAACGTTAACCGACAAATTCAAAACGGTTAACCAAACAAAAAAATTGGCTACGATCTTCAACAAAGACAATCAAATTCAGGCAACTAACTTTAAAAGCCCGACGAGTAAATCCAAAATTTTCCCAACTGACAAATTTCCAACGATCTAACAAATTCCAAACAATCGAACAAACTTCAAACGACCTTATTATAACTAAGTCTTCAAACATTAAATCGATCTTCAGATTTCAAATTTCAAATTCTAATGACCCACTTATATAATATGGATTATTGTCTAAACTTTAAACTTATTATCGAAGTATCAACCAAATTCAAGTTAATGAATAACCTTACGAACAACTCTTTTCCAAACGTCTCAAATATGATACGGATAATAATTTTAATGACCCACTTATATAGTAAAATTATGGTTCAAATTTAAATACAACCCAAGACGAAACAACTTCAAACAAAATCCTCAAATCGTCAAGACCAGTCAAATGATTTCTAGATATTCCAAAGAATAAAACAAATACGTATCCAATAGCCTAATCAAAACAAAAAACTCTTAGAAGGCTCAAAACAAAAAAATCATTCCGATAACAAAAGATACAAAACAAAGATGGGAAGAAGGGAAGAACCAATCGATTCCAAACAACATCAAGATCAAACGAACTTCATCTCTCTTGTTTTTTCTTTTCTTCTTCATGGCAAAACTAACCGTAATAAATTAGTTTCTAATTTTAAACAAACTTGTAACACAAATTATCAAATTTAACATTCTACCCTTAAAATTGAAGTCACTTTTCTAATAGTGTTTATCAGATTAGACGACACATATATTTTGTTATTCGAGTATTCCACTGTCGAATCAAATGTTTATCCATTATAATTACTAGTTATAATACCCGTGCACGCACGGGGTTCTCACATATAAATTTTAATTATGATGTTAAGACAATATTTTGAGTTCAAAGGTTGCAATTAGAGAGTAGGCACTTATATTAAGTCTAACTAAAATACCAAGTTCGACATTAACAACATCGAGCACCAACAAAAGCTTCAAACACGACTTGAACCAAAATTGTTTCTTTGAATCATATTGAATAGTTATCGCTTAACACATTATCCAACCCATGTGACTTACCAATTTTAATATGGATTGTCACAAACTCTTTCAACTACTTAAAAACACCAAGAACATATTGTTAAATGAATTTGGAATTTTACTTTAACAATTTATGTAATCGAAATCATATTTAATGTACCTTTGACCTGCTAACTAAACGGTGACACTCACAAACTTATTCAATAGAAGTAAACAGGTGAAACATCACCAAAATATTTTTAGATACCTAAAAACACAATCCAAACAATTAAAAAAGATCACCTGCACACATGAATGAGTCACACATCACCTAAACATACTGGCAAATGACGTACACAAATAAATTATGTTGAATGTATGAGTTAAAATATGACTCGAACCTAACTTGAGCATAACTTTTGTAACATTTTTCTACCCGTACCAATAAATTCCAGTATGTCGCGATCTGTTAGACCAATTCAGTTTTAAGCTAAAAAAACATTTTACCGTTAACAATAAACCACAATTATTAATCGGCATACTGAAAAGTAGAAGGGTCAAAATCGCCTCTTATGGACTATTTAAAGACTATAAATCAACAATAACATAGACGGGCCAAATCTTTTCTCTCTCAATGATGATTCGATTTTAGTCAACTCATATTAGGCAAATGGAGATGTATGATAACGGGTTAAAAAGGGCCACCTTTAGAAAAGGCTAAGCAGTTTTTGTTTTGTAATCACTTTATTATAGATAACAATCAGTTAGTTACAGAAGGATTAGTAAACGTTGCTAATACGGTAATGTTTATAAGTAGAGTGAAATAATGCTCAAATGATTAACCAAATAATCTAGAGACAAAGACAACCATCCAGATTTCAGAGTTGTTAACCTCACTCTCTATGCTCATCTGAAGTCATAAATGCACAAACAATTCTACAAATGTTTCATTCACAAAACAACTTTGTAGATATAAAAAACTTGTATTGACATACCACAATATATATCCTTCCTTAACTAAAAGCCAGCTAATAACATATAAGAATAAAAAAAGAAACTTAGAAACCAAAAAATGAGGAATAACATGTTGTGTATACTCTCTGAAGCCCACAACTTAAACCCACAGCTCATGGCTAACACTACAAACTTACTTCCTTTTGACAAAATAAATCATCCGAACAAATCCACTAACTCTAAATTTGGGCATCTTGCATTGAAGAGAAACGGTATCATCAAGCTGTTGCAATCCTAAATGGGCAAATAGAGAAGATGGAAAAAGATATTATTGCAGCTTGCGTAGGACGTCCTACTATACAATGAACATTGTTCCAGAAAAGAGTTTTTTTTTTATCAACACTTCATTAAATTTGAGTGCTCCAAAAGCAAATTCGGAGCAAGGAGCAAATAAAAACAATGGATCTTCAACGCTGGTCAAGAAAAAAGAGTAACTTGATGGAATAGAGACCTACAATGTATTGATTTAACATATAAATCAAGACGTCCAAAGTCCAAACAATTCTGAAAAAAGTTGAAAACGTAAGTTGCTTGGACAGATTCCCAAGACCAAGAATGAATTATTGATGAGTATGTAAATACTCATCATTTTTGGTTAAATCTGAACTGCAAAACACTTAAAAATGCTCAGAAATGCATCAAAATACTGAAAATATCTCAAAATTGCATTTTATGTGTTCCAGATGCAAAATGTTTAAAATCAGATGAAAAACGAGCAAAGTTTGCATAATTGGCAGTTTCAGTCCCTCAACTTTCATAACTTGTCAAATTTAGTCCCTAGGCACTTATTTTAAAAGAAAAGTCACCAAAGGTCCTTTTGGAATCATAAATTGTCATAATTAATCCTTTGGTGAAAAGTTCCAAAAGTTTTGAGAAATTACAGTTTTGGTCCCTGGAAATTCGAATTGTACACTTTTGATCCCTTAACTACTAAATGTGTCCAAAGTTAATCCTAAATCCTATAACTAACCCAAGCCCAAGCCTGGTCCAATATCCACAACCCGGCCCAATCCAAATCCACCCCGTTACCCACCCCTTTTACCCGGTCAATTAATAAACCAAACCCACCCACGGTTTAAAATTAAAACCGCCCTCACGGGTTTCCCTCTACCCCTTCCCTCATCATCACCTATGCCTGCAATAACCACCCACACCCCTCTTCCTCATCATCACTCCCACCACATTCCTACCCTCCAAACACCCCAAGCCAAGAGGCATTAAATGCTTCCTTCCCTGTCCAAGCTATCAGAACCAACTGACAAAAATGTTTTCCCGCCAAAAGCCATCAACGGCTAAAAAGGGCTTCAAAGGATCCAATGGCCAAGATTATGAGTGGGAATTGATCAGAGGAGAGAGAGAAGACATTTGGTGTATAAATAAAGGAAAGAGAAGCAAGAGGAAAGAGAGCACTTAGTTTAAATTTCAAATGTATGTCGTTTTTTAATTCTTAAGTCTTAAATAGACTCTTAGTTGTAATTTCAAGCTTAATTATATCAAACTAAAGTATTTCAGTGTATTGCAACTATTATCAAGTATCAATTCAAGTTTTTGTTCACATTTCATATTTTATGTTAACTGTTGCAAATTTCATTTTCAAATTCCTATGTCCAGGCTCTTAGTAGCTTATTTTTAAGCTCAAACAAGCTTATATAAGCTTCTTATAGCTTTTTGTAAGCTCACATTCAAGTTTCAAGCAATTTTGGTTCTTGGTCAACGAAAGTCAAACTGGGCTCAAATGGAAATGGAAATGATATATGGGTGATGCAGAATTGGATATGGGGTGAAATTGAGTTAGTTTAAAGTTTGGAATAGGTTAGTGGTTCTTGTGTTCTTTGGCAAGCCATTGTGGCTAGGACCAAATGTAAGTCAATTCCAAATTTATTGCATAATCTGTATTTGTAGTCATCATTAGTTTTTACCTGTTTATTTAGTGGTAATTAGAGTAATTAGACTCAGTTTAATCAATAATACATGCTAGTTCAGAGGCTCGGTTTACATTGCATATCATCATATAAGCGTGTTTGGTTCGGTTGTTTAATCTGTGTTTAAGGTTAGTTAAAGGGTTAAGTTCATTTGATGTAGTTTTATCTGGGCTTATTACACTCATGCTAGTCTTTATTTTGCACCTTAGATAGCTCAAAGTCAAATTCACTTGGAATCTGTCTTAACTGCATATCTGTTGGAATTCTTGCAAATCAAAAGCTTAATCTGTGTTAGGATATCACTAGAGTAGCTTGTATTAAGTTTCTTTCATCATATTACATCAATATCAGTCCACAAATTGGTTTCAATTCTCACTAAAGTCAAAATATCAAAACTATCTCAAATAGTCAAAGTGAAAAACCAGTTTCGACCCAACCTTTATTGAATTTTCATGTATTCATTTCTGGTTCAAATTCATTATAACTTTGGGATATTCTAGTTAAGCTGGTCAAGAGTTGGAGAATGATTTTTGGAAATTTTTTGTAAGTCCTTATAAGCTCCAAGACAGCTTGTCAAGTAGGGCAAAAGTGCCCTGTGCACTGACTCAGTTTTAACTAAGTCTGCACAGTCTTGCAGGGCTTGTCACAAGCTCAGTTGAGCTTCTCTTGGTCTGGTTTTTGATTTATAAGTAGCTAGCCAGGTCTAGTGTAAGTTCCAATATCTAGTTTTCAATTTCAGCTTATTGGGTAGCTTGTGCTTAAGCTTCAAAGTAGGCATAGAAACTGATTTTTAGCACTTGAGTTCAAAACACCAAATCTTTGTAGTTTGCATGTCAGTGGTATAGAGTAGTTGTATCTAGTTGCTTTTGAGTAGTTTTAACATAATTTAGCTTCAATAATAGTTTGGTGCTTATTTGTAGCCTTTGGCTTATTTCAAGTGCTTATTACTTAAGCACTTGCATTGCAGTTTCATTTTCTTACACACAAGCCACTGTTTTTATATTTTTCATAGAATCAGAATATTAATTTAGACTTATCTTGAATTTTTCATATTTTTCTAGGTCAGTTTGCTAATTTTATTCATTTAAAACAGTTTTTAAGCCTTTTTAATTAGCTTTTAATACAATTAAATCAGAAAAGTTTCAAAAAAATAAGTTTCAATTTTCCTAGGTTAAGATAAATATAAAAAGTCAAAAAAATATTTTTCCAGATTTTTCATAGTTTAATTTGTAGTTTTTAGCAATTTAATTAGTTTTAAATAGTTTTTAATTCATAGAAAATAGATAAATAATCAGAAAAATATAAAATTAGTTTTGAAAATTCTCTTTAGTTATTTTAGATTTTTCTAATTCATAATTTTATTTTTCAAGTTTTATTTCATATTTTCTTGTATTTTAGGTATAATTAAATAAGTAAAAATAGTTTTTAATTAATAATAATTAAATAAATAGTAATAAAAATAATTTTCTTTTTCTAAAAATTTTCTCTTATCATTAGGTTTGTAAAAATGTCATTTTTATATTTTTAGGATTTATATTGTTTCAGTTCACATTTTCTTTTGTACGTCACGTAGTTTTTAAGTTAAATTTGTAATCAAAAACATCAGTTTAAATATAGTGATAGCGTTTATTTAATATTTTTTATCTTTTTAATTTTCTTTAATTTTCATTTAATCCTCTGTAATTTATAGACTTTCTCTGTAGCTATAATCACAATCCTTTTCCCGTTCAAATTCTCTCGATCACTATTCGTTTGGTGATTCATTGCACAGCTCGTTGGGACATAACGACCCGAGGAAACACTATACTCTCCTGATCTTCATTGCATTTGTTTCCGGACTGTTTTAAGTTTCTTACGGTTAGCCATTCACAAGTGGCTAGCTTGTGTGAGAAAACTTGACCGTCTGGGAGCGAATCAATTATAGATTACAACAATGTCGTGCAAACTATAGATTAGAGAAGAATAAAAAATCACATCACATTTTCTACTTGATGTAAAAGGTTGAAACGGAACTCACAAAACGGTCATATGAACTGAAAAGGCCTTGGTGGGGTCAAAGGTAGCTTAACCGCTCCAAAGTCCAAACCGCGCTCAGTCTCATTAGCAGCCTCATCCGCAGCTACATGTTTGTAAAACTCAAAAACCCGTTATAGGCCTGATCCAAGTAGATCAATTTCCCCCGGCTTCACGACAGTAGATCCAATTCCAAGTGCCCGATCAAACATATGCTGAACAATAGATAACCAAAACTCATAAGAGGCCTAATAAGTTTGGCTAATCAACCTATCATGTATTCATGTGTAAAAACTTTAATATTACCATATTATCATAACATTGTTTACCATAAAAGAATATTTTTGGCCAGAAAGGAAAGGTAAGGTTAGAGGAGACCACTTTGCAAGTGGGTGATAAAACCATGGTTAAAAAAAAGAAGAAAAAACATGGTTACAATAACAAAACACTCTTTGAGTAGAGGTAAAAAAGATTGTCAGTTAACTGCATAGAAAAATTAGCATGGTGAGGAACAATAACTAATAAGATGGAATTAGCAAATTATTTTGTTACGCCATTTAAGCATTGATATTTCATGGCCATTATCATGATGTCAAATACTGTAACCACTTTATAGCCCCAAAAATGATTAAAACTATAACATTAGGATAATCATTATTACCAATTGATATGATCTGAAAACAAATCCACGTCCTAAATAACATCTTATTTTATTAAAATGGTTATGATCATTCAGCACATCACTAACAGAGAACTCGAATAAAGAGAAGAGATTAATAATTGACGTTTCATTTTTGAGTCCCAACTTATCTATTATCCTCTAATAAGTTCACCATTTGGTTGTAATGAATAAAATGGCATCACTTAGATATCAAAAAAGGGAAAAATCACAATTTCCAATGGTCATTTTCGAGCAAGTTCGAACAATAATATGCGACAATACGGAACCATTAACAATATAAGCATAGCACCTACATAATCACAACTTACAAACTCCCAAAACTACCATAAAGTTATCAAAATATGTCAACTTAAAAAAACTCCAGTTTTGACCTGTTACCCATTGTGACAGCAGTAATTTTTCGGGTATAACCGCCTTTTCTGAGCAATTTTGAACAACAAAGTAAAGTGTCAAAAAACATTGTCTATAACTTAATAAACATAGCCCTAATATATTCGTAACTTGCAAAAATCTCCAAACATACAAACTTTCATCAAAATCTGTTAACATTACAACAAAATAATTTAAAAAAAAAATCCAATTTTGACCCGTTACCCACTGTGACAGCAACAATGTTCCAGGTATAGCGGCCTTTTCCGAGCAATTCTGAGCAATATATTTTTTACCCATAGCAATTTTTTAACGATATTATTGATGTAATAATATAGGTTTGTAACTATTTAACACATCAATTTTTAATGATTATATTTAAGGAAGAAAACAAAGGATTGCACAACCAAATACAACTTCATTTTGACCCGGACGACAAATTTACCCATTCACACATTAGCCAACCCATTTGAACTGCCTAATTTGCTAACACTGATGTTTCAAAGTCTGAGTAGTGATATGCAATAATATTTTCTCTCAGTTTGATTCCAGAATTCATAAATGATCTTTCAACAAACTTGGCCATCATTACTTTAGTTTAAGGCACACATATGGAAGACTCGGATGCACACACCATGAAGTTAACTAATGCATTACTAAGACAGTAGAGTCTTAGAAACCATATATCATCTTTAGATACAAAAAATATCATAAAGTGTTATTTTTTGCATTTTACATAACGACTCACCTACCATATTTTTACAGCTCACTCTATGCCACTTGAGAAGCTACCATATTATGAAGATTGTCTTCGAAATCACTCCAGCATATTGATGTTTTAAAATCGCTCAATTTTTATTTTAAGTTTATCACATTAGAACAATGGTATGAGAGAAAAATAGGGTAGAAACTGTGGGTCGATTTTTGGGTGGTGTTGTTGTTATAAATTTTAGTATTGAACCCTTAAGTTTTTGTAAATCAACTCCGCTTTTTTAAGTTTTCTTTCTTTACACTTTTGAGACATACATTTGTGTACTCAATTTTTCATTGAAAACGTATCTATAAATATTATTGTCAAATTAATAAAGTATTTATGTTTTTTTAATTAAATATGTTTAAAAGAATTAATAATAATAATAACAAAATTATTACTTAAACACCAATTGGGTATATTTTAAAATGTAGCATGAATAATAAAATGGAATAGAGCCACTTTAATCAATTTATGGATGCATCTACCTGTGCAATTCATTGATAATTAAGAACCCTTAATATAATAGTGAAGAACTCTTTCGATGTATGTCCAACTCTCCTCGTGATTTTGCATTCAATGTGTGAAACCAATCCCTTGTTATAATTTAAGAACCCAATTGCCTAAATCTCCATAATTTATATTGTGCAAAACTCTTTCTTACAGTGGGTTTCATACACTTCCTTTACAGCTTGTGCATACAATATATTCGCAGCTCATTATCTTGTCCATGTTTTTATCAAGATACAATATTTGTACTCATTTCTTGGGCCATAATTTCTACGGTACTCATTTGACGCCACGTTTTCACCCCAACCCAACTCACCCATATTGCCACTTAAAGGAGGCTAAATACAACATAAGAATAGCTAAAATTTCTTATTTTAATACACATCGTCTTAATATTGGATTGTATCATTCTAAATTTGTAATGTGTATATCAGGTTACAAAATATATAACATAACAAATGCATTAAGGGAAGTAAGAAGTTAAACAAACCTTGAGATGATAACATAATTGAGCTCCTCCAAACTATGAATAGCGGAACTGATCAACTACCTGCATAAATTTGAAACATAACTTATCTTCGTCATACATACATGAACAATTTTATTCTTCTAACCTGATTAAGGAGGTGTGTCAAACATTTATCTGTCTTAATATGAGTAGCAAAGTAATTTACACATGGGTCTCATTTGAGTTCTATATACTAAAAAACCACAATCGCTGCAAAATATTAAATAGGATCTAACTATGAATATAACAAATGTAAGGTTCAATAACCTGATCACAAGGATGGCACCAGAAATACTTTGAGATGATTCACAAAATAAGATAACAGTGCATGAAAGGTGATCACAAAATGCTCCATTGCTAATGCACATAACCATCACATTCACCGATGCACTAAAATTTAAAAAGTAAGCACAACCTTTTAGAAACGTTTATGAACATAACTAATCTTTCAATTGATTGATATAACTTTTCTTTCATTTATACAATTCATCAAACACTTGTATTTAATGTATAACGAAATTCGGTGCAATGCTTTGAATTAAATTACGGAGTATGAAAGTCATCGAAATGTGTAAACTTGATAAAGATGACACGATTACATAGCTTCAAGAACCCTCGACTTTGGTCAATTTTCATCACCAAAACATATAATTATGTCGCGCATAACATATTTGGGAGAAATTATTACTCTATTTGTTGATTAGAAATTAAAGAAGACATTGCCCCAAATCAATCGATAAAGGGAGAGAGACTACCTAAAGTAATCAAATCTGTACATTAAAGTAACACAAACTATAATAGAATAAGATATAGTTATAAACTCAATAGACAAAAGGAATGTAAATTACCTCGATTTCTTTCTCGGAGTGCTCTATATATTCATGTTTGCATTCAATAATATATAGTTGGCTTGTTGCATTCTACTTTTTTCTCCAGTTCATCCCATAAGCTTTTAATATGATAAAACCTTTCGAAAAAAAAACTTGAGATTAAAAACCTCACTTTACATACCATAAATCAAGTTTCAATAAGAATAAAAAACATAAAATCAGAATCAAATTAAACCCCAAATATTCAAACTGAAAAATTAAGAAAAAAATAAGGATCATGATAGACAAATCATGCTAACGTTATCTATTCATCACCATCATTGAGAATACTCCCATGTGATGATAGAGATTTTCATAAAAGTTTCACATACTAAAACAACAACATCAAGAGAGGGCATGATAACGCAAAATTATTCAATTTAAATTATTATCACATCACAAGCGAAACTGATATCTCAGCTAATCCACTGAAAGTTAGTAACAGAAAGTCGGGTTCAAGAAGCAAACAAAAGAGGACATACCGTTGATTAATTAAAGAGATGAGATTGTGCGATTTTAATAGGAACATAACAATCCATGGCTTGAAGAACACATGAATCGAAAAAACACTATAATCGACTTAGGGTTTTTGGATTTGATAAATTGTTTACATTGTTTGTTTATTTGTTGTAGGTTTCCTTTGTGTGTTGAGGAATTGAGGGCAGTCCGTGTTTTTATTTATTTATTTATGAATTTGGTCCAAAAGTATTGATAATGTACCCACAAGTACATGTGTATTCTTAGTTTATTTTTTCTTCATCTAAACATAAAAACGAATTTTTGTTTCTTTTACTAAATCAAGAAATATTTAGCTTTTATTATTTTTTATATTTTATAAAAATAATAATAATTTAAAAAATATTACCAAATAAGGTATAGTTTGATTTCTTTAAAATGAAAAATTCCCACTAGGGTTTTGTTTTATTATATAAAAGATTTACAAAGTAAATATAAATTTAAATCACATGTCAACTTTTTAGTTTTACACATGAGAGGTGATTTAGACACTTTTATAAATGATTGAGGCATTCAAATTTTGAGTGTTTAGACATTTATACATTCACGTTATTTTTAGTTATGTTTATCCTTTAAAGATATAAATGTTCAAACACTTAAAATTTGAATGTCTTTATCATTTATGGGAGTTTGCAAATCACTTCCCTTTACACATCCCTCCCAACAAGTTTCTATCATAAGTATCTTTATCCTACATTTTAGTAAAACGTGGTAAGACAATCACACGAACTACAAAACAAGTGTCGATGAACAAATATTGATGACGTATAGTCTGTATTCGGGTCATGAACCCGACTAAAGTCCGATACTTATGAGCCCAGCACGAACTGGGCTAAGTCGATAAGTGTTTGGGCCCACGAAGGACCAAGCCCAATGGTATTTATGGAACACGATACCGGATATCTCCTAAATAAGGAGTTAATCATTCCCCAACCGACTTAGGCGGGATACGCCGAAGGTTGGGGAACACGGAACCAACAAGGATTCCGTGTGTATATATAGGGAACCCTATCCCTCATTAAAGGTACGATTTACAAACCCTAACTCTCCTTTAACCCTAAACTGATTACTTACTCTCACGCGGGAGGATAATCGTGGGAGACAATCCCACGATAAGCCTAACGGTGTTTTCTGTTACTTAGTGCGCAGGTCTCAAGAATTAAGACTCAATTGGTACGAGAACCGGAGCCACAAACAAGGAACACCCAACTTTTGTATCAACAAGTGGCGCCATCCGTGGGACCCTCACTAAGAACTAAGAACTAGAATGACGAAGCACGGAAATCAGCGATGCAGCGGACCTTACGGAAAGAAGCCGCAAAGCGGATCAAATTCTAAGCGGACTCTTCGGGACAACCAGTGTCGCTAAAAATCGTGGATCGGGCCCGGACATAGTCCTCCCTACGGTTGGAGCAACGCTGGGGACAACCCAAGCCACTACAACCACCACCAGCACAGCAGGCGGCTGCGCACCCTTTGCTACTCCTCTCCACTCGGTGCTAGAGGCCGACCTCTCAAAGGCACCGATGCACTGATAGGAACAAGGGCCCAGTGGTAGAAACCAGCACCCTTGCTCTAGAAGGAGTCGCACCGGAACTAACACCGGGAGATTTTGTATCTCAAAATTACGAAACCTTGGCCGCTCTCATTCAAGAGGAAGCAAAAAAGAGGTCAAGTCAGAGCTTGCATGCCTGATTAAACTTCGACTCAGAATACGAAACATCCCCATCGCGCCGTCAGAAGGAGAAGCGCGGGAAGGACAGTCGCCGACCCCTAGTATTTAATAGAATTGGGAGGAGAGTTGAGAATGATGAGACATCTAACTCGCAACATTCGGAAGGAAGCGAGGAGGATGAACGGCGTACCAATGTCCACGCCAGGCTTGGTACCCGCAGAGTTCATGACAGACTTGGGCGAACGTACTCTCCAAGTGAAAGCCCATCAAGCGAAAACTCGAAGGATAGCCATGCGCCGCCGAAAGAGGGAAAACTCATCCTCTAGTAATTCCTCGGATAATGGGGACAATAAACCGGACCTGGAAGTCCAGGGAAGAACTACCGCGATCAAGAGGAGGAGGACATGTCCCTCCCATGGCGTCGCCAAAAAGTGGATGCGTTCACTCGGCGCATCACGATTTCTCGAAAAACAAAAGGAGGCATGCCCGCCAACGTAAAACTTATGACGGAACAGTGATCCCGATGATCACCTAAAATTTTTGAATCACCGCTACAATTGAAAACTGCCACGGCTGTATGGTGCCACATGTTCAACTCCACACTAGTAGGAAATGCGCGGAACTGGTTCAGCAAGCTTCCACGCAGAAGCATCAATGGTTTTGAAAAATTGAGAAAGGCGTTCCGCCTAAACTTTACCCAACGGAAGAAGTGTGTTAAAAACCCCGTTGAACTCGCCAGGGTCAAACAGCGCCAAGGGGAATCTACAAGCGCTTTTATGGAGCGCTTCAAGGATGAATGCATACAAGTTAAAGCATGTCCCGAGGTGCTCAAAATCTCAGGGTTCATGAATGGGATCAACAACCCAGAACTTACCAAAAGGTTGAATGACAAGATTCCACAATCCTTTGATGAAGTCATGAAACGCACACGGTCCTTCGTCCAAGGAGAGGCCGCCGCGGCGGATAGCAAGAGAAGCTACTCGAACTACCGGTCACAGGAACAACCTGGGAGACAATCCACCGACCGGAGTGGTAACCGTAACAAGAATTATCGCAACCAGGGGAGTAGGCGTGACAACGACAAGTATACCCCACTGACAAAGACTCCAAAGGAGATACTCGCAATAGAAGGCGCGAATTTCCCAAGACCGCCACCAATGCGCACCCCAGAGGATCGGCGCATAGGAGGTGGGTACTGCGACTATCACGGACAGAAGGGCCACACTACTAATGAATGTGTCCAACTGCGCCAGCTCATCGACAAACTAGTCAAGGAGGGTAGACTGGACCATTTGGTCAAGAACATCAAAGAAGGGAAAGATAGACAGAAGACTAGAAATAAGAAGGAAGGACCCAAAGATAAGGCCGACACCATTTACATGATACAGTCATGGCAAATAACCAGCGAGAAGGTCACCGTAAATTTTCCCACGGAAGTACAATCACTTTCCCTACCTTAACGACATACAACGCAGTGGTAGAGCCGCTCATCATCGAAATAAATGCGGGGGGCCACGACATCCACCGCATGTATGTTGATGGCGGAGCATCTGCCGACATAATGTACGAACATTGCTTCAAGCAACTGCGCCCGGAGATACGCAGTCAGTTGAGCCCGGTCACGACAGCGGACGGCTTCACAGGGAAAAGATATGGCCTATGCAGCAATTACGACTACTAGTCAGAGTGGGTAATAGCGACCACTCCACAACAACCTGGATGGATTTTATGGTGATCAAATCCCCCTCGCCATACAATGGCATTATCGGACGACAGGGGATATCACCATACGCAGCGGTCGCAACACTGACACGGGATGCTTAAATTTCCAGTGGAAGGAGGTATTGTTACCCTCTACAATGCTTTCATGTCCGTACCACCTAAAAAGAATGCAACGCGGTCACATGCGTAAACGGCACCCATCACGAGTCGCGCGACCAAAACTCCAAATCGAAGGTAGCAATTCATCCCATTACCCCGAACAGGGAAATATCGATAGGAGGGTCACCGTCGGACAACGCAAAGCAGTGTCGCACTCTTGCAAAAGAACACGGACATCTTTGCATGGGAGCCAAAACACATGACCGGGTACCACGTTCAATCACAGAACATAAGCGAGAATCCGACAAGGATACTCACCAATACGCCGAGAAGAAGCGGCCAGGGCTCCGGGCGCGCAAACAATCCTGGCTGAGGTACATAAGCTAGTGGAGGCAGGAATCATGCGGGAAGTCTACTACCATGACTGGGTTTCCAACCCAGTTATGGTAAAGAAAAGCGATGGTAGCTGGCGGATGTGCGTGGACTTCACTGATCTTAACAAAGCATGTCCATAAGACTGCTACCCACTACCGGAGATAGACTGGAAGGTAGAATATTTGTGTGGATACCCACTTAAGTGCTTCCTCGATGCATACAAAGGATACCACCAAATCCAGATGGCTAAGGAAGACGAGGTGTTGGAATCACTCCTAAACCATAACAAGTGTTAGTAATTAATATGTATTAGGTAGCTTAATTATGGCCTTTATGTTTGTTATTAGCCTTAAGCTTATGTAGAAGGCCCATGAGCTTAGGCCCATGTCCATTAAGGAAAGGATGGGAACTAAGAGTGTTGCCCTAGCTTCCCTCCTATAAATACTCTTGTAAACCTTCATTTGAAGGTTGGTTGTTCAAGTTATTTCTTTCACTACACTCTACGCATAACCGTGTCTTTATACCGTGTGTTTGTGTTTGATTTCTTGTTCAATCGCCTCTATCTCTTTCTATTAAGCTTGTGCTGTAAATCTAGTGACCTAACAGTGGTATCAATCGCCAAATAGTTGGGTTAACACTTTCGTTTTTGAAGTTTTGTTTGTTCGGTCTTACGCGTAAACGTGGTTACCACTTTGGATCGCTTAAAAACTCGTTTTTTACACTTTTTAATCCAAGATTCTTGTACTTTTAACGTTTTAAGGTGTTAAAATACTTGTTTTTGGAAAAACGTTTCAATCTTTACGCGTGGATCTAAGTTTTTAAGCTTGTTTTTGTTCGTGGGTGTCGCTTTCTACGCGTAACTTCGTTTAAATTGTTTTGGTTCATCACGTTTCACACTTTTGTGTTATTTTGGTGATATTGAAGCTATTCCATAACAAAAATCGGGTTTAGAAACAAATTTGGGCACAATCACTTTTACGAGTAATCTTACGCGTATCAAAACCCTAATATTACGCGTAAGATTTTCCTTGGTTTGATCTTCGTTTTAGTGGTTTACTCCGTGTTTTCTTGCTTGGATAAGCCTGAAAATACGTCGACTTTGGATATCTTTTGCACTGTGATAGTGTAAAAGATCACTTGGGATAAAACCCTAAACTTACGCATAAACATAAAGCTTACGCGTAGAAATCCTACTCATAAGATTCATCTTACGCCTAAGCCTAGTCTTACGCATAAGGTAATCCTACGCTTAAGTTTCTACGCCTAACTTTGTGTCTACGCATAACTTTAGTGTCTTTTCCCTACTTAAGCGTAAGCTAAATCTACGCGTAACTCTTGATTGTTACGCGTAACTTTGGTGTTTTTACGCATAAGTCCTACTTGGTTTATTGTGATTACTACGCCTAAGGATACTTCATCAACAAAGGTTCATTCGACTACAAAGATCCATTTTTACCAACACAAGTTTTCAACATGTCACAACCACCATACTCTAACTATTTCCCTTACACTTATTCTCAACGTCAACAACAACTAACTCCACAACATCAACAATGGAATCAACAACAAGCAATTTATCAACAACAATTTAATCAACAACATACTCCACAACTTGCTGCAATTCCACAAACTCAATTGGTTCCATACAACAACAACAATGCTCAAGCACTTGTCAGTGAAGCTAATGAGGAATCTGATCCGTTCGAAGCACTGCAACAAGGATTTGCTATGATTGCTAATGCCTTTAGCCGTTATACCAACAAATCCAACAACCGTATTCGCTCCTCATCTAACACAAGGAATCAAGCTGTTGTGAACAATGGACGAGTTGAAGTTGAGAATCGTGGTTATGGTGGTCGGATGGCGGTGGTCAAGGGTTTAATGTTGTGGATAGGAATAACAATAGAGCTCAAGTGGTGGAACAGGGAAATGCTCAAAATGGGTTGAATGGTCTTCGATGCTATAAGCGCAATGAGAAGGGACAACTAGCTAATGCATGCCCAAAGCCGAGGACAAGGGGCAGTGCTTATCACAAAGAGGCTCTTCTTTTGGCTTTTAAGGATGAAGCTGGTGGAACTCTCACGACAAAGAACGAACTTCATGGCAAATGCAGACTTAGATGATGATATGGAGGACTTACATGCCAATGTAGCTGTTATGTTGATGGCTAATATGCATGAGTTACACATGAGTGACACAGGCCCGATGTATGACACGATGGCTTGTCTCAGTGTACCGAACAAACCATATTTATCTCTGATCTCATATCTCCGCCAACATCTGCATCCGGCAAGGCTCGGAATGTTCAAAATGAGTCATCCACATCTCATTCCGACGATTTTCAACTAGACCCGTAGTTATATTTGACGATCAAGATGACCAAACGGTTTCCCTTGATAATCAAATTGACTCGGTGGTTATACTTGAGGATCTCAGTAATGATCATGTTGTGACTCACGTTGAACACCGAACTTTTGCCTCATCCAGATTTTGCTCGTTTAATACAAGACCATCAGACCATAGTGGAAAAATGTCATGCCATTAATCAGGACTTGAAAAGCAAAAATGCACACTTAACCAAGGATTTTGAATGTTTACAAAAGCAACTCAATTTTTTCAAAACTCAAGAAAACGTGAAAGCGGTTTTGAAGCGACCTTTGCCAAATCTCATCAAAGCGAAAAATATTTAGAGAGACGATCGTGATCTAGCAGCCGAAAAATGCTTTGTTGTCTAAAATAGAACAACTGAAACATGAACATAAAAAGCAAATTAATGCTCTCACCTTGGAAAATCAAAAAGCTAAGCGAATTTTGTTAACTTGTCAAAAACAGTTCTCTGCATACAAAAAGCATTCAACGAAGCGAATAGATGATCATCTTGAAGAAATCATCGGCTTGCAAAACAAACTTAAAGAGTTTAAAAGCATTTGTTTACAAACATGATGAGTCGGTCACAGCTATTGAAAAGTTTACTTTAAAACCCAATCCAAATGGATATGGACCGAATCTCGTTGATTACAAACCTAAGCTTTCAACCAAAGCATTCAAACCAAATCACGAAGTTTCTAGTGCGAATATAAAATTGATAATTTTGTTATGAGTGTTGTTGAATATCATCGTCAAGAGGAATTAGATGCAAAAGAAGAGAGTCGATCAAAATTAGAAAAAGTTGTTTACAACAAACCTTTTAACTATTTAAAAGCGGTCACTTTCGTCACACCAACGGATTCTTCTAACACACCAAGGATTATCATAAAAACGTCGGAGTCTTCTAATGACAATCCCAAACCAGATTATGCACAAACTTATGGTCCTTTACCTTCCATCAGTGAAGTAAACTCAAAACATGAAAATCGCAAAATTCTTAGATATTTTGACCTTTTCATGGCTGACCTCAAAACTTTACAACATGAGATAGAATATCATTCGAAAATCAAAGTTCAACATTTTCAATCGCCTCTGGCGCGAGAACAAAGAGACATTTTTGAGAAAAATCTTTTACCAAATGTTAAAAATTTGAAAAGTTGTGCATTGTCTTGGGAAAGGAACTTTCATAAGGAACTTGGATTGATGAAGGTCTTTTTGAGAAAACGAAACATCTATTTCTCATACTAAACGTAAAAAGAAAATGTTGAGAAAAGATGTTGATCGACTCTTGAAAGATGTCATCTGTCTGATGTCCAAAATGTTGTGTTATTGAATTCTTTGTCATATGCATTTGATTATATCTCTGTGATCTTTGTTAATTACGTGGTAAATGTTGAGAACACCGATAATGTGCTTGGTCGAGTCCTTAAAAGTTGAAAATAAGCGATTGTCAAACGAACTTTCAAATGCAATACGTCGTCTTAATTGGTGTCAAAAGATATTCACGATCAACAACTTGCTTATCAACACAAAATCGCCCGATTCGTGACAAAACTTCTCGATCCAAAAATTGAGCAACTGGATGATCAAAGCGTGTCTTTTAAGTGTCAAATCTCAAAATATGAACAAGAACTTGTAAAAGTTAAAAAGGAATATGGTGTCATATTTGATTTACTCAAAAAGACTCGTGATGAAGCATCAAATGAACTTGATAATTATCTTGCACACACTAAAGAAGTTATGCATTTTCTTTGGAAATATTCGGTCACTCTGAAAATCAAGATCTGATTCACACTATCTTCAAGTTAAGAGAAATGTTAGGAACGTATGAACAACTTCCGCCTATCGTGATTAAGAGAATAGCACCAGTAACACTTAGTAATCGTGAACCTAGAATCCCTACTACCAAATCACAAGTTGCTAACGTGCTTCCTTCTACTGAAACAGGAATAGTTGCGTCTTTTCCAAACGTCCGCACTTCACAGCCTAGGAGCACTACATCGAAGAATAGGAAGTTGCGACCTAAGAAAAGAACAATAAGGAATGCTAAAGTAGAAGAACACCCTAGGACTATGAATAAGACTCATGTTGCTTCCACTATAGATATTAAATGCGGCAAATGTAATAGAAATAGTGATGTAACGAATGCTAAACCTTTAAGCACTTTTGATATTCGATCGATGCACCTTGTGTTATTTGTCGTAAAAGTATGAATTCTGATAGTCATGACAAATGTGTTGCTAAAGCTATCATCTCTCGTTTAAGGAATCCTAAGAACGGGAATACCTCTAGGCCCACTAATCTGTCTAAGTGCATTGCTTGGTAGACCGCCTCTTTAGATTCTAAGTTACGCTTTGTCCACTGTAGCTCCAGTTTTCCCTCCTAGGAATGTAGTACCACCTAGTGCATTCACTAAGACTAAAGCAAACACTAGTTGGAGATGGCGGAAATGGATATATAACACACTAGGATTTAAATGGATACCTAAAGCTATTGACGTGTGTATATCTACTATAGCGCTCAGGAACCCTCTAACATTTCGGGTTCCACATCTACTTCTATTCGATCGTAGATGCGTAATGCAGGTGTCTGAGATCATTCTCTGGATAGTTGATAGCGGATGTTCCCGACACATGACAGGCAACCTTAAACTGTTATCAAACTTTATTGCAAAGTTCATTGGCACTGTCGGGTTAGGGATAGATCACTTGCAGCTATCATGGGCTACGGAGACTATATCAATGGGAACATCAAAATTAGCAAGGTTTATTATGTGGAAGGCCTCGGTCACAATCTGTTTTGATGAGGTCGGTTCGTGATGGAGATTTGGAGGTTGCTTTCAGGGAGAAAACTTGTTTCATTAGTGATCTACAAGGAAACGACCTTATGTCTGGCTCGCGTAATTCAAGTCTTTACACTATCTCTATGCAAGACATGGTTGCTTCATCTCCCATTTGCTTACTTTCAAAGGCAACATCAACAAAATCCTGGATATGGCACCGTCGTCTCTCACATCTAAACTTTCAAACCATCACCAACCTTGCTCGACACAAACTAGTTGAAGGACTCCCACGATTTCGGTATTCTAAAGATCACCTTTGCTCAACTTGTGAACAAGGCAAAAGCACTCGTGCTCATTTTCCTTCAAAGGTGGAACACGGCTCTCAGCATGTGCTTCATCTTCTTCACATAGATTTGTGTGGCCCGATGCGCGTGCAAGCGATCAATGGCAAACGCTACATCTTAGTAATTGTTGATGACTATTCATGCTGGACTTGGGTCTACTTTCTTTGAAGCAAAGATCAAGCTCCACAGATGATCATCACCTTTCTCACGAAAATACAAGTTCAGCTCCGAAACACCGTTCGACAAATCGAGAACAGAGGCCTGAATTTGTTAACCAAATTCTTCGTGAATTTTATGAGAAAGTGGGAATTAAGCATCAGACATCTATTGCACGTACACGAACAAAGCAGAGTTGTTGAAAGACGAAACCGAGCGTTAGTGGAAGCTGCGAGAACAATGTTAATCAATGCTAAACTTCCAGATTACTTATGGGCAAAAGCAGTATCTCTTGCATGCTATACTCAAAACAATTCTATGATTACAAAATGCCACAACAAAACACCTTTTGAGCTTGTCCACAACAGAAACCGAATCTCAAACACTTTCATGTATTTGGATCTCTTTGCTATCCGAATAATGATCGTGATGACTTTGGAAAGCTCAAAGCCAAAGTTGACATTGGAGTCTTTATAGGATATTGTGATAATTCTAAAGGTTTCGAATCGGAATCGTTGAACAAAGGTGGTTATGGAAACGATTCATGCTCATTTTGATGAACTTACGGAAATGGCTTACGAGTATAACGACTTGGAACCGGACACAACCGCTTAAACTTCCCCAAACCCCATCATCGGTGAAATAAGCCCTCGACTTACTCGTCAACAAATGGAAAGGTTATTTGCTCCGTTCGGTGGCGATATTGATGAGCGTGCTCGGGTGTATCCATTTCATTTGCTCAACCCGATAATACTCTTATACGATACACCGCTACAACAACTACGGTTGAAGAAGCACCACCAATTGACTCCACAACAACAGTTGAACAAACCGCTTCCAACAACGATGAACCGGTGATGATGTTACGAATGAAGTACCCCCACTGCAGATTTTGATCCAAATCGTTTTTAACCCGTTTGCTAATGAGGCTGCCGCACCGGATGTCGCGGAATCTTCAACAAGCCATTTGACTCCTCACAATCTGCACAATGTATACCAACATCAACCCTCCACACATAGATGGACAAAAGACCATCCTCTGGAAAATATCATTGGCAACCCGAATCAACCGTCGTTCAGAGACAACGCCTTCACGGATGGTGAACATTGCATTTATGCACTCACTGTCTGCCAATCTGAACCTAAAACATCAAAGACGCAATGACAAAAGACAACTGGATCGAAGAACTCAACCAATTCAAGCGTCTTGAAGTATGGGAAGCTGGTTGAAAGACCAACGAGGGTCTTCGTCATTGGTCTCAAATGGATTTGGAAAAACAAATTGGATCTTTGAAGGAAACGTAATCGAAATAAGTCATGTCTGGTGGCTAAGGGTTATCGTCAGGAAGAGGGTATTGACATTGAAGAATCTTTTGCTCCGGTTGCTCGTCTTGAGGCTGTTCGGATATTTCTCGCGTTAGCGGCTCATATGAATATAACGGTCTTTCGGATGGACGTCAAAAGCTGCTTTTCGAATGGGCAACTTAAATAAACGGTTTATGTCACCAACCGAAGGATTCGTTGATCCCGCGTTCGAACCATGTCTACAAACCGAACAAAGCTCGTATGATCTCAAACAAGCTCCTCGGGCATGGTATGATAAGCTATCATCTTTCCTAATTGCCAATAATTTCACCAAAGGTTCGGTTGACCCTACTCTTTTCATACAATATCACGGGGAACATATTTTAATTGTTCAAATTTATGTGGATGACATCATTTTGGGTCAACTCATAAAAAGTACTCAATCGCTTTTGCAAAACTAATGAAGAAACATTTTGAAATGTCCATGATGGGTGAACTTACGTTCTTTCTAGGACTACAAGTTCATCAATCACCCCGTGGTATTTTCTAGAGTCAGTCCAAATATGCCCTTGAATTGTTACACAAATTTGGAATGAATACCTGTGACACTTATGCCACACCAATGGCTCATACCAAGAAGCTAGACGCTGATTTACATGGGAAATTGGTGGACCCTACAAAATACCGAAGTATTATTGGGTCTCTTATGTATCTAATAGCTAGACTGATATTGTCTTTCTTGTATATCTTTGCTCCGTTATCGGTCGTGACCAACTAAAACCCACCTCTCGAGGCTAAAAGAATCCTCGATACATCAAGGGAACCATTAATTTGGGAATCGGTATCCGAAGGATTACGGTTTTGAACTAATCGCTTTTAGGCGACCACGCGGGGATGCTTAGACTCACAGAAAAGTACCTCGGGAGCTTTACAATTTCTTGGTGATAAACTGGTGTCATGGCAATCGAAGAAGCGGGATTGTACGTTGTCCTCAACTGAAGAAGAATATGTAGCCATGTCGGCGTGTTGTGCTCAAGTCATTTGGATGAGAACACAACTCAAAGACTATGGTTACGTATTTGAAATCCGATGTCTGCGACAATCGGAGTGCCATTGCGATCTCGTGCAACTTCGGTTCAGCTTTTCGAAATCAAAGCACATCGATCTTGATATCATTTCATCAAGGATCACGTGGAGCAGTACTTGTTGAATTATATTTTGTGGGTCGTAATACCAATTGGCGGATCTTCTCACCAAAGCCTTGCCTCCTGCTAGGTTTAATGAGTTGGTCCACGGGATTGGCATGAGGTGTTTGACTCAAGAGGAATTGGATGAACTCCTAAAACAGTCTTAAAAACATGTCAAACACCAAAATCTCTTTTGTAAATATTTTTCAAAAACTAAATACAAAAATATAAAATCTGACAAAAACAACAAAAATATTCTTCTATCTATTTTCTTTCAACATTGCAAGTACATTTCTTCCGTCATCACTATAATCTTTCAAAATTCAGTATTATTCCGATCAAATGTTGAGGGGGAGAAAATAAATACTTAACTGTTTCAAAAACATCTGTGCACTTGCATGTTACTCTATTCTGGTTGTTTCTTGTATCAATGGTGGTAAATTTTCTGGTTTAACTGACATTCCTCGGACTAAAAAATTTATAACCTTTCAGTATTTTTCTTAAGTCGAGGGGGAGTGTCGTCATGTTTCTTTGTTAAAATCTTTGTTTGGAAACCAAAATGGAAGTTAAAAGACTTTGAATGAAAATGGAATAGGTGGAGGGACCAAAACTGCCAAAAGCTCAAACTCTTTTTAATAAAACTCCCTCACCTAACTTATCTTTCACATTTATTACTCTTAACCAACTTCATCCTACGCATATAATTCGTTCAAGAAATCTGTGTTTTGGATCATCATTTTGTAAGTTGTTTCATAATCTTAACGTGTTTTTAAACATTGGTTTTGATTTTTACATGAATCCAACGGTCAAAACGTTGTATAATCTTGTTTTTGTGTTCTACTGCGTATCGTATGAACACATGATCAAATTAGCGTGTTTATGGTTGAAAGGATAGTGTCAAAACGTTTCTAATACATAAATGATACCATTTTAATCATCAAAACTCACCCGAATCCGCGAATTGAATGATTTGTGAAATTAGGGTTTAATGCGAGGTTTTGGGTATTTTCAAATGTGAATGTTTTTGGTCAAAAATATTGTTGTGTGATGTTGTTATCATGATGAATTAATGTTATCTAAGCTCTATAACAACCCAGAAACACTAATTGATGGTGAATTAGATATTAGGGTTTAATGTTCTTGAGATTTGGGTACTTTTGATTCACTGTGAATTAGGTGTTAAAACTTGGTCATTTCACTCTCACAACATCTTAGACTTACCAAAAACACTTTGGTGCATATCCTATGGCTAGATTTCATACGCGTAAATTTTGAACTTTAGGGTTTTGGCTACGCGTAAGGTTTTCTACGCCTAACTGTTTGAATGAGTTTCATGCCATGATCTGTTTTTAAATGACTATACATGTTAAGATTGATGATATGATGATTTTATTTCAGGCTTGCTACGCATAAAACTCATAATCAAGGTCTTTGTTACTCTACGCATAAGGATCACCTTACGCGTAGAAAGTTATGCGTAAGAGAAATTTTACTGTAACATTACGCGTAGGGTCTACAATGGGACTACGGCGTATCCTGTGAAGGATATCGTAACAGTGACTCTACGCATATAAGGTTTACTCTTACGAGTAATCCTTACGCGTAAGGTTTATATACGCCTACGCTTAAGTTTTACGCATAAGGTTCTCCTGTTCCTACGCGTAATATTTCTTACGCGTAAGTCAGGATCCTACGCGTATACTTATCTTGTTTACGCATGATTCGCTCCCAGACGGTCAAGTTTTCTCACACAAGCTAGCCACTTGTGAATGGCTAACCGTAAGAAACTTAAAAGCGTCCTGAAACAAATGCAATGAAGATCGAGAGTATAGTGTTTCCCGGCGTTATGTCCCAGCGGTAAATGTCGAGAATAATCAAACGTATAGTGATCGAGAGAATTTCCACGGAAAAGAGATATGATTGATTAAACCTAAAGAAAAAGTTTATAAATTACAGGGGCTTAAATGCAAATTAAAAAAAATTAAAAAGCTAAATTATATTAAATAAACGATATCACTATATTTAAAATGATGTTTTTGATTTATCTTTTATAAAATTTAACTTAAAAACTACGTGACGTACAAAAGAAAATGTAAAAATTGAACAATATAAATCCTAAAAATATGAAAATGACATTTTTACAAACCTAATGATAAAAGAAAATTATTTTTAAAACTATTTATCTAATTATTATCAATTAAAAACTATTTTTAACTATTTAATTAAACCCTAAAATACAATAAAATATGAAATAAAGCTTGAAAAATAAAATTATGACTTAGAAAAATATAAAATAACTAAAGAGAATTTTCAAAACTATTTTTGTATTTTTCTGATTATTTTTGTATTTTCTATGAATTAAAAACTATTTAAAACTACTTAAATTGCTTAAAAATACAAATTTAACTACGAAAAATCTGGAAAAATATGTTTTTAACTTTTTATATTTATCTTAACCTAGGAAAAATTAAAACTTATTTTTTTGAAACTTTTCTGATTTAATTGTAATTAAAGCTAATTAAATAAGCCTAAAAACTGTTTTAAATGAAGAAAAATAGCAAAATGACCTAGAAAAATATGAAAAATTCAAGAAAAGTCTAAATTAATATTATGAATCTATGAAAAATATAAAAACAGTAGGTTGTGTGCAAGAAAATGCAACTGCAATGCAAAGTACTTGAGAATAAGCACTCTAAATAAGCCAAAAGCTACAAATAAGCACCAAACTGATTACAGAAGCTGTAATATGCTAAAATTACCCAAATGAAACAAGTTATAACTATCCTACACCTCTATTGTGATGTTTGAACAGATTTGATAATAAGAGCTTAAGTGCAAAATCGGTTTGAGGTACTAAGTTTAAGCCAGGAATAAGCTACCTAATAAGTGAGACTTGAATCAAGAGTTGGAACCTAAACTAGACCTGGCTAAGAACTTGTAAACCAAAAACTAGACTTGGACACGCTCTTATGAGCTCGTGCAAAGCCCTGCAAAACACAACTCAGTTAATACTGAGTTTGTGCACAGGGGAATTAAGACCAAATCCACAAGCTGTTTTAGAGCTTATAAAAAATTGACAAAAATCTACAAAATTGATAATAAGAAAATAGACCTGTTGAAGTTTTTTAAACCCACAATTTCACTGGATTTGGCCCAGAAATGAATCAATGAAAAATCACTCCATTTGGGTGAAAACTGGATTTTTACTCTTTGACTTTTGACAATAGTTTTGATAATTTGACTTTTGTGAGATTTGAAGCCAATTTGTGGACTGATATTAATGTATTATGATGAAATAAAACTAAAGCAAGCTATACCTATGATTTCTAAACACAAAACAAGTGTTTGATTTTTAAAAATCCTAACAGATATGCAGTTAAGACAAATTAAAGGTGAATTTGACTTTAAGCTATCTTAGGTGCAAAATAAAAACTAGTTTGGCTATATTACTACTGAATAGGTCTAAAGCAACAGAGTTTACCCAGACTTCTATCTCGTGTTAACCTATGATCCAAACACCATTTAAAACACTGATTTGAACTTAAAACTACACCAACTACTGAACTAGCTTGTCTTATCAATTAAACTCACTCTAATTACCCTAATTAACACTAAATAAGCGGTGGTAAGAACTAATATTAACCACAGATACAGATTATGCAGTGATATTGAAAATGAACTCACATTTGTCCTAGCCACTATGGCTTGAGATTAATCAAACACAGAACCACTAGCCTATTTATATCAACCCAAATCACTCTAATTCAACCATTTCCATGCTCTGCAACACCCATATCCATTTCCAAGACCAAATGAGCTTCACAGTTTGACTTTTATGGACCAAAAACCAAACTTGCTTAAAATTGAATTGTGAGCTTATCAAAAGCTATCAGTAGCTTATATAAGCTTATTTGAACTTAAATAGAAGCTATTAGAAGCTTGAATGTAGGAATTTGAAACTGAAATTTTAAACATCAAGCTTGAAACTTGAAACAATACTAAAACTTTGAATTGAAACTTGAAAATGCATTACAAAGATTATCCAACTAAGGTTTAATACATAGAAACTCAAATTACAAGTTTTTGACTTAAACTAAAACAGTTATATAAAAAACGACATATAGGAATTTTTAAAACTAAAATCTCTCTTTCTCTTGCTTCTTCTTCTTCCTTTTATACACCAAAAGTCTTCTCTCACCTCTCTGATCAATTCCCATCAAAAATCTGGACCTTTGGATTAGTTAAAGTGCTCTTGGCCGTTGGATCAGATTTTGGCGCCAAAATGCTTTTATCAACTGGGAGGGTTGAGTGAGGGGGGTGAAGAAGCATTAAATGCTTCTTGGAGTTTGGTGGAGGTGGGGGGACATGGGAGTGTGAAGGTGAGTGGGGATGGAGTTGGAGTTTTGAAGGTGAGTTGTTGGGGAAGAAGAAAAAGCGCGGGTGGCTTGTTTGACCAGACATTTGACTTGGGACTATTATATTGATGGGGGGTCAAAAAGGAAGGGTCCAAATGGGTTTGGCAGGGGTCACAATTAGATTGACAAGGGTCCAAGGGCTTGTAAAGGTTTTAATATACAAGGACCTATTGTGCAATTTCTGAAAATCAAGGGACCAAGGCTGCCATATTGCAAAGTTGCTCCAAGGGACCAAAAGTGACAAGCTCCAATAGTACAAGGACCAAATTTGACATTTTCCAATTTCCAAGGACCATTTTTGCCAAATTTGAAACTTGAAGGACCAAACTTGTAATTTCTCAAAACTTTTGACATTTTTCACCAAAGGACTAATTTTGACAACTTATGATTTTAAAAGGACCTTTGGTGATTTTTCTTTTGAAATTATGTGCTCAGGGACTATTTCTGACAACTTTTGAAACTTGGGGGCCGCCAATTATGCAAACTTAGCTCATTTTTCATCTGATTTTAAACATTTTGCAACTGAAACATATAAAATGCAATTTTGAGATATTTTCAGTATTTTGATGCATTTCTGAGCATTTTTAAACGTTTTGCAGTTCAGATTTAACCAAAAATGATGAGTATTTACACACTCATCAACGCATAAGCTACTATTCCTACGCAAAAGCCTTGATCAAACCTTCGTTTTGAATTGTTACGCGTGCAAACTTGTAAATAAATGAATCATAACGTCACGAATCCAATAATGTCACTAATATACTTAAACGCTTGATATGTTGTGAACTATAAGTGATAACATAAACTTTAAAACTTAAAGTTAACTAACTCACGAAACATTTCACGACGTCATTGGACAATTGGACAAACAAGTGACTTAGGACTCGTAACAATCATTAACCTTTGTATATTCAATAATTAGACAATAAAAAACCTTCGTTGACTAACATTATATCTTTCGATATGTTGGTTCTTTTGGCTAATGTTATTTCGAATCCGCGACATGGATGCTCAAATGAATGTGAATGCACCGAAGTTCTCACAATTCTTGATATCTTCCTAATGGCTATCTAAGAAAGATTGTAAAGAACAATCTCAGAGTTGACTTTGAAACCCTCACATGCTCGAATCTTCTTGCTTGATTCTTGTGGATATTCTTAGGAATCATCCGTACGAACATGCTCTCACACTCGCTACTGATCGGGAAATCTACATACAACAATTTCGAATTCAATGCAAAGGATCAAAGGTCAAAGTGCTTGGGTGACTGTGGCGCTCAATCACAAACAAATCACCATCACACAAGCGGATCTACGAACATTCTTCTAATTCTGAAATTGAGCCAACCGACGTCTATGCCACACCTACTGAAGAGACAGTTCTGAAATTCCTGATTGATATTGGCTATGATGAAGCTTCAGGAATAATCACTAAGCACTCTGTTAGGTCACTAGTTTTACAACACAAGCATCAAGAGAAGAAATAGAGAAGAGAGGATCGGTTGAACCCTTAGCCAAACACACGAATATAATGAGAGAAAGGTTTATGCATAGAGTGAATGAGAAAAGAGAACAACCAACCTTCAAATGAAGGTTTACATAAGGTATTTATAGGCAAGGAGCTAGGGCAACACTCCTACTCCTTCCCTTTCTCCTATGGGCTTGGGCCTAAGCTCATGGGCCTTCTACATAAGCTTAAGGCTAATAACAAACATAAAGGCCATAATAAGCTAACTATTACATATGTGTAACTAACACTTGAATAAGGTTTAGGAGTGATTCCAACAATCTCCCCCTCAAGTGTTATTACATATGAGTAACTAACACTCAAGTGTTGGTGATGAAAAGCGGTGAAGGCGTCGATGTAATAGTAGCTTTTGATGTCTTCTGACATTCTTCTTTCTTGCGAGAAGAATTGCCTTGATTTGAACAATCTCCCGAGTGTAGAGATAGTTTACTTTGAGCGGTTATGCTTTGACGTCATCTTTAACTCTGTTCTTTGATCATTGTTCTTTGTGATGAAAGTGATAGTATGTTGTTATGCATCATGTGCGCTTCAGTGTGCTTATTTCGCTCTGTGTCTCCAAGTCATTCTTCAACATGCTCACACGCGCTCTTTGGCGTTGGAATTCATCTTGACGAAGTTCTTTAAGTCTTTAACTTTATAGATTCTTTGAATTGATGAAGAATCATTACATTTGTTGTGTTGCTCTTGGATAGAACTTCTATTAGTAATGATGTTGGCGTGAGCATGAGAAGAATCTGCACGATCATCCGCTCCGGAGCTTCCATAAGAAGAAAACATTTAAACGGTTAGTAATAAGCGAATTCCGGCACTTACAAGTTTGAACTTCGAGAGTGTTAATAGCATAGTGTGAAAACACAACTCTAATTCTTACAAAGGCCGTTCTTGAATCGGAGTCCCACAAGTGAGATAACACGATGTACAGAAGTACACCTACGATTCAGATGAGTGTGAGGTACACCCAAGCATCACCTCACGACTGTAGACCGTTTGAGACCACTAAGCGCAATCCACGGGGAGTTGCCGAAGCGACTGCTTTGTCGGGGCGTTTGATGTTGACCACGGCGAGGAGTTTCCATTCAATCACTGAGGATCACAATTGTGAACCTCTCATAAATGTTCTCGACAGATTGCTAAGATCCGTGAAGGACTCGATAATGTATCACTGAGATTCTTATTGTTGAATATCAAGTGATGAAATGTCAAGTGTACCTAAGAGATCTTGTGATGAATCTCGTGGCTCTAGACTCAATAGTGCGTTTTGGTTTTCCTGAGCGGAGACTAAGGAGAGGGTCTCCTTCTTCAATACCGGCAATCTCTAGGAGAAAGCCGATAGTTTACGTAGGGTTCCCTGTGAGAATGAAACAAGCTTATGTTGAGAGAAACTTGAGTGGATAAGAAGGTTTAGTGCATCGTCCACGGCTCCATGACGACTTTTTTAATCTTCAATACCGGCGTCACTAAGTGACAACCAGTAGCATATGAATTGAACCGATTATGCGCCCTAAGTTGAATAATCTGGAGGGCTATTTATTTTCACCCTTTTCTTTGCATTTTTTTTAATTCTTCAACTCCTTTTTTCTCCGATTCTCATTTTCTCCTTTTTATAATCATACCTAAGGACTTCTAAATACTAACTATTTGTGGTGTCCTTGGGTAGATCCCTCCACCTCTGGCGGATCATAGGACGGTTATTCCTAACCTTAGTCACCTTATAACTCCATGACTAACCTATGTTGCCATAAAACCAGCGATGTGAAAAATCTCTCAGAGTGTTTATGAATGAAAAACATTTTAGTACCACTGTTGAGATAAGATTTTGCATAAATACTCTCCCTCCACATGTGCTTAAGAGTTTTAACGGTTAAAATGCACAGTGAGGAAAGAGAGCGCCACTTTTGAATTGATTAACTCAAGATAGACATTCCCATGAGACACGATTACGTGGCATAGTTAAAGAGTTGCATTGTCGACTTTTAGGTGACAACAGGCTCTAGTAACTACCTTGAAGGTGTAGACAATCCTCGAAAGGTCGTCAAACCCGTCGGAGTTCATGTTTATCAAGAGTTTCTCGAATGGTACATTCTACTCGAGACAAGTCCTTTCTGAGACACGTTTACATCACTAGCGAACTAGCTTGAAATTATTACCCGTCCGGGACAAGTCTTTTCGAGTTACTAACGAGTTAAGCATCGTCAATTCGTTGGTTAAGTCACGAAGCACCACCAGATTCATTTGCATTTTACATAACATATTTCTTATCACACATTTTCTCCCCTCAAAAATGGCATATTAAAGTGTTATTTTTGAAACGTTTGAGAATAAATATGACCATTTCGAGTGTTCTTGGGAAGAATGACCCTTGTGAACAATTTGTGAACAAAGTTTCAAATACTCGCCCTCAACAAGTGATATAAGCGGTTGAGGTTTTGAAAAAACATAAGGGAAGTACTTGTTCTTTTGAGCAAAACCTTGAAAAATGAAAGGTTTGATAGGTTTTACTCAAAAGTAAGAAGCTTTCTCTCCTTTTCTAAGGATTGTGGCAGTACCACGAGGGTCCTTTATTTAAAAGTACGGGTTGTACACTGTAATGTGTGCACAAGCCATAAACAT
The DNA here is from genome assembly GCA_910596185.1 of Chrysanthemum makinoi. Taxonomy (NCBI): domain Eukaryota; kingdom Viridiplantae; phylum Streptophyta; class Magnoliopsida; order Asterales; family Asteraceae; genus Chrysanthemum; species Chrysanthemum makinoi. Next base: position 257,472,626 of record OU343225.1, read on the forward strand.
AATCAATCAAACATCCAAAATTATATGAAGGAAGCAATTCAAGGGGTACGAAGTGCAGGTGATGTTCGAGGGTGTGAGCGTTGAAAGCGGTTATGTTAATCCATGGTCGACCCGACATAACTCTCCATCGTCTGGCTGATCCCTTTGAAACAACCGTTCATCAATCATTGTGATGATCCGTCTCACATCCCTCTTTCTTTCTGAGAATTCCGGTAGCTTAGGAGACCCAATTTTACGTATATCCTTCAACACTATATGCCAATCCATCCCTAACCAGCTTCAAAGTATGATCCCGAACTTGTGGAGTTAAGCTACACGCATTAAGCAGTTTTTTTAAAGTTCACTACGGTAAACAACGCCGAAAGGTTTGCTGATGAGTGTATATTGAGATAGCTGGTTGATATCGGAAAGATCAAGCTTTGGAGGAGTGAAGTTGACAGCGTCGATAAGATTCAACACCCGGCCAGTTGGAGATCTTCTACGTTCCTTGATGACAATCGTCTTATGAAGATGAGAAGTGACTTGATAAATTGCGTTATGCTTGATTGAGAATTGTCTCATGCGACCATGTACTTTGGCAAGGTACATGTCTTCGATGTCATTGAGAGACAAATTCTCAAAGTCGACCTGAGAAAGCATAGTCCTATTCATCTTGTCGTTTGACTACGATCTTCTTTAGGAATGTGTAGTCCCACTTAGGCGAAAGGTCAACGTGTATGATGGCAACGATATCTTTAGAACTATGCCGCGCATGTTGAGACTTCGAACTGGCGGCTTACGTAGTAGATTCGGTCGTTACGGCGGTGATGAATCCCATACAATGCATCTCGGTGGTATGCTTCCACTGTGTTGGAGAACAAGTGATTGGCACGTTCCTCAATGGCTATGCGGTTTGAGTAGACAAGCTGGCGAGAATGGAAGTGTCAACGATGTAGCGTATTTTCTTGAATCATCGCCACAGTGTAGAAGAAAATCCAAGTCTTTGTTGAAGAAATATCTGAAAGGAATCCTTGGTTCATTTGGTTGTCCAGTGTTGGTAGAGGTTTATTCCAATCGGTGTAGTATGGAGGGTTGTCCCTTTGTGTGAAGTCAATGTTTGCTTAGGGTTGAGCCAATCCATTTGGTTAGACATAGCTCGAGCAATGTTTTCAAGGTGATATTCGACCTCGAGGGCACTTTCAGTGCTGTCTTTTAGAAGTTGAAACGCTTCATTCTTGATTAAGCATTTCGAGATTTCGATCATTTTCTTCACATTGAATTTTTCTTGCAGAATTTTTGCATGCTCCAATGTAGAACCGTCTACCAAGTTCGACCTTTTCAGGGTAGGGAGTATTGTTAACAAGAGTAGCAAACCATTCAAATTCCTTTGTTTTATCGTCATCTAGCCATGATACGACGTCGGTCTGACGCGTCTTCTTCTTTTCTTTTGAAGGCCTAGATGATGATTACGGTTTCGAACTTGTTTGGGAGAAGTGGGTTGTTGTTGGGGCTCAAGGACCTCTTCATCGTCACCACCCGTATACTCAAAGTAATCACCGGTTTTACGAGTGGGGTGGTAACTTCGGAATCGTCTGAGGTTTTGATAGAAGAACGAGGAGGAGATTTTTGTTGAGCAGGAGGCGTTGTAGAGGAGGTTGCATCATAGAAGATTCACCGGGCGCTTCGTTTTAGGTGCGAGTCTTTATCCTTATCCTTGTCTTCATCGTCTCTAGGGCGTTTAGACTTTTCAACGAATCTACAAGCTTCTTGAAGTTGGTAGTCGGCAATGCTTGAAACAGACTTTCCTTCATCAGTAAATGTCCCATCGTGCGGACATTTGTATGACAAGCTTGGCCACCAATTCATTATCCGAGAAAACTACCGGATCGGTTGGATTGATTGTGACGGTTAAGGGCGTTGATCGAATAGTTTGCTTGGCGATTTGCATAAGATTTGGATAAAGTTGTTTGGTGAACAACTCCTTTGTGACTTTAGGCATACTCGAAGGTACTTTTATGTAGCCTTCGATCATTTCGTTCAGTTCCTCTTGGCGGTGATTTTTCATGAATTCCTGAACAAACTTCCTTTCTCCTTTCATCTTTTCATGCTCGTCATACGAGATCTTGTATGTGATCGACAAAGAAATTCAGCTTTTGTTGAGCCGCGTTTTCTTTCGACTTGTTTGTGACTTTGGTAATCCGTTCATGAGCTTAAGAAATCCAAGATTTAGATGGTTTCTTCACGGATTTGGATGATGATTTGGTTGACTTCTTTGATGGTGGTGGCGAGGTGAGAAGACGGCGAATCGATGATGAAGAGATATGAGGAGACTCTGGATCCTTGGAGGTTGAGAGGTTTCTTCCTTTGATCGTCGCGGGACTATCTAGAAGAAGCGTATCATAATCAACATCTTTATCTTTTTCGGACTTCTCGGTTCCGGTACCTCAAATTCATATTCGATAGTATCCTCCACAAGCTTTTGTTGTTGCACAAGAGTGGTGGCACCGCTCCTTATCGGGTTGATTAACGCATCGGGAGATGGTTGAGTGGGCGACACCACTTGATCCTCGGGACCACCCATTTGGTCTTTAGCAAATTCTTGACTTTGTGTTGGTGTCTAAGGAATTTGATCGTCTTCTTGTAAACATATTCCGGTGGCTCTTTATCACTCTCCGAGCTTTCATCATAAGGTACAAGTACTGAGTCTTCCCTTTTCTTTGTCAATCGCGGCGGACTTGGAGGTTTAGGCTGCTGAAGGAGGTGTTACGGTTCGCGGTCGAGTAGGTAATCTCTTCATCGTATGTGGTACCTTGAGCTTTCGTCCACAAGCTTTCTTTGCGGTTCGGTGTGGGAATAGGTTCAACTTCCTTTACGGGAACAATCCTTTTACGAGGAGGATTCCTTTTGGGAAGCTTCTTATAAATATATGTACTTGTAACACTTCCGCCTGCCTCTTATGGTCCTCCGGTAGGTGTACGAGAAGATTTTTCATCAAGATGACCAACTTTGCCTTCTTTACGGCTAACGATACCTTTTGTATGTGTCAAGCTTTTTGATTTGGTAGTCGAAGGTGATGAGGTAATACCGTACCACTTTCTTTGTTGACGATTCTTTGATTACGGCGGATAGTATGGGTTCGATCAATATGTCGTGATTATCTGGGTCATTGAGCCTCATGGGGATATCCGGATGAAGTCCAAGAGCTCTCTGGATCAACAGTTTGGTGTATCTGACATAGGGAATCTTGGAGCCAAGCTTCTTGTGAAATAGCATCATGTCCTCCCATATCGGTGCTTCGATTTCAATGTCCTTCTTGTTGATCAACGACCAGAAAATTTGCTGTTCCATGAGCTTGGGATGCTCATAGCCTTTATCCGCGACCGAGAGACCGATTTGGTGATGATCATGTAGAGTGTTCTCCATGGTTGAGGAATATTCTTGAGCTCCACGTGAGAGTGCTTAGTAATGATTCCTGAAGCTTCATCATAACCAATATCTATCAAGAATTTGAGCTGTCTCTTCTTGGGGGTAGCAAAGAAGTCGGTTGGGCGATGTCGGGAATGATGAGGACAGCCGTAAGTCGCAGGAGTGATAGTGACTAGTTTGTGATTAAGTGTCACATTCATCGCACTTTGACCGCGTGATCCTCTGCATAGAATCCCAAAATTGTTGAATGTAGACCTCTGGAACTGTGGCGAGTGTGAGCATGTTACGTAGGGATGATTCACGAGAATATCCATGCAATGAGACAAGAAGATTACGAGCATGTGAGGGTGTCAAAGTCAACCATAAGGTTGTTCTTTCCAATCTTTCTCGGATAACCCTCTGGAAAGATATCGGCAATTGTAAGAACTTCTGATGCATCCACATTCATTTGTTCACCATGTCGTGATCACGAAATAACATTAGCCAAAAGAACCAACATATCGAAGACATAGTGTTAGTCAGCGAAAGGTCTTATTGTGCAGTTATTGAATGTACAGTGTCAATGATTATTACGAGTCCTAAGTCACTTGTTTGTCTAATAGTTCAATGACGTCGTGAGTTAGTTAACTTTAGGTTTTAAAGTTTATGTTATCACTTATGGTTCACAACATATTAAATGTTTAAGTTTATTAGTGACATTATTGGATTCGTGATGATATGATTAGTTTATTTACAAGTTTGTACACGTAACAATTCATTATGAAGGTCAATCCAGGGTTAAGCGTAGTTTTGGCAAAGTTAAGCGTGAGATGATATATACTGGCGTAGCGAAAGCTTATGCGAGGATCCTAACTACGCGTAGAAATGTTGCAGCGTAGGAAAAGGGACCTTATGCGTAGGGCTTACGCGTAAGTATATATATACCTTCGGCGTGGGCTTACTGTAAGAGTAGACCTTATCGTAGAGGTCCTTGTTTACGCATATCCTTCAGGATCTGGCGTAGTCCCATTGTAGAACCTTACGCGTAATGGTTATGCGTAGAATTATTCTTCGCATAAACTTGACTACGCGTAGGGTAATCCTTATCGTAGAGTTTCAAATGACCTTGATTACGAATATTATGCGTAGAAAGACACGAAATAAGTTCATCAAATCACTAACATTAACACAAAACATCATTTTATCAACAAGTTAAGGCATGAACATTCATAACACGATTCTGGCGTAGAAATTTATATGCGTAGGTCAAAACCCTAAGGTTTAAGACTTACGCGTATCATTTCTAGCCATGGGATATGCATCAAACAAATTATGGTAGGTCTAGAGTGTTGTTAGAGTCTTTAGGCCAGGTATTAACATCTAATTTGTTGTAAATCAAAATTACCCAAAGTTATGAACTTTAAACCCTAACTTCAAATTGTTAAACAATTAGTGTTTCCGGGTGGTTAACAACCATGGAAATCATCAATTCAACCTCATATGACCATAACCCAACAATCTTTTAGACCAAAACACTTCACATTTGGAAAAACCCAAATCGACTCATAAACCCTAATTTTCAAAAATCATTAATAAGTGTTTATGGGTGGGTTTTAATGGTTAAAATGGTGTACTTGATGTATAAGAAACGTTTTGACACTATCCATATAACCAAAACCACACACATAATGATTATGTGTTCATACGCTATCGTTAGAACACATAATCACGCGTAACTACACTTTTAGCCGTTGGATTTGCATGAGATTAAAACCTTAGCTTAAGAACATGTTAAGATCATTAAAACACTTACAAAATGATGATCAAAACAACGGATTTCTTGGTTCAATCTTAGAAGCGTTAGGATGAATATGGTTGTGTGTATTAAATGTGAAGTATAAAGTAGGTGGGAGGTGTTTTTATTAAAAATAACTTTAACATTTTGACAGTTTTAGTCCCTCCACCTTTTCCTTTTTCAAACAAAGCCATTTAACTTCCATTTTGGTTACCAAACAAAGTTTTAGGAAAGGAACTTTGTGACACTCCCCTCGACTTGAGAAATAATGAAAGGTTATAAATTTAGTCAGGAGTGTCATTGTACGAAAACTTTACCACCATTTGTTAAAAGAAACAACCGAGATAAGATAACATGCAAGTACACATATGATTTGAAACAGTTAAAGTTATAATTTTCTCCCCCTCAACACTTGATAGTAAAATCTTGAATTTTGAAAGATTATAGTGTTGAAGGAAGAAATGTACTTGCCATGTTGAAAGATTGTAGATTAGAAGAATATTTTTGTTGTCTTTATCGGGTTTTATATTTTTGTATTTCATTTTGAAAAATTATTTACAAAAGAGATTTTGGTGTTTGGACGAGTTTTTAAGACTGTTTTAGGAGGTCATCAATTCCTCTTGAGTCAAACACCTCATACCAATCCGGTGGACCAACTCATTAAACCTAGCGGGAGGCAAGGCTTTGGTGAGAAGATGCCAATTGGTATTACTTACCCACATAAAATATAATTCAACGATTACCATGTTCCACGTGGTCCTTGATGAAATGATAAAGATCGATGTGCTTTGATTTCAGTCTTTGGCCGAGTTGCGAGATCGTAATGGCACTTTGATTGTCGCAGTACATCGGGATTCTGTCAAATACGTAACCATAGTCTTTGAGTTGTGTTCTCATCGAGATGACTTGAGCACAACATGCGGACATGGCTACATATTCTGCTTCGGTAGATGACAGCGATGTACAATCCTGCTTCTTTGATTGCCAAGACACGAGTTTATCACCAAGAAATTGTAGAGCTCCTGAAGTACTTTTCCTTGAGTCTAAGCATCCTGCGTGATCGGCGTCTGAAAAAGCGATTAGTTCAAAACCGAGAATCCCGGATACGGATCCCCAAGTTAATGGTTCCCTTGATGTATCGGAGGATTCTTTTAGCCTCGAGAGGTGGGTTTGATTGGTCATGGCCGATACGGGAGCATAGATAAGCGGCAAAGACAATATCAGTCCGCTGTTGTACATAGATACATGAGAGACCCAATAATACTTCGGTATTTGGTCGGGTCTACTAATTTCCCATGTAAATCAGCGTCTAGCTTCTTGGTATGAGCCATTGGTGTGGCATAAGTGTCCGAGTTTTCATTCCAAATTTGTTTAACAATTCAAGGGCATATTTGGGTGACTCAAGAAAATACCGCGGGTGATTGATGAACTTGCGTCCAGAAAGAATGTGAGTTAACCCATCATGGACATTTCAAAATTTTTCTTCATTAGTTTTGCAAAAGCGATTGAAAACTTTTTATGTGTAGACCCAAAATGATGTCATCCACGTAAATTTGAACAATTAAGATATGTGCCCCGTGATATTGTATAAAAGAGTTGGGTCAACCGAACCTTTGGTGAAATTATTAGCAATGAGGAAGGATGATAGCTTATCGTACCATGCTCGAGGAGCTTGTTTGAGACCATCTGAGCTTTGTTCGGTTTGTAGACGTGATTATGAAACTTCGGGATCAAGCGAATCCATCGGTTGGTGACATAAACCGTTTCTTTAAGTTGTCCATTGAGAAGCGGTTTTGACATCCATCGATAGACCGTCATATTCATATGAGCGCTGAGCGCTAGAAATATCGAACGACCTCAAGGCGAGCAGCGGAGCAAAAGATTCTTCAAAGTCAATACCCTCTTCCACGGCGATAACCCTTAGCCACGGGCGTGACTTATTCGGATAACATTTCCTTGACATCAATTTGTTTTCCAAATCCATTTTAGACCAATGGCGTAGACTCCTGTTGGTCTTTCAACCAATTCCCATACTTCAAGGCGTTTGAATTGGTTGAGTTCTTCTTGCATGGATTCAATCGGTTGTCTTTTGTCATTCGTCTTTGATGTTTTAGGTTTTAGATTGGCGCGGTGAGTGCATAAATGCAATGTTCACGTCTGTGTGAAGGCGTTGTCTTATAACGGCTGGTTGATTCGGGTTGCTAATAATGTTTTCCAGATGATGGTCTTTCGTCCATCTATGTGTGGAGGGTTGATGTTGATATACATTGTGCGGTCCGAGGATTCAAATGGTTTGTTGAAGATTCGCGACATCAGTGCGGCGATCTCATTAGCAAGCGGGTTGAAGAGCATTTGGATCAAAATCTGCGGTGGGGTACTACATTGAGAATATCATCGGCTGACTTCATCATTGTTGGAAGCGGTTTGTTCAAGCTGTTGTGGTGGAGTCAAGCTGGTGTAGGTGCATCTGCAACGATAGTTGTTGTAGCAGTGTATCGAGTATAAGAGTATTATCGGGTTGAGCGTGAAAGCAGCGGATACACGGAGCACGTTCATCAAGATCGTCAGCGAATAGCGGAGCAAATAACCTTTCCATTTGTTGGAGTAAGGCTGGGGCTTTGTTGGTGATGATGGGGTTTGGGGAAGTTTAAGCGGTTGTGTCGGGTTCCAAGCTGTTATACTCGAAGCCATTGTGAAGAAGTTTAGAATCGACTTCCCCCAAACCGACATCTGTCTTTAGCAGATTTAAAACTTTGATGAAGTCTACATTTCCTATAACTTTTGAAGGTTTGATGCAGGAATTTGTAGATGAGCGATAAACCATACAAAGAAAATCTGACTAATTGCGGAAGATCCGTTCGAGGGTAACATGCTAGAAATCAACAAGATCTTCTCACGTATTTGAGTAACTTCACACAAGATCACTCGTGAAATTGAGACGATAACACCAAAGTGAGACGTTTGAGCCACATATCGTCTTATTTCTTCCCTCTAATTGAAGAAATTCAAGAAGGCATTGGGTTTTAGCAAAGAAGCATGTAGAAGAACAAGGAAGCAATGACCACCTACACACTCTCTCCCCTCGATGTTTTCAATGATTCAGAATCATACACCACGCATGTTGATGATGAATTGAAGGCAACGAAACTATGTATAAGAGACAATGAAACCATGTATGTCCAATTGATCGAACAAGTGTGAAGTACTAAAAATATTTCGAGAGAGTCAAGCTGGCGATAAAACTTCTCTGTTCATATTGTTGATCATCAACTATGACATTGTTGTAGGAAACACTTTGATCTTACATTATAGAAGATTCGGTTGTTGTTGTAGATTCATGTGTATCTGAAATTAGAGTATTATCGATTATGCATTGAAACATTCGATACATATGAAGCACGACTTTTGGAAGAATCTTTAACAAGAGGAGCAAGCAATGTTTCCAATTCATGACGATTAAGTACAATGGTGGAACAAGCTGATGGATCATTAAATTTTAGACGGTGAGAAGCGGGTCCTACGCTATATTATAGAAGCCATGGTACATTGTACCTGCATGGAAAAATAGAAGGGGCAAGGAAGAAAAACATGGATCCCCAAGTGTAGCGGGTTCCGGATGTTAGAAGCATAAAGATGTAGTGTCAATTATCTTCTTGACACCTGAACATGCTAATTTGATGATTTCCTTTCTGCCTCGGGGATGGATGTTGTTGGTATCCCACTTGTTTTGGTGCAACTACTTAGTATCTTGCCTGTAGGAATCCACCTAAGACTAATAGTTTTGAAAATCCTACCCGTTGGTATCCATCTAAGGTTAGATCTAGGGGATGTTGAAACTTCTTTTGGGAAGAGTCTGCGTCCTATATGGATCCACCTATTAGGTTTCTGACAGTTCACTTTTAGATCAACGGGTTTATTTCTAACTGTTTGTTGAGTTAACTTAGGTTTTGGTTTGCTACTACAAGTAGTGTTCAGTAATACACTCGAAGGTGATACACTAGGTCGTGAACCTAAGATTCCATCCTTTTGAAGAAGTGCCCTTTTCCTAGCCTTTTCTAGATCATAGTTCTTGTATGCGTCATTTGAATCATATGAATTTTTAATTTTAATGCTCGGTTTAGACACAGTGTTCGAACTAATCCTAGATTTGCCAGGAGTAGCCACATGTGGAGGTTTAACGAAGCAGGTATAACATAAGCGAAGCATTATTCTTAGGCGGGGAATGTAGAGTGGCCTTTTAACAAATGATTATTCTCAACAACTTGGGAGGGAAACCGTGGTTTTGAAGATTTTGAGCGTTGATTTAAATGCGGTTGGTTGTCTAACTCTTGATTGTTTTCTCGAAAGGTTGTAGAGATGATTTCCCCAAGATTGTTTGTTTAGCAAAATTAGTATCCACACTCTTGTCGATGAATCTTCTCGGTTTGTTTAGTAAAGCAACATGTGCAAGCCCCTTTGCTTGAAGTTGAGCCTTTAAATGCTCATTTTCTTTAACTATTGTATCCACACGATTACTTTGTTCATTCAAAGATTTACTTTTGGCTCGAGGTTAAAACATTGTTTTGAAGTTTAAGTTCAAGAGAGATGCAATGAGCCTCAAGTTTTGAAAAATCTTTTTGAAATTGAGAAATGGTCTTTTGAGGAGAATGATTTGATTCAAGAGTTTGATTTGGCGTTTAGTTGAATTGTTAACAAGTAAGGGCTCGGACATGAGATAGTTATGCGGACATTGTGCAACACACTGGTCAACCTCTCCTTCATTACTAAATTCAGGTTGCTCGGTATGTTGTGTCGCATTTGAGGTCGAGAATATGATCAACGATGGATTGTACCTCGACCATCCGTTACGTATGGATGTCATAGGTGGGTAAGATATCTTCCTCAACCATTTCTTTGTCACGGTTGGGCTCGGTGCGTAGTTAAGTATGATATCTTCTCGGATCATTCTTTGTCATCCTGCTTTTCCAATGCTACAACCTCATTGTCCGCATTACCGACAGTTGCAATAATCACAACATTCTCAACGTCCATTTGAGCATTCCTTTCATGTACATCAACTCTTTCACCTTGCATGACTAGCTGAGATATCGGGAATTTGATGATGTCGGCGCTTCAATGCGAGCGAGCCATGTATCCTTCTTCCAATGCCACAAATGGATCTTTATGATCGAGAATCCATTTCAACTGCTCTGCGAAGAATCAAAAGAAGAAAAGGTGCAAAGTCGATATAGCACACATAAGGTCGATATAGTGAATCTCAATTTCCCTCCAAAAATAATTATGAAAAATTTTGACTCTCAAAATTTGAAATTCACTATAAAATTCAATGCTAAGGTTGAAAGAAAATTTTGAGTTATGACAATTTTGACGCTAAATTTGACCAAAAAAATTCGAATTTGGGCCCTAAAATTTGAATTTTTGACCAAAATTTTCATAGTTAAACCATAATTTGAATCTCGCGTAAAAATTGAACGTTTAGTCTCCCCGAAAAATTAAATTTTACTCAAATTTTCCCGCCAAAAATTAATTAATTTTTTTTTTTATTTTTTTTTTATTTTTTATAACTTGTGTTGATGGATCTTTGTAGTCGAATGAAACGCTGTTGATGAAGTGTCCTTAGGCGTAGAAATCACAATAACCAAGTAGCACTTAAGCGTAAAAACACCAAAGTTACGCGTAACAATGAGAGTTACGCGTAGTTTTAGCTTACGCGTAAGCAGGGAAAAAAGACTAAAGTTATTAAGTAAGCAATAAGTTATCGTAGAAAACTTAGGGATTATCTTATCGTGGACTAGGCTTAGGGCGTAGGATGAATCTTATCGTAGGATTTTCTACTGGCGTAAGCTATGCTTATCGTAAGTTTAGGGTTTTATCCCAAATGATCTTTTACACTATCACAAAGCAAAAGATATCCAAAGTCGACGTATTTTCAGGCTTATCCAAGCAAGAAAACACGGAGTAAACCACAAGAACGAAGATCAAACCAAGGATAAAGTTAGGCGTAGAATTAGGGTTTTGATACGCGTAGTTCTACTCGTAAAATGACTTTTGCCCAAAGATGTTTCTAAACCAGTTTTTGTGATGAAATAGCTTCAATATCACCAAAATAACACAAAAGTGTGAAACTTGATGATCCAAAGCTTCTAAAAGCATTACGCGTAGGAAAACACCCTCGTACAAAAACTAGCTTAAAAGCGATTCTACACACATAAAGTTTCAAACTTTTTGCCAAAAACTTAAACTTTAACACCCAATAACCTTTAAAGTACAAGAATCTTGGATTGAAAAGTGTAAAAAATGAGTTTTTAAGCGTGAGAAAGGTTAAAAAACGTGAACCTTACAAGTAGACAAAAAAACAAACCGTTTCACCCAACTAGATGGCGATTGATACCACACTACATCATCATTACCAAATCTTTCATACGACCTTAAGAACATTCCTCAAACGTGGAGAACCCTCTACATCATCATTACCAAATCGGTCTTTGGTCGTGATAGTGGTTATGAGCATCCCAAGCTCATGGAACTACAAATCTTCTGGTCATTAATCAACAAAAGGACATGAAATTGAAACCTTTGCTATGGGAAGACATGATGTCATTTCACAGAAACTTGGCTCAAAGATTCCCTATGGGATACGAAATTGTTGATCCAGAGAGCACTTGGACTTCATCCCGACATTCCACGGAGGCTCAATGACCGGATAATCCGCGATATGTTGGTGAGCCTACCCTATCGGTCGAGAATCAAGGAATCGTCAACAAAGAAGCGAGTGCCCGTCTTTGCGATCACCTTGACAAATGAAATCAAAAACTTGAAACATACAAAAGGTATCAAGTAGCGATCGAGAAGGAAAAGTTGGTCATCTCGATGAAAGCCTTCGGAACACCTACTAGGAGAACGAGAAGAGGAAGTCTTTGGTAGTCTTTGCAAGCGAGTCGAAGGATGTTTCCCGGGAGGAATCCTCCACGAAGGGGCAGATTCCGCCAAGGAAGGTTCCTATTCCGTATCTAAACACGAACTGAGAGAAAGCTAATGGGCGAGGACTTGGAGGCTCTTGAATCGGATGAAGAGACTTTCTACTCTGAATCGCACCAGCAAGAAGAACCTCCTTGGCCGGCTAAACCTCCAAGTCCACCGGTGACAAAGGAAAAGGGAAGACTCACATACTTGTGCCTTATGAAGCTCGGATGAAGAAGAAGAGCAACTGGATACTTCATACGGGAAGAAGTTCAAATTCCTTAGACTCCAACACGTGGCAAAAGAATTTTCAAAGAACAAATGGGTGGCCCCGGAGGGTCAAGTGGTGCAGCTCAACCTTCACCAAATCCTGATGCGGTTAATCAACCCGATAAAGGATCCGGTGCCACCACTTTTGTACAACAAGAACCGCGTGTCGAAGATACTCTTGAGTATGATTTTGAAGAACCGAGTCGAGAAGTTAGAGAAGGTAAAAGCTGATGAAGAAATTTGTGCGGTAAAGCCAAAGCTGATGAACAAGCTAAGTCTGGCAATGAAGAAGATGTTGAGTATGATACATTTCTTCTAGATAGTCCGCTACGATCAAAGGAAGAAACTTCGAACCACCAAAGGACGGGGTCTCCTCACATCTCTTCGTCATCAGATTCTTCTTCTCACTCTTCACCACCACCATCAAAGAAATCAACCAAATCATCATCGGATCGATTAAAGAAGCCAACTCCATCTTGGATCTCTCAATCTAAGAATCGAATCGTTAAAGCCGTCAAGCGAGTCGAAGAAAGATATTCTCTGAAAGTTGAATTTCCTCACGTCGGATAGCGTATCTTCATGATGAGAATGACAAGATGAAAGTTGAAAGGGAGTATGTCTGAGAAGCTTATGAAGGATGATCTTCAAGGGAGCATGGGCGAGATGATAAAAGGATACACTCACAAGTTCTTAATGGAGGTCATTCCAAGACTGACAAAGGAGATGTATACGGACAACTTTATCGAAATCTCTTACATTTAGCCAAGCAAGCCATGAAATCAACTCCGATGAATTTGAGCATCAATCTAGTTGAAACTACAATCTTCTCAGATGATGAATTAGTAAAGCTGGTACGGTAGCATGAAATGTCAACACGCTCGCAGCGTTTGCCTCCCATGAAACTAAAGCTGTTTGAAGCATTCTTTGGAATACCAACTCAATTCATCATTAAGAGAAGAGGCTATAAGGCCTAAGCGTTCAAGAGATGATGAAGACAAAGATCAAGATAAGGATAAGGAGCCTAATAGCGCAAAAGTCGGTGAATCATCTTCGATTGATTACTCAATGCCGCCTCCACCACAAAAGACTCGACTCAACAAAGATCTCATCCCCGCTCTTACTGGCGATAAACCTCGATTCAGAGACACCACCCGGACTCGAGAAAACCGGTGATCACTTTGAGTATCACGGGTGGTGGCGATGAAGAATACCATGAGCCCCAACAACAACCCGCCTCACCCGACAAAGTACAAAAACCGGAATCCTCATCTAGGCCTAAGAAAAAGAAGAAGAAGGTGCCCAAGAATGACGTCCTATCATGGCTAGATGAAGATAACACGGAGGAATTTGAATGGTTTTCTACACTTGTCAATTCCACTCCCTACCCTGAAGAAGGTCAAGATCGGGTAGACGGTAATACATTGGAGCATGCAAAGATCTTGCAAGATAAATTCGAGTAAAGAAGATGACGAAATCTGAGTTGCGACGAATCAAAAATGAAGCTTTTCAACTGTGGAAAGATAGCTCAGAAAGTGCCATCGAGGTCGAATATCACCTTGACAACATTGCTCGAGCTATGTCTAATAACATAGATTGGCTCAACCGGAAGCAAACATCGACTTTACTGACGGGACAACCCTCCATATTACACCGGCCGGTCTAAACCACTACCAACGATCGGCCAACCGGTCGACCTAGGATCCCATTCGGATATTTCTTCAACAAAGACTTGGAATTTCTTCTTCCGCGGTGGCAATGGTTCAAGGAAATACGCTACATCACGACACTTCCATTCCCGTGACCGAATACTCAAACTGCTTAGCTATCGAGGAAAGAGCTAATCACTTGTTCTCCAACAAAGTGGAAGCATCCGACCGAGATGCAATGTCGGATTCATCATTGGCGGAGCGTAGGCCAGAATCTACTACGTACTGTGAGTGCGAAGTCTCAACATGCGGTGTTGATTACTAAAACATCGTTGCCATCAAACACGTTCATCTTTCGTCCAAATGGGACTACACGTATCTCAAGAATATTGTGGTCAAGAGACAAGACGAAAGGGATTATGCATTCTCGGAAGTCGACTTTGAGAATTTGTCTATCAGCGACATGAAGATATGTACCTTGCCAAAGTACGTGGTCGTATGAGACAATTCTCCACTGAAGTACAACGTGAATTCATTAAGTCGGTGCTCATCTTCATCAGACGCATAGTTATCAAAGAGCGTGTAGAAGATCTCGGTGGCGGTTGAATCTTATCGGACGTGTCAACTTCACTCCACACGGCTTGATCTTCCGACATCAACCGGCTCTCACAACTTACACTCATCGGCAAACCATTACGTCGTTTACGCAGTGAACTTCAAAGAAATTGCTTGATGCAGAGATCTTCACAAGTTTGGAGATCACACTTTGAAGATGGTTAGGGGGATTGGCTTAACCGGTTGAAGGATATACACCAAAAGATCGGGTCTCTAAGCGATGGAATTCTGGGATCGAAGGGATGTGAAGAGGATCATCACAATGATTGATGAGCGGTTGTATAGAAGGTCGGTTCGAAGATTGGAAAGCTATGTTGGTGGTCGACCGAGAAAACATCATCGGCTTTCAACTGCTTCTTTCATTATAAATTTGGATGTATGATTTATTATGTCAATGGCTTGTGCACATATTACATTGTACAACCCGTACTTGTAAATAAAGGACCACGTGGTGCTTGATGCCACAATCCTTATATAAGGGGCGAAAGCTTCTTACTTTTGAGTAAAACCTATCAAACCTTTCACTTTTCAAGGTTTTGCTCAAAAGAACAAGTACTTTCCCTTATGATTTTCAAAACCTCAACCGTTTATATCACTTGTTGAGGGGAGTACTTGACTTAAAACTTTGTTCACAAATTGTTCACAGTGGTCATTCTTCCCAACACTTTCGAAATGGTCATATTTGTTCTCAACTTTTCAAAAATAACATTTTATATGCCATTTTGAGGGGGAGAAAATACGTGATAAGAAATATGTTGTGTTTTTGCTATATGAACTCTCGTGTGAAAAGACTTTAACCCAAGAATTGGCGAGATATTAGCGATCGGTAAATCGAAAAGACTTGTCGGGACGGGTAATAATTTCAAGCTAGTTAGCTAGTGATGTAGCGTGTCATGAAAGGACTTGTCAGAGTAGAATGTACCATTCGAGAAACTCTTGGTAGACATGAACTCTGACGGGTTTGACAACCTTTAGAGGATTGTCTACACCTTCAAGGTAGTTATTAGAGCTAGTTGTCACCTAAAAGCGGACAATGCAACTCTTTAACTATGCCACGTAACCGTGTCTCGCGGGGGAAATGTCTATCTTGAGTTGATCAATTCAAAATGTCGCGCTCTTTCCTCCTGTGCATTTAACCGTTAATACTCTTAAGCACATGTGGAGGGGGAGTATTTATGCAAAATCTCATCTCAACGGTGGTTCAAAAATGTTTTTTATTCATAAACACTGAGCGAGATTTTTCAAGTAAATGGTTTTATGGCAACATAGGTTAGTCATGGAGTTATAAGGTGACTAAGGTTAGGAATAACCGTCCTATGATCCGCCAGAGCCGGAGGGATCTACCCAAGGACACCACAAATAGTTAGTATTTAGAAGTCCTTAGGTATTAATGTAAAAAGGAGAAAATGAGAATCGGAGAAAGAAGGAGTTGAAGAATTAAAAAGAAATGCAAAGAAAAGGGTGAAAAGAAATAGCCCTCAGTTATTCAACTTAGAGGCGGAACATAGGGTTCAATTCATATACTATTGGTTGTCACTAGATGACACCGGTATTGAAGATTAAAAGTCGTCATGGACCCGGTGACGCATGCACTAAACCTTCTTAACCACTCAAGTTTCTCTCAGCAGAAGCTTGTTTCATTCTCACATGGAACCCTACGTAAACTATTGGCTTTCTCTTAGAGATTCTTTGGTATTGAACAAGGAGACCCTCTCCCTAGTCTCAGCTCAGGAAAACCAAAATGCACTATTGAGTCTAGAGCCACGAGATTCATCAAAAGATCTCTTAGGTACACTTGACATTTCATCACTTGACATTCAACAATAAGAATTTGGTGGTTCATTATCGAGTCCTTCACAGATCTTAGCAATCTATCGAGAACATTTATGAGAGGTTCACAATTGTGATCCTCGGTGATTGAATGGAAACTCTGCCGGGTCAACATCAAAGCGACCACACAGGCGGCGATTAAACTTCGGCAACTCCCGTGGATTGCGCTTAGTGGTCTCAAAGCGGTCTACTGATCGTGAGGTGATACTTGATGTACCTCGTGACTCATCTGAATCGTAGGTGTACCGGTACATCGTGTTATCTCACTTGTGGGACTCCAGATTGAGCGGCCTTTGTAGAATTAGAGTTGTGTTTTCACACTATCTTTGTTAACACTCGAAGTTCAAACTTGTAAGTGCCGGAATCCGCTTATTACTAACCGTTTTATGTTTTCTTCTTATGGAAGCTCTGGAGCGGAATGATCGTGCAGACTCTTCTCATGCTCACTCCAACATCATCACTAATGGAAGTTCTATCCAAAAGCAACACAACGGTCAGAATGATTCTTCGTCAAATCAAAGAATCTACAAAGTTAAAGACCTAAAGAACTTCATCGATCTCGATTTCCAACGTCAAAAGGCGTGTGAGCATGTTGAATAATGGCGTGGAGACACCGGAGCGTGAAAAGGAACTGAGAGCGAGATAACAACATACTATCATTTTCATCACAAAGAACAATGATCAAAGAACAAAGTTAAAGATGGCGTCAAAGCATAACTGTTCAAAGAAAACTATCTCGCTACAGCGGGGAGATGGTTGAATCAAGGCAATTCATCTCACAAAAAGAAGAATGTGAGAAGACGTCAAAGCTACTATTACATCAACGCCTTCACCGTTTTTCATCACCAACACTTGAGGGAGATTGTTGGAATCACTCCTAAACCATAATCAAGTGTTAGTAATTAATATGTAATAGGTAGCTTAATTATGGCCTTTATGTTTGTTATTAGCCTTAAGCTTATGTAGAAGGCCCATGAGCTTAGGCCCATGTCCATTAAGGAAAGGATGGGAACTAGGAGTGTTGCCCTAGCTTCCCTCCTATAAATACTCTTGTAAACCTTCATTTGAAGGTTGGTTGTTCAAGTTATTTCTTTCACTACACTCTACGCATAACCGTGTCTTTATACCGTGTGTTTGTGTTTGATTTCTTGTTCAATCGCCTCTATCTCTTTCTATTAAGCTTGTGTTGTAAATCTAGTGACCTAACACGAGGAAAAAATGGCTTTTCATACAAGCCAAGGCGTCTACTGCTACACCAAAATGCCCTTTGGCTTGAAGAACGCAGGCGCCACCTATCAACGGCTAGTAGACAGTGCATTTGAAAAATAGGTTGGCCGCAACCTAGAGGTTTACGTCGATGACCTGGTCATAAAAAGCCATACTGAAGAGGAATTGGTGCGTGACATAGAGGAAACATTGGGACACTTAAAGAGATCAACATGAAGCTAAATCTAAAAATGCACCTTAATCTACTGAAGGCATGTTCCTTGGATACTTGATAGAACGATGGTATAAAACCGTGTCGAGAAAAGACTAAAGGCATTGCTCGAACTTCCTTCACCATACGTTGAAGGAAGTCCAATCCCAATGGAAAGGCTGGCCAGTCTAAGCAGTTACTATCTAAGTCGGCGGACAAATCACTACCTCTTTTCAAAACACTCAAGAAGTGTATAAAAAGGGAGATTTTCGATGGATGCGAGGCGAAGAGGCCTTTAAGCGGCTTAAACAACACACGGCAACACTCCCCACACTTGTAGCACCCGACCGGGGAAAGAGTTGATTATGTAGTTATCCGCTAATGGGCGGTCGTAGCGGTGTTACTAGCGATAGGGATTCATACAAACACACTTGTCTATTTTGTAAGCAAAGCGCTCAAGAAGACGGAGGCGAACTATAGGCGCCATGGAGAAATGGATTACGGCATTAGTGTTATTTGCTAGCGGCTACAGCAGTACTTCAAAGCGCACCCTATAGCGGTAATCACGCAGACCAACCGATCAAGCAAATCATCTCAAGCGGCGCACGCGCCGGACGGCAAAAATGGAGTGTGTTGCTCGGTGAACACAACATCACCTACAGACCCGCGTACGCGATAAAAGGCGGTACTCGCAGATTTCATCATTGAAAACCGGACCGCGATGATGCCCCACCCAAACACGAAGGAACTACAAGATCCATGGATCCCGTTCGCGGACCGGATCCTCGCGTGGATGGAGTGAGGCGAGCCTCATCCTCACAAACCCGAAGGAATGGAATTCACTTACGCATTGCGTTTGAATTCCACGGCAACAAACAATGAGGCGGAAATCTGCGAAGCCCTAATAGCGGACTCGCATGCGGCTCGAATGGGTGTCACGTAACCTAGAAGCGAATGTAGACTCGGACTAGTAGCCAACCCGCGTGTTGGCGATGCGTGGCCAGGAGGAAAACATGATTGATACCTCGACAAAACCAAGGTACTAATCCAAGGCTTTGACAGGTTTACCATCAAACAGGTTCCTAGAGGGGAGAGCGAAAAGTGGATGCACTAAGCAAAATCGCATCCATGAAGCTTTGCACACCTATCCAGCGGTGTTGGTGGAAGCGTTGAAAAGCAAATCCATCTCGAGAAATGGAAGTATCCACGGTAATAGAGGAAGAGCGGACCTATGTGGATGACACAGATAACGAATTCATAAGCAAGGGAGTATTACCCCAGAGCGAAGGAAGCGGTGGGATACGGCGCCGCGCAAAAAGTTTGAACCGGGACAACATACTATATCGACGCTCTTTCTTGCAACCATGGCCCATTTGTGTTGGCCTACAAAGAAAACTATGTGTTGCTAGAAATCCACGAAGGTTCATGCGGCATGCATTGGGACCACGATATATGTGGTGGCGCGGCTTTAAGGTGAGGGTACTCTGCGGCCCACCATGCACCGTGGCCTTACGGGAATTAATAAAAAGTGTGGCGTATGTCGGGTTCATCGACCCATTCGCGCCAACCACAAGCGAGGCTGACACCCATTACGGCACCATGGCCATTCTACAAGTGGGGTATCGACATAGCGGGACCCTTTCGGTGCGGCGGGGCGGTGAAGTTTTTAATAGTGGCAATAGACTATTTCACCAAGTGGATTGAAGCAAAAGCGGTGGTGACAATTCTGCGGCAATCGTCAAGCGCTTTGTTTGGGATAATATTGTATGCCGCCGGTTTGCTGGGGAAATCATCTCGGACAACGGGAAACAATTTTGTGACAATCCCTTCAAGGATTGGTGCGAGAAGTTGAACATCCGCAGCACTTCCGCGTCGGTTAAACATCCACAATCCAATGGATTAGTAGAGCGTGCAAATCGAAGTTTAGGTGAAGGCATCAAAGCACGTCTGGACAAACACAAGGGACGATGGGTGGAAGAATTATCCCACGTCCTATGGGCTCACCGCACCTCAATCAAAACTAGCACGGGGACACCCCCTTTCTCTAGTCTATGGGACGAGGCGTCATACCATCGAAATTGGGATGCCAACAATTTACGCTTCTTTGAAGTTAATGTTGCAACCAATGATGACGAGCGGCGCATCAACTTGGACTGTTGGAAGAAAGGCGTGGCGTGCGGCTATATGTGAAGCAAGGTCGAAGTCAAAGATGAAGGGATACTATGATGCAAAGGTGGCGGTGTTTCATTGAGACCGGTGATTTTGTATACCGTGCAACGACGAGCCAGCGCCTTGAGGAAGACATAGGTAAACTTGGACCAAAGTGGGAAGGACCCTACGAGGTTACTGAAGCACTAGGAACAGGCGCGTACAAGCTCTGAGACATGGATGGTCATGAGCGCAGCGTACATGGAACATTTGCAATCTCAGCGATGCTACCTCTGATGCGGCTCTGGCCCGGCACATGGATGTTTCCGCACTCTAGTGAAGTGCTCAATAATTATCCGTGTAGATCGTTTTTGCTTTACTTAGGCATATGTCTTATTTATTTTCTTTCTTAAACACTTGCAAGTGTTAATTAAACGTCGCGGTTTCTAGCTAACTCCGCGACACATTTCAATGTGTTATTTCCATATACTTTATGTCTTAACATTTTCTTATTTTTTGCCTACATGGCGTGCATGCATTTGATAAACCCACGATGGTAAAAGGATGAGTCAACCTACTAAATGACTCGTTGAGTAAGAGGGTTGCAAACCCATCAACATCGGATCATGTATCCTTGTTAAACACCTTATTCACAAGACGTTGGAATAAGTTCGATGCGTATCCCACGGACGGCGCAATTATGCATACGGTCTTGCGTTTAACAAAATAAGGAATCAACACACTTGACTCTTTAAGATGATATTTACTGATGCTGTGCATATCACATCATACACGATTATGACACAATTACTTAGAAATTATGTTTTAAGTATACTATGATTTTCATACATGACTATGCATTTCTCATATTATTGGCGCTTGTACAAATTGGATCTTGAGATAACGAACACGTTTTCTACACGTGAGCACTGAGATAAGTATGCACATTACAAGTTGCAATAATATTGACAAGCACTTAAACAAGGGATATTTTTATTAATGACTACAAGTTATTACAAAAGGATGTTCATACACAAAAGGTTCTATCTATATACTCTTAGACCGCTCCGGTGATGGCGTCCCAGCGGTGGTAGCATCACCAATCTCGCTTAGCCTCCTCAACAAGTTGAGTCTTGGCGAGACCGCGGTGAAACACTCACTGGAACCGTCGGACCTTGGGAGATGAGCTGCACCAAGCCCGCACAAAATTGCTTTACCTTTCACACCTTCCTTTTTAGCAAGTGCAGTGCATCGCTTCCAACACTTCCTTCAAGGGCATTTCCTTCTCTAAAGCAAAGGGATTGAGAATGTCCTGGGGGTGAAAAAATAGGCACTTGCGGTGAAACATCGGACTTGAGAAAATAGTCAGGAAGCTTCGCATACAGTCTGATGATGGGCGCTAAAGTCCCCTTCCATAATAACCCCAATGGGATAATCACAGTGCGCGCTCCATCTCGTGATCATGGGAAGATCTAAGGCCTTCATCTTATTCATCGCGGCAACGGGTTATCATAAGGCGCACATCATAATCGGTACTTTTGTGGTACCTTGTGGAAGTCGACTTCTTGCGGCGCTTCCACGACCTCGACTTTCCCTCGCCAAGGTACATTGGACCACTCCCCAAATCGTCCACTACCTCCTTGGACTCAAGGGTGCTAAAAAGAAGCGGCAAAGCGCGGCCATGACTAATGAGCCACTGCGCTGGCAATGGCGGAACAAGAGATGAGGATATAATTCCTCATCATACTCTAAACTAAGCTACGACTTCATTTCTTAGCCTCGGATGCCCTTCAGCGATGGGCGAAGCTCCCCAATTCTTTGAGCGGCTTATCCACCCTTCTCTAAGTACTTGGCTTGCTGACCACGGGAAGACTTATATTGAGCAGTACGCCGGCGCTCACGATTTATCGCCTAACAGCCATTTTCTCCTCTGCAAGCTTGTGGTATGCACCTAAACCTCACCGGCCGGCTTTAGCACTAGCCAAGCGCCTCGGCCAGCAGCAATCGGCGGCTACCCTCTCGGCAACCTTGTTTTTAGTTTATCAATAGCGAGGAGGCTTGATCTTGCGGTATGGCCGCCATCTCTCTGACAAAAGGCTGCTCCAATGGCGTGTCCCCGGCCGCCAGCGGCTGGCTCATCACTTTGGCTCTTTTGCCCGAGATTCGATAAGGGACTAGCCGTGGGTGGCGCGAATTTCGATCGCAGCTCCACGCATACGCGTAGATCCCGGGATTATTAGCCTTGCGCAACAAAAAAAGAAGAAGAAGAAGCCAAGGTAAGCAACTGCGGGGCAGTTCACATCGGTGATGGAGGCGGAGGGCGGTCTCGAGGGGCGATTCCACATTAAAAATGGCAGCTTCTTCACGGATGGCCTGGCATACTCACCACCAGGTGCTCTTTTGCGCTTCAATGTAGCGCTTTCCTCCTCCTCATCTTCTTCTTCCATGCCTCCGGCCACACTCACTGTAGAGGCGTAGAGGGAGCCACGGGGCTCGAGGCGCTTTGAATGGGAGTTGCCTCAATATAGCTGATGGCTGGCCCCTCTTCTCCCGAGTTCATTTCAAGAGTGCGCCTACGGTAGCCTCTAGAATGTCCTCTTCTCCTTCCCTCGGTCGTGCCATGGCGTTATCTGGCGTGGCCTTGCCACAAGCGTGAAAGATCCATCTCGCCAGCGAGAGGACAACAAATAAGCGAGGTTACATAATGTGTTAAAAGGAAAAGAAACTCTTACATTAATTAAAGGGGATCGAGAAGGAATGAGCACCCACCACAACCATCGGCGCCCTAAGAAGGTTGGCATCTCATCCGACATACCAAAGTAATTGCGGCTAATGCCCATATGCAGAGAATTCCTCGGGATAGGAACCAATGGGGATGCGATTGGCGTTTATCGATTCGCATCCTCGCGACATATGATCGAGGCGGTCATCGCCAGGCAATGAACCACAGGTATAGAAATTATAGCGCCACGGAAAGCATCGTCATCTACCGGAAAAATGACTCCCTCCAATTTCTAAGCGTCTACTTTCTCATTATAACACGAAGTTTGCCGGTAGCGCAGCAAAGGATACCCACCCATGTGACCATGTCATGTGATAAAAGTGCGGAATAGATGGATAGTAGGGTTTACCGCCTAGAAGTGGCAATTCACCTCGAAATTGGTGATTTTAAGTACTTGCATCGCGGTCATTGGGGACAGTCGCATTTGTAATAATTTAGTACGTCGCACAAAATCGGGATATGGGCACACGTTGATTAGCGAATTGAAAAATGCGTGTATACCCTACTTTCCTTCGAGGGAAGTCCGCTTGATAGACGTTCAGCGCCTTGAAACAGCGGATGCACGTCAAGTGGTATATAATAATCCGGGTGAATTCTAGAAGTTAAGCTCTCGGTGATATCGGAGGTGAAATCGGTCTTGTTTAACCATGGTATTGTTCTTTTATACCAGCAGCGATTACCTTCGAATCGGTGGTTTCACGAGTTGCAACTTGAAGGTTTTATTAACAATGGCGGATTAGGTTTTCCTTTGTAAGAAGCGGTAAAATGAGACGGATGGATATATCGTTTTCTTCTCCCGGCGATGAGTGACCGTGGATCCATTATCACCAACTTGGACGGTTACTGATGTGGCCTTTCGGCAATACTTTCCTCCGATTTCGAGGGTCCATTTTTAATTACTATGTCTAGGTACAATGTATATCTTTGGTAGGGGAACTTCTTTTAGACTTCTTAGCTCACCGCCAATTTTTTCTTTGGTTATTAGTCGCATCCGCTGATCAACCAACGCGCTTATACTAGGCGGGGGGACGTGGCGGCGTATAGTCACGTATTGGTCATGAACCGAGCTAAAGTCCGATACTAATGAGCCCGACCTGAGGCTAAGTCGAATCGATGGTGTTTGGGGCGAAGGACCAAGCCCGATGGTATTTATGGAACCGCGATCTGGGATATCTCTAAATAAGGAGTTAATCATTCCCGGCCAAAGGGATCTGGCTGAAAGGTTGGGGAACCGCGAACTCAACAAGGATTCAGGTGTGTATATAAAGGAACATCCTGCCATTAAAAAGTACTATTTACAAACCTAACTCTGTTTTAACC
>OU343225.1:257497692-257540684 GCA_910596185.1 Chrysanthemum makinoi
AATTTTCTACTCAATTGGGATGTGGTATTATATGTCTATCTCAGGGTTTAACTTATAATTTTTCTAGGTTTATTTTTGATAATATGGTTGAGAATATAACTAAGAAAAAGAACAAGTTTTTAATGTACCCTAGGTTTTTGCAAATAATTTTAGACATTACTACCCAAACCCAAGCCTTTTATCCCATAGGAGCTTTATCTGCTAAATTATTTGCTTCAATGAAAACTAAATTTGAGGGGACACATTATCCTTTACTAGCAGCTATGTTGCCTCAGGGAAATGAAATTGCTGATGACGATAATGTTGTTGGTTTACCTTCTACCAATGTTACTGCTGATGGTAATCCTTCAGTTGCCATTGATGAGGCCCTTCTATAATGCTGAAGCATCTAATGTTTCTCCTGACCAACCTCTATCCACACCTTCATCTAGACCTAGTCCACCACCTACACAGGTTCCTCATGATGAGGTTGAGACTGAGTTTAATAGACTGCCTACTCCTAGTCCTGTTAGAGATTCAGTTGATGATAGTGTTCCATTCATTGAGCATGTTGATATTTCTTCAGAAAGGCCCAATGATGCTCCCATTCCCACAGAGCAATCTGATGGTGGAGCTGAGGACTCTATTACACTTACATCTTTGTATGCTTTAGTGAACAAGTATGTAACTGAAGTTGCTGATCTCAAGAAGGAGCTTGGAGAGAATAAATCTAATCTTGGTGGTGAGATTGTTGAATTGAAAAGAAAGGTTCAGGATTTGGAAGTACAACTGGGTCAGAGAAGAAAAAGGAGATTGGATGTTTCTTCTGATGAGGAGGACATGGATGATCAGTTTCAGTCTCTTGATATGTTGGCTAATGTGGCTCAAGAATCTAATGTTTCTACTCTAAAGGTTGATACATCTGTACCGCAAAAGGAGCCAATTTTATTTACTAGAAAAAGGAGAAGACAATATCTGAATAAGGTATCCACTGAAACTTCAAAAGAGCCAAATGTTGATGATGTAACTGCTGATGTTTCAATGGAGGATATTGTTTCTGTACATGGTCAAGCTTCAATTGTACAAGATCAACCAAGTTCTCTACATTCAGCAGATAATCCTGAAGTATTTGTTGCTGAAAGAAGTTTTTATTTGGATCCTAATGCTGAAGTATTTTCAACACCTGTTGAAAAATTTTCTCAACCTGTTTCTTCTGTTGCTAAGTTTGGAGTTTCTTCTGAAGTTCCTCCTATAGATATTCCTCAAGCTAGTTCTGCTGCAAAGTCTATTGCTTCAGAGAAAGAAATACTGATTGATGCAGAGCTTGGTACAGGTCTAGTAAGTGAGGAAGAGTTGAAAGAGCAACAGAGGATGTTAGATGAATGTGCCAATTTGAAGAAAAGTGATGAATTGGCTAAACAACTTGAAGTTGAGTCTGTTTCTAAATTGCCTCCTGAGAGACGAAAAGAATTAGATGCAATGGCTACTCAGATGCCTGCTGAACACTGGGATGTTTATACTCAGCAAGTTGTTTCTAATCCTTCACTTGCTCAGAGTATTTTGGGAGCAGATTTTAATAGTGATGATTTTGTGGCTCAAATGATGGCTCTTAGAAAACAAAAGAAGAAAGAAGCTGTGGCAAAAAGGAAAGCTATTCAAGCTCAAAAGAACAAAACTAAGAAAGTGAGAGCACAATCTGTAGCTCCAACGAAAGATTATATGAGGAAAGTAGTGAAACATCATAGTTACTCTCTATATAACTCTGGTATGACTATGAAGCAGGTTAAGGCTTTACCTGATGCTGAGTTACTCAGTCATTATAATAAGATTATGAAGTTTACTTCATCTAGTCCTGCTTCTGCATCTATTTTGAAAAGAATTGCTGATGCTTCAGATGCTCCTAAATCCAAAAGACCTAAATTTGTTGAGATTGTGGATAATTTTGATGATATTCCACCAAAGATGATATCTCCAGTGGTTCCTTCTGAAGCCACTACTGAAGCTATTCCTTCATCTTCCAGGGTTTCTTCTGCTGTACCTTCTATTGTTTCTGCTGAAGCAACTACTGAAGTTCCTAGTTCAACTGACAAAGTTTCTTCTGCTGAAACTTCTGCGGTTTCTTCTGAGACACCTGATGTGCCAGTTTCAACTTCATTTGTGAAGTCTGTTGATATAGAAGGAGATAATCTGGTTAAGGAAGCTGAAACAACTACTGTCAAATCTACACTGGCAAGAAAGGTGCTTGACAACATGAATGAATTACGTGGTAGTGTTTCTGGTATAGCTAATGCAGAATCTGGAGATATTCCATCTTCGGACATCTATATTCCTGGTAGGAGGAAGAAGAGGATGGCTAAACGAAAGTTCTCTTCTTTAAGGAAATCTGTGAGAACAGCTCGGATTCAGTCATCTCGTAAGCATATTAAGGTTGAGTCATCTCACAAGGATACTCATGTGGATTTAAAGGCGGCTGAGTCATCTTTTATCAAAGAAGGATCTGCTGCTGATTTTCCTGAGGGGTCTCATGATGTTTTGGTTAATTGGTCATTGCAAGAGGATGAACTTAATATGATTCACCGTTTGGATCAAACCACTATGCAGTTCACCTTTTTGAAGGAGATATTGCATTTGGTAGACAGGGCAGATTTGGTTACTTTGTATACTCTTGTCAATAAGTATTACCATTCTAATGCACCAAAGGGTTCTGGGTTATATTTATTGGGTGATCTTCATGTTTTGTTTGATTCAATATCTCCCAATGGTAAAGGATATTTTATTTGGAAGAACTGTCACTTATGGCAGGTTACGTCTTGGAGATTTTATCCTCTGCCTCGTGTGCATGTGGTTGAGACTAAGGGTGGTATTACTGTCTGTATGTTTGCTGAGAGAACTTATCCATTATCTATGAAGCTTATGGAAAGAATGCTTATCCAGAAGTTGGAAGTTCCTCCGGATCCTGTTGGCAATGATAATTTGAATGCTGAACAATGTGTTGGCGTTATTAAGAATCAGCTTATGGCACATAGAAGTTCATCTTGATTATGGTAATTTTTATAGTTTGTAATGTTTGTAATATTTGTTTATTTGTTTCTTAGTTCAATAAAAAAAACTAAACTATGTATATTCTTTGTTTAACTAACTTTTATTGCAGGTTTGTTGTATATTATTGCTAGTTATTAACTCACCAGATATACCTTGTGTATATCAAAGAGTTGGCTAGTCCAAAGGGTACAACTTTGGTAAAGACATATCAAATATGTTGATAGCTGTAATGGTTTGCTCAAAATCATAGGGTCTGCAACCACCCATGCTTAATTGCTGAGTGTTGTATGGTCATCAATTCACCATGGTTCATTCCTTTTTGGAATCCAAGAATTGACTAGCCCACATGTATATGGCTTGTGGTAAAGGCAGTGGAATACCATATTTGGTAATCATTTCACCAATTTTAAGAATTGACTAGTCCGAGCAAACGGCTACAGTAAAGACATTTCAAATCCGTTCATGGTTGCTGATTTGCTAATAAATCAGATGGTTATCAGTGTACCATGGTTTTCGAACTTAAACATTTGGCTACTCTAGTAGTGATGGCTATTGGTAAAGAGACATCAAATCCATTATTTTCAATGATTCACCTCTCACAGGAGTTAACACACCTGGATGTGATGAGAATAGTTTGAAACTAATATGTTTTGATGTACATGTTGTCATTTGTTGCTGCAAAGATCTGGAGTTTCAGAGTTTCTTCATCAAAGAGATGATTTTGTTTTGATTCTTTGCTGATAATGTTTGACTACAATCCTCTAGTGCTGCAAGGTTAAAGATCTATCAAGAAACTGGAACTTAACCAAGTCAAATTCCAGTTTAGGGGAGGATTGTTGGGAATTATGTGAAGTACGAATTATGCTGAAGATTATGCTGAATGGATTCTGCCAAAGTGTATGGATTCTGCCGAAGACATAGTTCTACTGAAGTTATATAGTTATTAGTTTGTTTCTGCGGATATAGTTATTCTATATTTTCTATAGTTAATATGCATGAGCTTTATTAGGAAGTGATTGTGTATATCTTATTTAGTTTTACGTTTCTTAGAGAAGAAGTTAGGGTTCCTTGTCTATAAAAGGAACACAATAGAATGAATTATGTACTGGTACGAAACATTTTACAAGTTATTAATATAACGATCCATAGAGGATCAAAGAGTTCTTAGTTATCTGTGCTTTATACTTGTGTTTATATTCCGCTAAAGAATACAAGTTGTAGAGATTTTCTTTTAGTTTGTTTGTGATTACATAAGCAAAACTAACGATCTACGAAGCTCAAGATCTATCAAGGTCTGCTAGTTTTCAACAACCACCAATACTTTTTTCCACATTACACGTCACTAAGCTATGATCACACGATTTGACGCAATCATCACAACGTGGACATAATATATAATCCAGCTCAATTCCTCTTCTTTCGAACTCTACATGAACCAAAATTCTTCATGTAAAACTCTCCATACAAAAACGTTTACTTTTTTTGGAGCAATTTTATTTCATAATGTCTCTTGGGTCGTATTTCCCACATGAAGGCATACGTCATCACCCATAAAAACGAAGTATTTAACCTTAAAGTTACCATATTCAGTAAGATTCCAACGCCAAGAGTTCTTACAATTAAGAGATAAAATAACATTTTGTAAAATCACCGTAAGCTCTACTACATCTCCACAATCTCTCCCTCTAGGCTCCCTTACCAATCTCATTCCCACCTCCACACCCCTTCACACCATCTCCTTCTATCAACCACCTGAGCCCCCTTACGCTTAACTAATTGAAATAACCTAGGAAGTATTTCACGAAGCCTTATATCACTAACCCACCTATCTTCCCAAAAAAGCATATCCCTTCCATCACCCAACGTTTTTGAGAAAGAAGAAGAAAACCCAATCCCAACTTTGTCAATGTCTAGACCTACCTTCACAATATCATGCCAAAGTCTACTCCTACCCAGCCTTAAGCCTACGCCATCTCTAAATTGCCACCACCACTTTCCCACTAATGCCCAATTTTTCGCCTTAAGAGACCCAATGTTTAACACACAACCCCCCCCCCCACACACACACAGAACCCCATAAATAGATAAAATCTTATCCCATTCAACCTATGGTAATTTTTTATTTTCACCCACCCCACCCCAGAAGAACTCTCTCCTAATACTCTCAAGTGTTTTTTTATCACACATAGAGGCACACGAAACATTGAAAAATAACATAATGGCAAACTTTCTAGAATTGATGTAACCAATGTCAATCGTCCCTCAAAGGACATCGTTTTTGCTTTCCACTTGGATAATAGTTTTTTGAATTTCTCAACCACATTTCTCGATGCACTTTCCCGATGCATACAATCCCCAATCAGAAGTTACAAGTAAGTAAACAAGAATTTACCCACGCTACATTGCATCCAACTCATCATATTGCTCACTTCGCTAGAATTTACCCCAACACCATACAATCTACTTTATTAAGGTTTACTTTGAGACCCGACACCCTCTCAAAACACTTTAAGATACACATTAGATTCACCAAAGAAGATTGTATCGTAAACATATTGTGCGTGTAATACAACCACTCTCTCGGATCACACATTAGTTCCTTTAAAGATACCTTTTTCAATCGCCTCTTTAATCATTGAATTCAACCCTTTTGCCACAATGAACAAGAATGGCGACAATGGGTCACCTTGCCTAACACCACGCTCTAAAACACATTCGATTGCGGGGACCCATTAACCAAAAACGACATTGAAGATGATTTTAAGAAAGCGTCAATCCACGAACAAAGACTTTTCTCTGAAACTCATGCTCTATAGAACATAGCACAAAAATCTCCATTTAATACTATCTTATGCTGTTAAATATTGGATTTCATAAACACACTAAACCAAAGATCAAAGAAGCGTATACTATGGTTTTAGAGAGAGAAAGAGTTAGAGGTTTTGGGAACTTAGTGAGAGAAAATGAAAGTATTATTATGAGCTCCAACTCTCTACCTTGGGAGGTAGAGAGTATTTATAGTCTTACAAAAATCGCCACCTACGGGTTGTGGATCAGGCATACAGTGGGTAAAGACCCGTCCGTCCTCCACTGTGTTACTTAACTAAATACTACTTAACATTAAATAATCTACGACTACGAGCTTTCTAACGATTACATATATACTTGAGGTGACCGACTCTTTAATGACCGGATTTACTAAATCCTAACAATCTCCCCCTAAGGGAGGTCACCTCAAAAATACATTGAATACAAACAGATATTACAAAAAGATTGTTCTTGGATTCTTGTTAAAGTTCTTTGCTCTGCAGCTCATAGTCATTGATTATTTATTTTTGCATGTTTGGTTAATCCAAGTGGAGGTCTTTATCTGATCCACGTGATAATGAGTTTTGAGCCAGCTTTGAGATCATCAGCTATCATAAATCTCTGACTCTTCCATTGTGGTGCTGGTATTATGTGATGTTGTGATATTTGGACCGACATGCTCACATTCTGGATCATGATTTCTTCTCATTAGAGTAGCGGAAGCTTTCGTCGATTCATGATATTGGCAAAGCAGTAGCGAAGCATGGAGTGAGAATATCGAGTCATTGATGCACTAATCATGATTTCTTTGAATCAATGTGATGTGTGAGCATGCGGTAATGGATTGACCACTCCATTCTGATCAGCTGCAAACGTCGGGCATACCCGCATACAAGCTTAGCAATAAAGCGCACGAAAGTGTCTTTGATCAATTTCGTTGAATTGAGGTACACGGCCTACGGTTCCCCGTTGATCAAGTAAAGTATTGCCTGTGATCAGCATATAATTCAAGAATTTCCTTGACATTGTGGTTTCGCTGCTCTAGCTGTTCTCAAACCGGAACGTCTCAAAGAAGACAATACGGAGTGAGTGAACCAGCGAATTGAGATTCACTGATTGATGAAAAGATATTTGAAGAACAATCGTGTACCGCACAATAGAATTTTTTTTTTGCAATACAATGAATTTTTAATGAAAATCAATTATCAATCATAAACACCTTTTATTTTGAAATATTAGTACACAGTCGATGTGCTAAAGAAAAGAGTTTTTAAGCACAACGACCGGTTTTTCAAAGGTATCCGTCAATCCATAACCTGAACCAGGATTGAGTCATAATTATGACTCGCCCCATTGTTTATGTTCAGTTGTCACATGGTTGATCTATTGGATAGATCTCACATGCCACCCACCAGGAGCTTGTTTGATGTTGGCTTCCGAAGGCTTTCCATCTTCATTGTGAATATGTTTGCATATCACTCAGATGTTCTGGCAATACCACTAGGATAATGCGTAGGACTCATAAGATAAAATCTCTCTTTTCACATTGTGTGAAATAGAGAGTCTTCAATGACAGTGTCCTAAAGAGATTTATTTGATGATCTCGTGGCTCTAGACTCAATGGTGCACATTTGGTTCCTATGCCGGAGACTAGGGAGAGGGTCTCCTTCTTCAATATCAACAAACTCTAAGAGAAAGTCGATAGATAATGTCGGTTCCCCGTGAGAATGAAACAAGTCCTTTTAAGAGGAACTTGAGTAGCTTGAGTAGTTGTAGTGCAGTGCATGCCATGGGTCCATGACGTCTTGTCTTCAATACCGATGTTACCTTGGTAACCACCAGTAGCATATGAATTGAACCCGCCCTAAGGTTGAATTAATGAAGGGCTATTTCTTTTCACCCTTTTCTCATTTCATTTCTTTTTCATTCTTCAACCCCTTCATTGCTTACGAGACTTAATAACTAGAACCTTGTTGGGTTTATTCCAAGACTAGCTCATCTCATCCGCACTCTTCCCATATCTCACTTTTCTCCTTTTTTTTCATCAAACCTAAGGACTTCTACACTATCTAGTGGATTGTCACTGGGTAGATCCCTCCAGTTCTGGCGGATCATGGGAACAGATACCTAACCTTATCATC
This sequence comes from Chrysanthemum makinoi, assembly GCA_910596185.1. Lineage (NCBI taxonomy): Eukaryota > Viridiplantae > Streptophyta > Magnoliopsida > Asterales > Asteraceae > Chrysanthemum > Chrysanthemum makinoi. The sequence goes on from OU343225.1 coordinate 257,505,663, forward strand.
CTTATATCACCATTCATAAAGTAAATTTGGTCGGTCTATTTGGTATTGTTCATCTGCCATTGGAACCAATTGAAAACCATTTGAAAATCAATTCAGATACTTGTGATATATTGTCAAAGCATTTTGTACCTGAATAGTTTTTGATAATTTTAGAAATAGAGCTCCCCCTCAACATGTGCCTCAAGGTATTTGAAATCATTTTGGCACACGGAGGCAAGAGGAAGAATTAACTTCTTTGATTACCATTTTCTAAAAAATATCAACATCACTTCCCTGATCAAATCAAGTAGATAAAGCATATTAAGGAAGGATGAGGTTTTCATAAATTTGCTCCCCCTCAATATGTGCCTCGAGGTTGAAAGAGTTTTGCACATATTAGAAGGAATCTGCACTTAGATACAAATCAATCACGTTTCAATTCTTTGTGGTTTAAATTTGAAATCGTTTGGCACATGTGGGGAGGAAAGCTTGCTAAACACTTACGAAACCATTTATTAAATTATCAGTTTAAATCCAATTTAAATCACAAATTCTCCCCCGATCACAATTTTCAAATCATTTGAGATTTGTGATATCTGTAGATTTAAATTGTTTTTTAGAGCTTTTAAGGAGAATTATGACTTGCTTATGAAAACATTTAACCGATAAGGATCACTTATGAGACTTTAAACTCCAATAACATGCATGAATATCTTTTGAAAACATGACAAATAACCTTTTAATTGAAATCATTCTCCCCTCAATCAATGACATAAGTTGTTGATTGAGAGATCGAGATTTTGACCGTTGTCAAGTCCAAGTGAATTTCAAAAATTTAGTCCGAGTTATTTTGTTTAACATTGTTTTCATTAGATAGCAAATATTTTTCAGAAGAATTTATAGAAGGAAAAATATTTGTGAAAGAATTTTTTAGAATCAGAGTATGAGATTTGAAACGTACGTTAAAGCATGGCTTTGTTCTTTCTTTAAAAAGCGGGTTACTGCCTGAAATGACAATAAACCATAGTTTCACTTTCTCCCAACAATATTTTTTTATTTTTTGGTTTTTTTATTAATTTTTTTTATAAGAACATTCGAACAATATCTAAAGTCCCGTGTCATTCTTTGAATGACAACACAAAGACCGTAGATATATTCGAATCGAGAAAAACATGACAAAATGACAATATTTTTTTGAAAATTTTCAAGATTTTTCAGATTTTTATTGATTTTTTGAAAGTTTTATATTTTTCTATTTGCTTTTTGAAGGTTTTGAAATTTTGTATTTTGCTTTTCGAATAAATATTTACAAGATATGGATGAAGAAAGACCTTTACTCCTCATCTTCCTCTTGAAGACGTTTGAGTGTTTCCGGTTGAAGACTCTTTAGACCAAGTCGTGGGAGGATAAACTCAAAACGTTCTCTAGGAAGAGCTTTGGTGAAGATGTCTGCTAACTGGTATTTAGTCCTCACAAAATAAAGTTTCACCACACCGTTTTCTACTTGCTCCCTAATGAAATGATGTCGAATGTCGATGTGTTTTGCTCTTGAGTGTTGAACGTTGTTGCATGAGAGAGCAATAGCACTTTTATTATCACAGTAAGAGGGATTTTGTTGAATTCAAAGCCATAGTCGATAATTGGGATCTCATCCATAAGATTTGAGCACAACAAGATGACATGGCTATGTATTCAGCCTCTTTGAGGAAATAGAAGTACTCATTTGCTTCTTTGAAGACCAGCTCACAAGTTTATCACCCAAAACCTGAGCACCTCCAGGCGACGCTTCGACGGTATCTTGACATCCCTGCATGATCAGATCTGCATAGGCTGTTAGTGACATACGGTGTTCGGTACCAAAGTCCCATATTGATGGTTCCTTGGAGATACCGAAAGACCCGTTTAACCGCTTCAAGGTGCTTTTTGGTAGGCTTAGCCTGGTTTCTAGCACACATGCAAACAAATGAACAGTATGTCTGTCTATCTGGCGTGAGGTACATCAGGATCCGATCATACTACGATATTTCGTTTGGTCTACCATGATCCCTAAGTGGTCCTCATCCAGTTTAGTACGCTCTATCATGGGAGTGTCAACAGGGTTACTAGAATCAAATCCAAATTTCTTTAAAATCTCATTTGCATATTTAGATTGATTTATAAAAATGCCTCCGGGACTTTGTGAAATTTGTAATCCCAAGAAAAATGACATTTGTCCCATCATTGACATTTGAAATTTGGAACCCATTTCATTTGAAAAATGATCACATTCATTGGGGTCGGTCGAGGCAAAAATAATATCATCAACATATATTTGAACGTGAATTAAATGTTGGCCTGACTTTCTGGTGAACAATGTCGGATCAACTGCTCCTTTGCTGAATCCAGTGGATAGAAGAAACTTTGATAGCGTATCATACCATGCCCTTGAAGCTTGCTTCAAACCGTAAAGAGCTTTCTTCAAACGATAGACGTAAGTAGGATGCTCTGGATTCACAAAGCCTTCAAGTTGGCTGACGATACACGACTTCTTTCAGATCTCCGTTAAGAAAAGCCGTCTTTACATCCATCTGATAGACTACCATATTCTTACTTGCTGCATTAGCCAAAAAGATTCTCGATTGCCTCGATACGAGCAACTAGAGCAAATGATTCTTCAAAGTCAATACCCTCTTCTTGACGGTATCCTTTTGCAACTAATCGAGCCTTATTCTTTAAAACATCACCATGCTCATCAAGTTTCACTTTGAAGATCCACTTTATAGTAATGATCATAGCACAACTGGAGCGGTACTAATTCCCATACATCTATTCGATCAAACTCATGAATTTCTTCTTGCATGGCATTGAACTAGCTGTCTTCATTCATGGCCGTTTTAACATCTTTTGGTTCGACCTTAGAGAGTACGGAGTTGAAGAAGCACCATAAGGCATCGGTTGCAAGTTGTTTCCGTATGGATACTGGACGAGAGGGTTTCCAATGATGTTGTCCAATGGATGATCATGTGTCCACTTTCTAATGTGTTCATGTGGTTGTTGTTGAGGAACTGATGTAGTAGAGTCGATGTCTCCCCGATGAAGATGGTTCTGATGATGATTCAAGAGCAAATATGTTTTCAAATGGAGCATCTTCGGGAGTAGCAAAGGGATTAACTTCATCATGGGTGCCCGAAACAATTCCATGATGTACATTCGATGATTGATGATTTGTTGATGAGACAGATGATCACAGCAGCGCTTCTTGGCTTAATGATATTGAAATAGAAGGGTTGACTTCATTGACAGGATAGAGCGACCTCGATGATGGAGTTTACATTTCATTAGCATTTGGCTCATGGTGTTCATCAAACATTGGATCAAACAATTTCTTTAAATCATCTTCTGATGGAGGAACATAAGGAGTTGCTTGGTGAGGATTTGAAACGAGTACAACTGATAGGACTACTTGATGAAAGTTGAGATGCGGGTCCGAACGGTTTGTCCGGAGCCATTGGACCGGTCACTCATCAAACGTAAGCGTGAATTGTTTCCATTATACTTCGGGTTCTTTTGTTGTAGATTCGGTATCCTTTTCTGTTTGGTGCATATCCTACAAAAACTCCAATGTCCGCTTTAGCTTTAAGTTTTCCTAAATCTTGGCCCTCATTAGTTGGATAACACAATGCACCAAACACACGAAGGAATGAGAGATTAGGTTTTCTATTGTGGACAAGTTCATATGGAGTTTTTCCATGAGCAGTGTGAATTAGGGATCGATTTTGAGTGTAGCATGCAGTGGCAATGGCTTTAGCCCAGAGAAACATTGGAACCTTTGAGTAAAAAAGCATTGTTCTTGCGGCTTCCACAAGAGTTCGATTTCGTCTTTCAACTACACCGTTCTGTTGAGGAGTTCTTGGAACACTTCTTTGATAACTGATTCCAACACTTTCATAAAACTTACTAAGTTGTTTATTAACAAACTCAATTCCATTGTCTGTTCGGATGATTCTGACAGTTTTGTTAAGTCGAACTGCACTGTTTGATAAGTTTGATGATGATATATGGAGTTTCATCCTTTGTCCTTAAGAACTTAACCAGTGAATCGAGTAATCATCAACCACAACTAACACATATTTCTTCCTAAAGATATTCTCGCACTCTCATGGGTCCACATAAATCCATGTGAATTGTATGAAGAACTTCAGAATCGAGTTTGTAGGTTTGGGTTTGTGGGCATACTTCTTCGTTTTTCCCAATTGGCATGCTGAACAAAGATGATCCTTTTCATACTTTAGTCTAGGTAAACCTACAACTAAGTCCTTTCTGGAGAGATCATTGATGGTGCCGAAGTTCAAGTGATTGAGACGGCGATGCCATAACCATGAATACTTCATCATATCTTCGACAACAAGCAAATTGGAGAAGACTTCATCATATCTTCGATAGAGATGGTGTATAGAATTGAACCACGTTTTCCTCTTAAAAGTTCTTTACCATCAAGTTCTCTAACGAAATAAGTATGTTTCCTGAAGGCCACTTCTAGATCAGAATCACAGAATTGACCGACAGAGAATAAGTTATAACCAAGACCTTCTACGAATATACCCGGAGATAACACTATCACCGATAACATAATCTCCATAACCCATGATTGCACCGAAATGATCATTCCCGAATCTAACAGTCCCGATGAATTTACTCACGAAGTTCATGAGCCGCGACCGGTTTCCAGTCATATGCTTGAAATGTACCGAGTCCGTGTACCACGAACGATTTGAACGATGCTGCATTGAACAAAGACAAGAATGGATAATGGATAATTGGGATCCCCATGCAAGAATGGGTTCCACTTGGTTAGTAACAGTGATTGGAACACCCACATCAGAGGTTGAAACAATGGACTCATTAGAAATAGATGCAGGGCTAGTGTCCGTATTTGACCTATTCAAAGTATGTTCGCTTCTTAAGGGAATAGTTCTACCAAGAGGCATCCAATTTCTAGTGGGCATTGATTTAGCAACTTTAGGGCAAAGCTCATTAATCTTACGACCAATAGGTATCCATTGATAACCTATATTACTAAATTTCCTTCCTGGGTTTCCATCTATTTTCTAACTTTCTTTCGCCTTTGCCTTTTAGCCTTCTTAGCTTGAATTTTTACATTAACAGTTTTATCGGGCATTTGACAAAGATTAGACAAACATTCACACCACATTCATGATTAGTAATGAAATCAAGTCATCATTACATGGTTTGCATAGTAGCGAATTAATTAATTACGACGCTTATAGCTAATACTAGAATCAACACGATTCATTTTATTCAACTCAAACTTAATATTCCTAAGGTGATCTTCTACTCTTCCAATGCACATTCTTAGCTTGCGAGGTCCTATCTTGCTTGGTATTGCCTGTAGGCTTTGACCCACTTGCTTTTATGTCACCGATTACTCTGTAGAGGGAATTACGGGAACATTAGTTGGTTGATCTACTTTTGCATTCCTGAACTAGACGTGCAGGGATCTGAACTACTTGAAGGCACATTAGTGTTCACTTTCTTAAAACCGGGCATAGAATGGTTTGTATGCTTGGCACTAGGCATAGAACAAGGCATCACAGCATTACCTTTCGCACCTAAGGATTTAGGACATGTTGCAATTAAACATTCTAGCAACTCTTGAGATCGTTTGGCCTGAATGCAAGCAAACCTAATTTCTCTATCAAGAGGTTTATTAATGAAATCCTCTTCCACAATCTCACGGAGACATTCTAGACTATCCTTAAGGTGAGCACAATAGTTATGAAACACCGGTTCATTATTCCTAAGATGAGGAGGAATGTATTTAACAGACACAGTATATTTGCAGTCTGAGGATGACTTTGATGCAACATTCTCATTAAAAACAAGTGGCAGTTTCCCTTTTTCTTTACTCCTCAGATTCTCAATTTCTTTTTGTAAAGACGTTATTTTTTCGTTGTTTTTGTCACGAGTGACTTTCATTGAATCGTATAACTCTTTAAAGTGTCGTTTAACTTTTTCATTTTCTTCTAGAAAACTCACGTTTTCTTTTTGTAAAGTATTAACTAAGTTTTGAAGATGAAAATTTTGAGAATACTGAGAATCTAAAGGAGGAGGCATTTGGGAGCCAGTCACATTGTTCTTTTCACCCTTTAATTGAGAAATTTGGGCTTTCAACTTTCTGATCGAGTTACAATGAGCTTGAATCTGTTTCATCACGTTTGTTTATCTGAAAAAGCGATCAAACTCGAACATCGAGGATGTCTTGATATTTGAGGTTTTGACATTTTCTTTAAGATGTTGATATTTTAGTTGTAAATCAAAATGTTCAACTTCTAGTTTAGAAAGATGTTTTACCAAATTATCGTGATCATCCCGATCAATTTTCTCATTTAGTTCGAGTTTTTGTTTTCAAGCTCAATGACACGATCATGGGAAACTTTCAATGCAATAGATAATTCATGAAATCGAGAAGCAGTAATAGAGTGCTTAGTAACAGTATAAAACTCATCTTGAGCAACACAACTCGAAATCAAAATCTCATTTAAGATGTGCAAGTTCTTCCTTTCAACCTCATTATATTTGAGTTCCTGTTCATAATCATTAACCTCAACTATCATTGCATCAAATTCCTTTTCCATTTCTTTAATGTCTGAATTTATCCCTTTTTGAAGACTCTCAAATTGACCTTTTAATTGTTTAAAGAAAGGCATGACCTCAGTTAAATAGCATTATTTAGTTTTCTCAAAACCCCTTTATCCCTCAGTTATCCTAGTAGGTGTGATTCTCTTCTTACACGTTTTCTCAAAATCAACAAATAGTTGATAAACAACATACAAGCTGATTAAGGTCTTGCTATTAGTGGCAATAGATCTAGGAACTAAATGCATTGGTGTATTAGGAGGATACACAGTTTCTTGAGGGAATTTCCTACAAGGGGGATTCTTTTCAACAAGATTTTCAGCCTTTTGCATATCCATATCCTTTTTCCAGAACACTTGTTCAGGGTCAATAGAGTCTGAGGCTTAAACTTGTTTAAGGATATCCAATTTTCCTTAGTGTAATCATGGGGTTTGATTGTTATATTATTCATTTTACACTCAGGATCTTCAAGCTTCATATTCAATTTTTCCCTAGTGACTTCATCTCGATTTCTTATCTTTCTCGTCAGTCAATAAGCAACTAGGTTTCTGTCTAGGCTTAAGGATTTCATTACCATCATAAAGTACCTTATGAGCAGCTCTAGCCTTTTTAATGACCTCTGGATTTGGTTCCTCAACAAGGGGAATGCTATGCTTATCACTTAAAACTCTATGCTTAGTGATCAAGTGAGCAGTCTGAATGGTATTCCCTTGTATGTACAACTTATTTTCAAGCTTGTTTTTCAAAGTTTTTAGATTGGAAAAATCATTCAAAAGTTTTGATTCCTTAGCATTGAATTCTTGCTTAAGCATTTTAACATTTTCTTGAAGTTCTTGTTTTTGCTTACCAGTTTTAGAAAGCTTTTCTTGTAAGGAGTTTAACTCTTGTTTTAATACTTCTTCTCTAAAATTACTTTTTCTAATAATTGTACGCATTTGGTCATCCATTTCCTGCTCACGGGTGGTTAACTCAAACTTAGCACGTTGTTCATAAATAACAACTTGTTCTTTATAGGCATTCAGTTCAGAGGTAACAGAATCATCAGGGGCACATGCAGTGTATTCATCAAAGATATAGTCATCATTGACTGCGTTAGATACATCACTTGGTTCAATCGGACTTTCACATTGGGTCACATATTGATCATATGGGACAATATTATCATTAGCAATATCTGAGTCAATGGTTTCCTGCGATTGAACCTTATCATGTTTCTTTTGCTGATCAACATCATCATATAGTTTTAATACCTTTGAGATGATTGATTCTTTGGATGGACCAGCTTGATGTGGTAAGGGGACCTTTGGAGAGACCATTGGAGAAATGCTAGCCATGAAAATTGTCTGTGCAGTAGGTTCATCATCGACGTCCGAGTCGTATGCATCACAGTCGGCGACTTGAAAGGAATTCGATGATTATGACCTATCTCTGAATTGGTTGTTCATCAACATCAGATCATAGGTTCTGGCATTTCCTCAAGCAAGAAACAACAATTCCTCTTCATCCAAAGCGGCTCCATTATCCTGAGCTTGCACAAGCAACATCTTGTCTCTGAAGTATTCTGCATTCTGTGAACGTTTTGGAGATGTGCATTTCCTAGCAATATGTCCCTCACCACCACAGTTGTAACACTTAATTGGCTTTGCTTGACCTTGATTTCCAATCCTTCCCGATTCTCGATTTGCAACATAACCTCTACCGACTCCACCTCTTCCTTGTTCATACTGCCTTTCTTGAAATGGTTGCACCATAACCTTCCCATCTTTGACAGTTGCTTGATTGTGTGGATTGGATGCTGTTCTGAGGTTATTGTTGGTGTGTGGTAGAGAGTTCATGTTTTGACTGACCATGAGAGACAGTTGATTGATGAAATTTTCCATGAATGTGTTTGGGTCTGGAGGCTTATATGCTGGATCAGGGATGAGTTTGTAATTACCATCACCCATGGGAATGACTTGAGAAGCTTTGGTAGTAATACCAACATTTGTGTAAAAGGTTGTTGAGTCATTTGAGGAACTTGTTTCTCCCTGGTTGGTTTTGAACTGTTCTAGAATCCTTTTCTCAAACATAGCATGTCTCTCATTCTGGAGAAGGAAGGCATACAGTTGCTCATAGTTGGTGTTCTTCAATCCTTTGGTTAGCTTCACAGAGGTGACAAACTTGTGCCATTCGGGATTCATGTTGTTCACAAACTTTGAGTTCCGTTGAATGTTTGGCATGGTCATTTTGATGTTCCTCATGTCAATCACAAGCTTATGGAATCTCACGTAGTACTCATAGACACTCTCATCTGGTTTCATCTTGAAGTGCTCAAACTCATCATACAGTTGTGATTCTCTGTCTTCCTTGGTTAATTCAGAACCCGAGAGAAGCATCTTGACATTATCCCAAACTGCCTTGGCTTCAGTGTTGTGATTAATCAGCTTGTAGATGTCTTTTGGAAGACCCTGAAGTATGATGTTTGAAGCCCTGATATCAGCATCGAATCTCTTTTTCTCCTTATCACTGAGCTCATCATACATCTTTGGTCTGTCCATTCCAAAGATCATTGTTCCATCTGCTGCAGTGTTAATTATGTCTCTTGTAGTCTCAATCTGATATGGTCCTTCATCAATGGATTTGAGAATGTTGACCCCATTTTCCTTTCCAAGACAATACAATCTGATTCGTTAAGCCCAAGAGTCGTAGGCTCGCAAGCATGGGTGGACGAGTATCGAACTAGCCGCTTGAACATCCTCAAGAACAGATGGAGATGATTGTAGGTACGTTGGTAGACATGTTAACAGATTACACGGGATTTTATAACTCTATGATTAAACCGGGAAGTAGATTCTTTCACGGGATTTTACTAAATCAAGAGAAAACCGTATTACAAACAGAAATCAACCAAGTCTCTATGAGTTATTGAACCAAGTCGCTAAGACCCAAGTCGCTGGACACAAGTCGCTAAAGGACCAAGTCGCTACACAGTCAAGTCGCTAAAGAGCAACTCGCTAAGATCCAAGTCGCTAACACCAAGTCGCTAAGAATTATGACAACAAATCGCTATGCACCAAGTCGCTAGAACACGTTAAGTTGCTAAAGAACAACTCGCTAAGATCCAAGTCGCTAGTATCAAGTCGCTAACAATTTACACTACAACTCGCTAACAATTTCTGAAGCAAGTCGCTAACCTCACCAAGTCGCTAGCCGTAGTGGAGAATCCACAAACTTGTACTATTTGTCGGCTTGTCTCAATAGACAAGTCGCTAGGCTCAAGTCGCTAACAACTGACACTGTAACTAGCTAACTTTTACTGAACCAAGTCGCTAAGATGAAAAATACTACGAGAACCAAGTCGCTAGCAAGAAAAACTTCAAAACACACTTTTCAATCCAAAACAAGCTCAACCACAGTGATTCAAGCTTACCAAATCAAAACCCAAGCACATACAATGATTCTAAACACAAAAGTACACCCAAAATTCAAACTTTAACACTAGAAATGATCCAAATGATGCAAAACCACTAAACTTTTTCAAACTCCAAAACCATCTAAAACCACTAGAAATCCAAGGATATGTAAAAGAGATGATCAAACCATGGCTCTTGATACCAATTGTTAGATATTGGATTTCATAAACACACTAAACCAAAGATCAAAGAGGCGTATACTATGGTTTTAGAGAGAAAGAGTTAGAGGTTTTGGGAACTTAGTGAGAGAAAATGAAAGTATTATTATGAGCTCCAACTCTCTACCTTGGGAGGTAGAGAGTATTTATAGTGTTACAGAAATCGCCACCTACGGGCTGTGGATCAGGCATACACTGGGTAAATACCCGTCCGTCCTCCACGGTGTTACTTAACTAAATACTACTTAACATTAAATAATCTACGACTACGAGCTTTCTAACGATTACATATACTTGAGGTGACCGACTCTTTAATGGATTTACTAAATCCTAACATATGCCTTTTCGAAAACTACTTTAAAAATCAAACCTTTTCTTTTATTTTTCTTCACAAAATCAACCTTCTCGTTTGCTATTAAGATGTCGTCTAGAATAAACCTGCCACCAATAAAAGCATTCTTAAGTTTCCAAATAACCAATTTAATTCTCTCTGCTAGAATCTTCGTTGTAAGTTTGTAATAACAACTTATTAAACTAATTGGTCTATAATTACCGAGACCAATCGCATCTACCAGCTTAGGTAACAATGCTACAAATGACGAATTACACTCCTTTGAGATTCCTTCCTATCCCAAAACCATTTAATCACATCTATTAAATCCTTTTTAAAAACATCCAAAAACCTTTTTATATAAGTAAAGTTAAACCCATCCAGTCCAGGGGCCTTATCCCCACCACAAACAGCTTCCCATACCTCTTTCTCCTCAATTGGTTTTTTCCAGAATGTTTACGTCATCACTCGAGATCAGAGCTAAACCGTTAAAAGATAGTTGAGGTCTTGAAACCACATGTTCCGAAAATAAAGACTTATAAAATCTATATGTCCCATATTTAATTTTATTAGGGTCTTCGCAAAATAAATCATCAACCATTAGCCCTCTATTGTTATTCTTATTACTCCTCCTCTTCAAAAAAGAATGAAAGAATTTTGAATTCTCATCCCTGTCTATGTCCCATCTCGCTTTTTCCTTTTGTCTAAGCATGTAAGTCGTTTCCCTCTCTTTATCGATCCAAAAACGCCTTGCTTCCAACCATTTGAGTCTTTCTTCATCATCAGGGCCCTCAACTCTGCTTCTAGTTCCCATCCCATGGCTTCCCTACTATATTCATTTATTTTCTCATTTAATCCACCAAACCTCTTCCTACTCCATTCCTTTAATTGTAACTTAACATTTTTAATCTTATCCTGAAACCGACAATCTGGCCTCTTACTCTTCAACTCTTTAGTCCAACCTCTCAATACAACATTTTCAATGTCATCTTCTTTTAACCATACGTCAAAAACACGAAACAGATTCGGACCAAAATCGACATCCATATCCTTAAGAACAATAGGAAACTGATATGAAAGCTTCCTGTCTAACGCAACCATAGCAAGATCACCCCATTTATTCTTAAACCCCGATTTCGAGTGGAAAATATTAGATCTTCAAGTAATTATCAAGAATTGAAATAATTAAATCTTGAATTGAAGTATTAGAACATGAATTATAGAAATCAAAATGAAAAATTTTATATGTGGTTGCTTAGCAAGAGGAAGAGAAGTGTGAAAAAAAGAGAAAAATAAAAGACACGCGTTTCAATACTTACTTTATAAAAAAATTTAATCCCTTTAACTTTTTATTAGGTATGTCTACCTTTATTCAGTAATAACAAAATGTTTAATAGATATGGATAATCATAATTAGGGTGCGTTTGGTTAGTAGACGAGTTTGAAATTGGATTTGGATTTAGGTATCTCTTCTCTGCAAGGATTTGGGGTAATGGATTTCACACCAACATAGCTATAGCTTGTGGTCAGAGACGGAGCCAGTATGGGGGCTGGAGGGTGCTCGGGCAATCCCAACCGGCCCAACTAGCCCACCTTGTAGCATGGACAGCGGCGGAGCAACTAATTGTAGAGTAAAAGTTATAGATTTTCGAGTTTTTTCAGAATCCGGCCCCCCTGAACTTCTATGGTCTGAAATTTAAAATCAGTTCTAGAAAACGTTGGATAAGATGCTAAGAAGGTTTTTAAAAGCGCAACAGGTTGTTAAGTGTCAAAATGAGGAAGATTGTGAAGTGGAGAAGATGAAGAAGTGATATTTTATATTTTATATTAATATAAAAGGGGTAAAGTATAAGAGACCATTTGATTGGAGGGTGTCGGATTTGAATTTGGGTATGAAACATAATAAATAATGTTTGGTTGATTAAGTAATCCTTTCAAACACTTGGGGTCCACTACTTTTCATTCCACTATAATAAGGTAGTTTTTATACAAAACCATGAGGCCCACTATACATCTCTCACAACATTTTCTTTTTTTTTTATTAAAATATTATAATTAAATATAATTTAATTATTATATCAAATAAAATATATTTTCTCTATTTTAAATTTCATTCCTTACAAATCCAAATCTAAATTCAAATCCTAAACTCATCTAGAAACCAAACGGGTCATGAGATTCACATGGGGTTGGGTATTTAAAGAGCATGGGGAAGTGACACATTTTGACATAGCATGAGTGGTACTCCGTATTTCTTTTGTTTCTTTTTATCCATTTTCTTTCCATCTAATCGGTTTATTGATTTTTAGTTTATGTTGAGTTATTTTATGTTTAAACATAAATATTTGTATTGTGTTATTTGATTTTAGAATGTTATAGGTTCATTTTTTCTGAACAGCTCACTAAATAAGTTGAGACGTATTTTGTATTCTATTAAAAAATTCCTTTATTATTCTAATACTTTTAACTTTAAACAAAATTTACATAAGGTTTTTGGTTTTTGAGACTAATTAGATTGTTCCTTAAGTAAAAAAGAAAGGCGCACATTATTCTCCATTAACCTTAATAAGAAAAATTATGGATCCGTCGTCGTAGAAGCAGGTTTTTTTCATCCTATTTTGGGTTTGATAATGTCTTCAAAGAGTCTTCAATCCAACTCCGCCCATTAATATCTAACAGTGACACTTTTATCTTCTTTAATTTCTCATTTTTACTACAATTTACACCAACGTTTGCCCATTTTGTTAATTTTCTCAACTAATCAAGTAATTGTATGTAACTACCGAAAAAATATCATTAAGCCTGTATGTCGAACGATTCAAACTTCAATACAACTTCTAAAAAAAAAGAATTGTATGTTACTATCGGGGAAAAAAATCGAGTCATTCTAAATACAAATTACTGGCTCTGTCCCTGCTTGTGGTGGTACATCTACCCCGCCTCATCATTGGGTTCTCCTCGTCGTTGATGTTGTTGTTACATGGAAATAACACTACGGTTCAAAGGCTTTGATTATGTTGTCCATCGTGTGTAGCTTTTTGGTTTTTTTTTAATCAATTAAAGTTTATTTTAATAAGTTAAAAATTGTAGACCTTGGTTTTTGTTTTTGGCAGTCTCGTTTTATCAATAAACAACAATTTATTTATTTATTTTTCTTAGCTGTTTTTCTCCGTGCCGAATAAACATCAAATATGGCATTAGAAGTTGCAACTCCTTTTGAACATGTTTATTAGCTTTGCAATTGTATATGAATCTGAGCTACTGACGTACATGGTCTGTTATAGGAACAATATATACATTTGAATAAAATATACTCCTATAATTGATTCGTTCCTCAATAATAGTACATATTAAACAAGACGGTTTCTATATGTTTTATTATTATTCATAGAGGTCAATTTTTCTATCATTGAGTATATCCGTGAATACATTATAAATAAATAAAAAATGTATCCTTTTGATATTGATATGAAATAATTAGACCATTTATGTTTGTATTTTTGTATACTCAGCAAATCTTATGCTAGTGCTCTTTATCCATTCTCATGATCATTGGTCCAAACTAGTAGAGTAAACAAATGTGAGTGTAAATAAGAATTGAATATGAATCACACACGATCATTGGTCATGAATTCTGATAGGACTATTTTGCCAAATTGCTATAAAGGACTTAATGCAAATACACTAACTTTAAGGCTATTTTGTTAATTTGGACTTACTTTGAATTACACTTAAACCTCAGACTATTTTTGCCAATTATGGCAATATGCAGTAAAACTAAGGTTTGATCTATAAAATATACGAAGTGTGGACATGCTGATCAAATTTTATGCAGAAATTAATTGGAGACTATTTTTGCCAAGATTCTATAAACAGACTTACTTTTAGCCACATAATTATGACTATTTTTCCAATTTAGACTTACTTTTCGCAATATTTAAACCTCGAGGACTATTTTCGCCAATTCAAATGGGCATAATTAATGCTTGATTTGCAAGCATTTGCCGCCTTTAGTTAATATATTAACAAAAGAAGTAATGAAACGCCCTTTTCTTCTATTATAATAAGTAAGAAGTTTAAATCAGCACAAAATTCTATAAACAATAATAATATGTTCCGTTCCATAACTTTTAATGACAAGCCTTTAACAGGAAGGAATAACAGAATAAAAAAAAAAATAATAAAATAATAATAATAATAATATAATAATAATAATAAAAAAAAAATAATAATAATAATAATATGTTATGTTACGTGAGGTTCGTTTGCATTTCCCGGCTATTTCACAAGTGGAGTTTGCTACTCTACCCGCTAGATTATATTATGGTGGCATCTCTTGGTCTCATCAAGGTGTGCAACAAGGTGATCCGCCGCTTTTGCTTTAGTCTTACATCCCTTAGCATGTAAGATTAGAGATTCTTTTGACCTTTCCTTTCAAGCTTGGTATCTGGATGATAGTACTATTATTGGTGATACCTTGGTTGTGGGTAAGGTTTTAGAGTTGATTATGGCAGACGGACCTTGTTGTGGCTTACACCTCAATGTTGATAAAACTGAAGTCTTTTGGCCACAAAGAGGACATCGATGTGTATGATGGTGTTTTTCCCCTAATATTTCTCTCACATGGTGTTAAATTATTGGGTGGACCTGTTAGTGTGGATTTTGAGTTTGGTAGTAAGTTGATCCCTAAAAGGGTTGTTCTAAAACTATTGAACTTATTATGCCAAACTTAATGACCCTCATGCGAGTTGTTGTTACCTCGTGATGTGCGCTGGTATTTCTAAGCTCTATTTTTCTATGGCACATGTTCTCCTGGTCTTGTGAGTGCGCCAGGTTCTTTTGATGCGGCACTTCGTTCTTCTTTGGAGCGTATTGTCAACGCCGACACTGGTTTTGGTGATCGGCAGTGGAGACTCGCCACCTTACCTTTTGCTTTTGGGGGACTTGGTTTATATTCTGTAGGTGATGTCTTGAACTATGCCTTCATTGCTTCTAGACTTCAATCACTGGCCTTCAACTAAGCTTCTTCATGGTTCGGGTATTATAACTGCCTGGTCCCTCTTTGATGATGCTCTATGTACTTTCAACGTGAATATGGATATTGACCTTTTGAGTAACCCTATCGAGGTCGCTGCCCCCAAACTTATGAAGAAATTGGCAGATATATATTTCGGTTGGGTTTCCCAAACTGTTGAATCTACTTTCCATCTTTCCCCTCGACCATGATGGTGTTATGGAGCTCTTTAAAGGAGGATCACACTTCGGATTCGCTTAGGGTGGCTCCTCAGATCGGATTGGACCAAACTATGAGTGCCGGGCTTATCTGGTGTGTACTGTGTTATCGTTTGGTGTTCCTCTTTCACTGTTCGTGTACCGTGTTCACCGCTCTAAGGTTTTTCCGGAGATATTTACGGGATCACGCTGCTTCGCGGTGCGGGTATTGTTGGAATTAAACATCGTCACAACCTTGTGCGCGATGTTCTTGTTGACATATGCTCTCGATCTGATTTCCGCCGCAAGGAGGTTGATATTGGGCTTTTTGGAGATGGGGACGATTCTTGCGATCGGCCGACATATTACTCTACGCTTGGGATAGTGGACGCGATGTATGTGTTGATCTTACGGTTCGTTCCCTTTGACGCGATCCGGTTGATTGATTTTATACAGCGAAGCGATCGTGATGCCGCCAAATAAAACGGGTCAAGTACGATGTCAAATGTGCGGATATTGGGTATGGGTTTCTCCCCTTCTCTTTTCCTCTTTGGAGAACTTGAGAAAGATGCAGTACCTTACTCGCGTATTCGACGTTTCTCGATGACTCGGACATTGGAGCGCGCCAGCTCATATCTTTAATAGGATTGGCTTTACCATTCTTAGAGGTGGGGGCTCAGTTGGTTTCGAGACTCCCACTAATCTTTGTAATCCTATGAGTTTTTAATAAAAGTGTGATTTATAATTAAAAATAATAATAATAATAATAATAATAATAATAATAATAATAATAAAAAAAAAAAAAAAAAAAATGCACACAGCATGCATTAGTAATCCTTGAAAGGAGGTAGCAAACCTCAAACACCTTTATACCACTATCATATATTTTCAAACATCGAGTTTTATTACCTAGCAAAGGGCTGGGAGCGAAAAAGCCACAAACAAATAGACTACAAGGTTGTTGAAAGAGCGCAAAATTATCGATCTACACAATTCAATTAACAGAGATCTTCATCTGCCTATCGTTCGAGATCCAATATATAGAAGGAGTAAAGCAATTCGCTTGTATAACGCTTTGTAATCCTTATTTTGGCTCTAGCTTCTTGTTACGGCTTTTTGTTACTATTATTTATCGATAGCTGAGGAAAATATCAATCTTTGGCCTTTAACCGCAAAGTGAAATTGTTTCTTGAATGCCACAAATGCCAAAGCGAATGCCTCAATTGTGGCTTATGTAACAATTGGCTTATAGATCTATTTTGGTTTATTATTTGTTTAAAGTTTTGAACATCAAAAGAGTTTTGTTGCATCACTTGCATGTCTCTTTATTTATCCTCGTTTAAATGGAAAGTGTTGTCTAATTCATGTCAAATGCGTCAACGGTGTCCTATATACAACTTTCTTATCAATACACCTTTGCTGCAGTTAACCCTAAGTTTACATCTTACTATTATTAAAATGAAGATAACCAAAAAAGATATGCATGTGCTTGGATGGGTCGGAGGAAAACATGCATGTGTAGATCTAACAGAGGTTTTTTCTCTCGTGGATTTGAGTAGCCGGAGTTTTACATTAGGACAAGCTGCTTTGAAAGACGCATTATACAAAGTGGCTAAACACGAGAAAGCGCACATTGAAAATCAACATATTTTTATTCTTTTCGCATTTGATACATTTGGTTTCCTTGCACCTGAGGCTCCAAGCTCTCAACAGCCAGTCCAACGAGTTATGCATAGCAATGTTATAACGCCAAGATTTACAAACATAGTTTTTAAAAGAACTAGCTTTGCAATTCAAAAAAAGCTAACGACGCAACTTGTTGCTCGTCTGCCTTGCACAGTTGCACCTCTATGTAAATCAAAATAACATATTAAATAAATAGATATTAAGAAAGACATGCAATGCAACAAGAGATTTTTCTTCTTAAAACAAACAAAAATAATAAAACATGATCATAAGGTCAATTGTTATAAGCCACGTATTGAGGCTTAGTGCACCACTTGAGGTGGAATCACTTTGTATGTTTTTGGTTCTTTGGGAGGCATTTTGCTTTGTTAGATTCCTTGTCAAAAGTCCACCAAAATGTTTTGTCGAGCTTCGTGTTCTAACTGTCAACCATATACGAGTTATATGCATAAAGGGGGAATTTCATATATACCCAAAGAAAATTCAAAAATTACATATTTTCTCAAAACACAAGTTTAAATGCATGATGTACAATGCTATTAAAGCATGCTTTGAGGAATTATGTAATTATTGAAGTTTTTGTGAGAATGTATGTAAATGCTCCTATGCATAAATGTAGTTTTTACATAATATTTTTCAATTCTGTCTCAGATTATCATTTATTAAACTTCATAAAAATGAAATAGACATTCATGAATAAAAACATAAGTATGTACTTATCTGATTAGGTTTTGTCTAATTATAAGTTTATAACCGATTATAAATATTTATTTCTCCTGTTAACGATGATTGTCGGGGTTTCTTTGTAGCAGTCATTTTAGCTTCCGGCAGGGGTGAGACCGTATACACACTACTTTACACAACGAGATTGATTATTGTTGATGTTGTTATAGGAAACTAGCACACTTTTATTAATTTAAATATGATTACAATAAATAAAATCAATGTAAAGAAATAAATAACATAAGATTAAAAACAGACAGAATGGGGTAGATTCAGAAGGCAGACTCTAAAAAAACGATAATTAAAAGAAAGCAATAAAACGTCTAGGCACGAGGCTCGTGTTTAACACGATTTCCTTAAAATAGATTTGTCGTCTGTTTCCCTGTGTATAATGGCCAAATCAGATATACTGCCGGACATGACAAATTTGCCTCAGGGAAAAATTGTGTGTTCTTGATTGATGCTTGCTTGAAAATTCGTCTCTTGGAGCTGCGTTTTGGATGATCAAAACCGAATGAGGGTATGCAATATTTATAGTGAAAGTTTGTCTTGTTATATAAGATTAGATCTTTGCTATAGCTAAAGGAATCTGTCGTAATTAAATCAGATTTGCATATCTTTTATTACACAAAAATATTCTGTAAAACTTTTTCAACCAGTTTAAATCTATTCCTAAAATAGATTCAAGTAATTTGAAAATAGGAAACCCAAATGGAAGTTGTATTCGTGTCCGCATGTCACACTGCCTCCCATGATTTCACAAGCTTGGAGCCCATTTTTGGCCCAAATATCTAAAATCTGACCCTCGGGCACGACGTAGGTGTTGGAGTAAAACCAGCCAAGGCAATTTAATGGTTGATACCAAAATTTCTATATATACACCTCCACGCTTCATGTCTTGGGCGATGTGGGATGCATTCACATTTTTTCGGATTGTGTTTCAAGTGTCGCACTTTGATACCCGATATCTCATTCATATTAACTCCATTTTTACACTATTTATTTGTTGTGAAGCTCTCTTTAAGAAGAGAAACGAAAACCAACTAACTAATACAAATATATATATATATATATATATATATATATATATATATATATATATATACACACACACACACACACATATATCAATAGTGTTCAAAGTTTGCAAATAAGATTTTTTTGCAAATCTTTTTTCAACAATACCCTATATGAATGGAGTTCGGTCGAAAACACACGAAAGTTTCAGCGAAATTTATGCGGTTAAGTACTTCAGAGGATATGTATGTGTGACCCTTTGAACCTTACCTTATGAAATGCACTTAGTCCCCTAGCGGTGAGTAGACGCGATGTCCTTGAACTCATCATTTGTTTACATAGACAACATTACACTTCACACAAGACTCCTCCTAGCCATGTCAAGTCCTCATAGTCATGTTTGTTTTGATCATGAACACTAGCCTGGTCATCGCAAGAGCTCTTAGGATCTGGGCCCTCTAATTCCCTTCAAGCAACCCATTTCTCTCTCACATAAGTGATTTCATCTTGAATCATTAAAAACATATGCTTTGGGATTTAATTATAAATCATTAAAGACATATGTTTAATCTCACTAAAGTCACAATTGTTATAGGAATGGACTAGGAAGTTACACCTTTAAATAACTCCCTAACAGTTTATATGACTAGGTTGTCTACTCTGAACCCGTGATCTTAGGATCTCCAGTCAACTGGGTTAGGTTTTCCTTCATATAAACTCATTATTCAAGGGCTTTAATCCTATTCCTCTACTGTTTAAGCATTTCATAAGCAGATCCACGATTTTATCCTTTGACTTCACATAATCAATTAAGGTAACTACTATTAAGAGTAGTTTCTGTGATCAAATTATGTCTACATGGATATATCTGACTTTCCATTATACATTATGCTATGAAGCTGCCAACTTCGATTGACTATCATGTTGTATACTAATGGCAAGCATCGGGTTCAAAGCCACTTGGTATGTCCTCTACAAAGTTACGTAGCCATTCCACTCTTCTTCATTGTATCTATCTAATTCGATAAATTCGATTCCATCGTGGATTGAACTATAACTGCTAGGAAGACTTCCAATATATAACTACCCTCTTATTTTAAACACATATGCACAAGTCGATCGAGAATCCTTTATGTCGATATCTATGCATCATTGTATCCTTCGAGAACGATGGATATCTACTATAATGCCGCCAATAATCGCGACTATATCTTAAATAATAAAGTACCCTTGTCATAGCTTTCCAATGTGCATCACTTGGATTACTAGTATACCTACTTAGCCTGCTTACAATATACACTAAGTCATGTCGGGTACATGTCATTAAATACATCAACATGCCAATAGTTCTTGAATAATATATATTGAAACACCTAAGCCTCTATTTTTAGATAGATGCTTACTGTTGTCAATAGGAGTTCGAGCTAGGCTGGAATCGCCCGGCATTGTGTGTATCAAGAATTTTGTCCACATAATGTACTTGGCTTAATACAAGTCCATTTTGAGTTTGTATGATCTTTATTCCAAGAAATACATCAGCCAAGCCCATATCCTTCATGTCTATTTGGTGCAATTAATGGCTAAAGTCTCCTTTATATTTTAATGATATATATATATATATATATATACTAGTTTTCGAAGCCCGCCCATGACTTATATATATTGTTAACATATTTGTTTATTGTAAGAAGGTTGTTATCACCAATAACATTGTAGGATATTGGATTTCACATACACATCAAACCATAACACAAAGTAGTATAGAAGTGGAATTCTAGAGAGAGAAAGTTAGAGGTTTAGGGAACTTTAGTGAGAGAAAGAAAATATTATTATGAGCTCCAACTCTCTACCTTGGAAGGTAGAGAGTATTTATAGTCTTACAATATAACGCCACACAACGGGTCGTGGATCGTGCATACATTGGGTAAAGACCGTCCGTCCTCCACGGTGTTACTAAACTAAATACTACTTAACATAAAAGTACTATGACTACGAGCTTTTAACGATTACATATACTTGAGGTGACCGACTCTTTAATACCTAGAATTTCTAATTCCTAACAATCTCCCTAAGGGAGGTCACCTCAAACATATACTAAAATGACATTGAATACAATCCGATATTACATTAACAATTGATCTTGCATTCTTGATGTAGTACTTTGCTCCAAAGTCGTAGTCATTGATTCCACTCATTGCATGTTTGGTTAATCCAAGTGGAGGTCTTTACTGATCCACGTGATAATAATGTTGAGCCAGCTTTTGAGATCATCAGCTAATAGAAAATCTCCGATACATCCATTGTGGTGTTGGTATTATGTGATGTTGTGACTTTCGGACCGACATGCTCACATTCTGATCATGATATCTTCTCATCAGAGTAGCGGAAGCTTTCGTTGATTCATGATATTGGCGGCATGAAGCGAAGCATGGAGTTAGAATATCCGAGTCATTGATGCACCAATCATGATTTCTTTCGATATGAATGTGTTGTGTGAGCATGCGGCTATGAATTGACCGCTCCATTACGATCACCTAGCGCCGGGTGTACTCGCATAAGACAGTTAGCAATAAAGCGCACGAAAGTGTCTTTGATCACTTTTGTTGAATTGAGGTACACGGCCACGGTTCCCCGTTGATCAAGATTACAAATCTTGCTGTGATCGGTATAATTCGAAGAATTTCCTTCGGGTTTTCGCGGTACGCTCTAGATGTTCTCAAACCGAACGCCTCAAAGAAGACAACACGGAGTGAGTGAACCGGCGAATTTAAGTCCACTGATTGATGAAAAGAGATTTGAAAAACAATGGTGTATTGCTCAATAGAAATTGTTTTTGCAATATAACGAAGGTTTTAATGAAAATCAATTATCAATCATAAAACACCTTTTGATTTGAAAATTAGTACACGGTCGACGTGCTAATGAAAAGAGTTTTAAAGCACAAAGACCGGTTTTCAAAGGTATCCGTCAATCCATAACTGAACCGGATTGATTCAAAAGATTGAATAAGCCCCATTGTTTCGTTCAGTTGTCACATGGTTGATCAGTATAATAGATCTCACATGCCACCTACCAAGAGCTTGTTAGATGTTGGCTCTAGAAGGCTTTCCATCTTCAGTGAATATGTAAACACATCACTTTCGGATGTTACGCAATACCACAAGGATAATGCGTAGGACTCAAGATATAATTTCTCTTTCCACATTGTGTGAAAAAGAGAGTCTTCATTGAAATTGTCCTAATGAGATTTATTGATGATCTCGTGGCTCTAGACTCAATTTGTGCATTTTTGGATCCTATGTCGGAGACTAGGGAGAAGGTCTCCTTCTTCAATATCAACAATCTCTAAGAGAAAGTCGATAGATAATGTAGGTTCCCGTGAGAATGAAACAAGTCCTTTTAAGAGGAACTTGAGTAGTTTGGAAAGTTGAAGTGCGGTGCGTCCTTTGGGTCCATGACGTCTTGTCTTCAATACCGAGTTACCTAAGTAACCACCGTAGCATATATTGAACCGGTTTACGCCCTAAGGTTGAATTATGGAGGGCTATTTGTTTTCACCCTTTTCTCATTCAATTCTTTTTCATTCTTCAACCCCTTCATTGCTTACCGAGACTTCATAACTAGAACCTTGTTGGGTTTATTCCAAAGACTAGCTCTGTCTCAGATCCGCACTCTTCCCATATCTCACTTTTCTCCTTTTTCAATCATACCTAAGGAACTCTACACTAACTAGTGGATAGTCGGGGTAGATCCCTCCATTTCTGGCGGATCATGGGAACACAATACCTAACCTTATCATCCTTATATCACCATACATAAAGTAAAGTTGGTCGGTCTATTTGGTATTGTTCATCCGCCATAGGAACCAATTGAAAACCATTTGAAAATCAATCCAGATACTTGTGATATATTATCAAAGCATTTTGTACCTGAATTGTTTTTGATATTTTTAGAAGAAGAACTCCCCTCAACATGTGAATCAAGTATTTGAAATAGTTTTCCACACGGAGGCAAGAGAAAGAATTAACTTCTTTGATTACCATTTTCTAAAAATATCAACATCACTTCCCTAATCGAATCAAGTAGATAAAGCATTTTGGGAAGGATGAGGTTTTCATGATTTTGCTCCCCTCAATATGTGCCTCGAGATTTGAAAAGAGTTTTGCACATACTAGAGGAACACACATTGAGATAAGTGATCACGTTTCAAATCATAGGTTTAAGATAGATGCTCCCCTCAACATGTGCATGGAAAATTTGAAATCGTTTGTCACATGTGGGAAGGAGAGCTTGTACATATTTATAAAACCATTTACGAATTATCAGGTTTAAATCCAATTTAAATCACACATTCTCCCCGATCACAATTATCAAATCATTTGAGATTTGTGATCTCTTATAGATTTAAATTGATTTTGAAAGCTTTTAAGGAGAATTGTGACTTGATATGAAAGCGTTTTAAGCGATAAGGATCGATTTTGAGATTTTAAACTCCATTG
Source organism: Chrysanthemum makinoi (assembly GCA_910596185.1). Classification (NCBI taxonomy): domain Eukaryota; kingdom Viridiplantae; phylum Streptophyta; class Magnoliopsida; order Asterales; family Asteraceae; genus Chrysanthemum; species Chrysanthemum makinoi. The sequence goes on from OU343225.1 coordinate 257,529,355, forward strand.
GTTAAACATGCATGATTATCTTTTGAAAACAATTGAATGCCAAATAACTTTTTAATTTAATTGAAATCATTCTCCCCTCAATCAATGACATAGGTTGTTGATTGAGAGATAGATATTTTGACAAATAAGTCGAGATGATTATCAAAAATAGAGTCCGAGTTATTTTTCAAAGCGCTTAGTTTTCGAGATAAATGTTTTAGAATCGAGTATGGAATTTTGAAAACATGATAAAGTATGGCTCTGTTCTTTCTTTGAAAAGCGGGTTACTGCCTGAACTGACAATAAACCATTGTTTCTCTTTCTCCCAAATTTTTTTTTTTTTTTTTTTTTTTTTTTTTTTTTTTTTTTTTTTTTTTTAATAAGAATTCGAACAACATCTAAAGTCCCGTGTCATTCTTTGAATGACAGCACAAAGACCGTAGATATTATCGAATCGAGAAAAACATGACAAATTGACAATTTTTATTTTGAAGATTTTTCAATTTTTGATTTTTATGGATTTTGAAAGTTTTATAATTTTGTATTTTGTTTTTCGAATAAATATTTACAAGAGATAGATGAAGATAGACCTTTACTCCTCGTCTTCCTCACGAAGGCGTTTGAGTGTTTCGGTTGAAGGCTTTTCAAGCCAAGGCGTGGAAGAATAAACTCAAACGTTCTCTTGGAAGAGCTTTGGTGAAGATGTACGCTAAGCGATATTCGACCTCACAAAATAGAGTTCCACCACACCTTTTCCACTTGTTCCCTGATGAAATGATGTCGAATGTCGATATGCTTTGCTCTTGAGTGTTGAGCGTTGTTGCTTGAGAGAGCAATAGCACTTTATTATCACAGATGAGAGGATTTTGTTGAATACAAAGCCATAGTCGGATAATTGAGATCTCATCCAAAGATTTGAGCACAACAAGATGACATGGCTATGTATTCAGCCTCTGTAGAGGAAATAGAAGTACTCATTTGCTTCTTTTAAGACTAACTCACAAGCTTATCACCCAAAAGCGAGCACCTCCAGCGTGCCGCGAGTATCTTGACATCTGCATGATCGGCATCTGCATAGGTATTAGTGACATACCGGTGTCCTTCGGGTACCAAAGTCCCATATTGATGGTTCCTTGGAATACCGAAAGACCCGTTTAACCGCTTCAAGGTGCTTTTTAGTAGGCTTAGCATGGTATCTAGCACACATGCAAAGAACAAGATGTCCGGTCTACTAGCAGGAGGTACATCGAGGATCCAATCATACTACGATATTTTGTTTGGTCAATCATGATCCTGAGTGGTCCTCATCTAGTTTGGTTCGATCAATCATGGGAGTGTCAAGTGGTCACTTGAATCAAATCCAAATTTCTTTAAGATCTCATTAGCATATTTAGATTGATTTATGAAAATGCCTCGGACTTTGTGAAATTTGTAATCCCAAGAAAAATGACATTTGTCCCATCATTGACATTTGAAATTTTGAACTCATTTCATTTGAAAAGCGTCACATTCATTGGGGTCGGTCGAGGCAAAGATAATATCATCAACATAAATTTGAACGTGAATTAAATGTTTGCACGACTTTCACGGTGAACAATGTTGGATCAAGCTGCTCCTTTGCTTGAATCCGGTAGATAGAAGAAACTTTGATAGCGTATCATACCATGCCCTTGGAGCTTGCTTTAAACCATAAATAGCCTTCTTCAAACGATGCGTGAGTAGGATGCTCTTGATTCACAAATCCTTCGGTTGGTGGACGTAGGCGACTTCTTTAAGATCTCCGTTGAAATGCCGTCTTACATCCATCGATAGACTACCATGTTCTTACTAGCGGCATTAGCCAAAAGATTCTAATTGCCCGATTCGAGCAAGCTGGAGCAAAAGATTCTTCAAAGTCTATACCCTCCTCTTGACGGTATCCTTTAGCAACTAATGAGCCTTGTTCTTCAACACATCACCATGCTCATCAAGTTTCACTTTGAAGATCCATTTTAGAGATATGATCATAGCACAATGTCTAGGCGGTACTAACTCCCATACATCTAGTCGATCAAACTCATGAATTTCATCTTGCATAGCATTGAACGACTATCTTCATTCATGGCGGTTTTAACATCTTTTGGTTCGATCTTAGAGTCGGAGTTGAAAAGCACCATAAGGCATCGGTTGCAAGTTGTTTCCGTGTGGATCTTTGGGCGAGAGGATTTCCAATGATGTTGTCTAATGGATGATCGTGAGTCCATTTTATGAGGTGTTCATGCGGTAGTTGTTGAGGGTGAAGTAGCGAGTTGATGTCTCTGGCGAAGATGGTTACGATGAAGATTCGGGAGCAAATATGTTTTCAAATGGATCATCTTCAGGGGTAGCAAAGGGATTAACTTCATCATTGATGCCAGAAGCAGTTCCATGATGTACATTTGAAGAATGATGATTTGTTGATGAGGCTGAAGGATCGGCGGTGCTTCTTGACTTAAAGATATTGAGGAGGGATTGACTTCATTCACGGGAATATGGCGACCTCTGTTGTAGGATCAACACCTCATTAGTACTTGGATCATAAAGTTCATCAAACATAGGATCAAACAATTTCTTTAAATCATCTTCGGATGGAGGTACATATGGAGTTTCTTGAGAAGAGTTTGGAACAAGGGATGAACCAATTGGGACATTTTGAAGTCGGGTAAAGGCTGAATTGTTCGGGGCCATTTGACCGGTCGACTCATCAACGTAGCGTGAATTGTTTCCATGATGTTTCGGGTTCTTTTGTTGTAGATTCGGTATCCCTTTTTGTTTGGTGCATACCTACAAATACTCCAATGTCTCCTTTAGCTCTAAGTTTGCCTAAGTCTTGACCCTCATTAGTTGGATAGCACAATGCTCCAAACTCACGAAGGAAAGAGAGATTAGGTTTTCTTTGTGGACAAGTTCATATGGTGTCTTTCCATGAGCGGTGTGAATCGGGGAACGATTTTGTGTGTAGCATGCGATGGCAATAGCCGGCCGAGAAACATTGGAACTTTTGAGTAAATCGGCATTGTTCTAGCGGCTTCTACAAGAGTTGATTTAGTCTTTCAACTACACGTTACGTTGAGGAGTTCGTGGAACACTTCTTTGATGGTGATTCCAATGATTTCATAAAATTCACTAAGTTGTTTGTTAACAAACTTCGGTTCCATTATCTGTCCGGATAATACGGCCGGTTTTGTTAAGTCGAACTGCATTTGTTTGATGAGTTTGATGATGATATCTGGAGTTTCATCCTTTGTCCTTAAGAACTTGACCCCGGTGAATCTAGAGTAATCATCAACTACAACTAACACATATTTCTTCCCAAAGATATTATGCACTCTCATTGGTCCACATAAATCCATATGACTTGTATGAAGAACTTACGTGTGAGTTAGTAGGTTTGGGTTTATGGGCATACTTCTTGCTTTTCCCAATTGACATCTTGAACAAAGATGATCCTTTTCATACTTTAGTCTAGGTAAACCTACAACTAAGTCCTTTATGGAGAGATCATTGATGGTGCGAAGTTCAAGTGATTGAGCGTCGATGCCATAACCATGACTTTGGTTTTGAAGCCTTTGACAACAAGCAAATTGGAGAAGACTTCATCATATCTTCTATAGAGATGGTGTAAAGATTTGAACCACGAGTTCCTCTTAAAAGTTCCTTACCATCAAGTTCTCTAACAAAACAAGTATGTTTTCTGAAGGCTACTTCTAGATCAGAGTCACAGAATTGACCGACGAGAAGCGATTATGACCAAGACCTTCCACATAGTATACTCTAGAGATAACACTATCACCAACAACATAATCACCATAACCCATAATTGCACGAAATGATCATTACCGAATCTAAGCTGTCCGATGAATTTGCTCACGAAGTTCATGAGCGCGACGGTCTCGGTCATATGCTTGGAGCATTTGAGTCCGGTACCACGTAGCGATTTGAAGCGATCTGCGGTTGAACACGGGACAAGAATGGATAAGCTGGATAATTGGGATCCCCATGCAAGAATGGGTTCCACTTGGTTAGTAACAGTAATTGGAACACCCACATCAAAAATAGAAACATCCATATCAGAGGTAGAAGCAATGGAATCATTGGGAATAGATGCAATCTTTGGGGTGTGCGTATTTGACCTATTCAAAGTATGTTCACTTCTTAAGGGAATAGTTCTACCAGTAGGCATCCATTTTCTAGTGGGCATAGTCTTAGCGGTTTGAGAACAAGCCGATTATTCTTATGGCCAAAAGGTATCCAATAATATCCTATCTTTATAAATGTTCTTTCTGTGGGTTTCCAGGTTTTCTAACAATCTTTCGGTTTTGCCTTTTTGCCTTATTTGCACGATTATTAGCATTAACAATTTTAACGGGCATTTGACAGCATTAGACAAAGCATTCACACCACATTCATGATTAGCACTTGGAATTCAGCGAGACATCATTACAAGGTTTGCAAATAGTATGAATTGAATTAATACTGATGCGCCTAAGGCTAATACTAGAATCAACACGATTCGTTTTATTCAACTCAAGCTTAAAGTTCCTAGGTTGGTCTTCTACTCTCTTCCAATGCACATTTTAGCTTGCGAGGTCCTATCATTCCTTGTATTGTCTTGAGACTTTGACACCTTTGAGCGCTTTAATGTCATTGATTACTCTGTAGGGAATTATGGGAACATTAGTTGGTTGATCTAATTTTGCATTCACGAACTAGGCGTGCAAGGATCTGTATTACTAGGCGACACATTGATGTATACTTTCTTAAAACTGGGCCTAGAATGGTTTGAAGGCTAGGCACTAGGCATAGAACAAGGCATCACAGCTTTGCCTTTTGCACCTAAGGTTAAGGATTTGGGACATGTTGCAATTACACATTCTAGCAACTCTTGAGATCGTTTGGACTGGAGGCAAGCAAACCTAATTTCACTATCAAGAGGTTTATTAATGAAATCCTCTTGACAATCTCCGGAGACATTCTAGACTATCCTTAAGGTGAGCGCAGTATTCATGAAAAGCATGTTCATTATTCCTAAGATGAGGAGGAATATATTTAAGCATCCGCAGTGTATTTGCAATCTAAGGGTGACTTTGAGACAACATTCTTATTGAAAACAAATAGTAGTTTCCCATTTCACGACTTCTCGATTCTCAATTTCCTTTTGTAAAGACGTTATTTTTCGTTGTTTTGGTCACGGGTGACTTTTATTGAATCATATAACTCTTTAAAATGTCGTTTAACTTTTCATTTTCTTCTAGAAAACTCTCGTTTTCCTTTTGTAAGGCATCAACTAAGTTTTGAAGATGAAAAGTTTGAGAATTACGAGAATCTAAAGGAGGAGGCATTTGGGAGCTTGTCATATTGTTCGTTTGACCCTTTAATTGAGAGATTTGGGCTTTCAACTTTACGATCGTGTGTTGCACTGAGCTTGAATCACATTCATCACGTTTGTTAATTTGAAAAACTGCATCAAACTCTGGAGCATCCGAGGATGTCTTGATATTTGAAGTTTTGACATTTTCTTTAAGATGTTGATATTTTAGTTGTAAATTAAAATGCTCAACTTCTAGTTTAGAAAAATGTTTAACCAAATTGTCGTGATCATCCGGTTCAATTTTCTCGTTTAGTTCAGAATTAGTTTTTTCAAGCTCAATGACACGATCATGGGAGACTTTCGGTGCAACCGATAATTCATGAAATTTGGAAGCATTAATGGAACAATTTGTAGCGGTGAAAAACACATCTTGAGCAATACATTCAGAAATCAGGTTCTTATTTAGTGTATGCAATTTCTTCCTCTCAATCTCATTATATTTTAGTGCACGCTCATAGTCACTAACTTCAACTATCATGGCATCAAATTCTTTTTCCATTCCTTTAATATCAGTTTCAATCCCCCTTTTAAGACTCTCAAAGTGATCTTTTAGAAGTTTAAAGAAAGGCATGACCTCCGTTAAATAACATTCTTTCATTTGCTCAAAACCCCTTTCTCCTTCCGTAATACCAATGGGTGTGATCCTTTTCTTGCAAGTTTTCTCAAAATCAACAAATAGTTGAAGTATAACATATTGGCTAATTAAGGTCTTGCTTTTAGTGGCAATTGTTCTAGGAACAAGATGCATTGGTTTATTAGGAGGATACACGATTACTCTAGGCATTTTCCAAAGAGGAGGGTTTGTTTCAACAATATTTTCAGCTTTCTCCTTATCTAAATCCATTTTCGAGAAAACTTGTTAGGGAGTCAACAATGTCGAGGTTTAAACATGTTCAAGGAAATCCAGTTTTCCTTCTTGTAATCATGGGGTGTGATCTTTATTTTCTTCTCTCTACATTTAGGATCATCTAATTTCTTGTTCATCTTTTACCTAGTGACTTCATCTGATTTCTTATCTTCCTCGGTGCACTCAACGCAACTAGGTTTCTGTCTAGGTTTAAGGATTTCATTGCCATCATAAAGAACCTTATGAGCATTTCTAGCCCTTTTAATGAGCTCTGGATTTGGTTCCTTAACAAGGGGAATGCTATGCTTATCGCTTAGGACCTTATGCTTAGTGATCATGTGAGCGGTCTGAATGGTGTTTCCTTGTATGTACAACTTGTTTTCAAGTTTGTTTTCAAAGTTTTCAGATTAGAAAAATCTTTCAAGAGTTTTGATTCCTTTGCATTAAATTCTTGCTTAAGCATTTTCACATTTTCTTGAAGTTCTTGTTTTGCTTAGCGTTTTAGAAAGCTTTTCTTGCAAGGAATTTAACTCTTGTTTTAATACTTCTTCTCTAAAATTACATTTTCTAATAATTGTGCACTTGGTCATCCATTTCACGCTCACGAGGTGGTCAACTCAAATTTAGCACGTTGTTCATAAATAGCATCACGTTCTTTATAGGCATTTAATTAGATATTACAGACTCATCAGGGGCAGGCGTTGTATTCATAAAAATATAGTCATTGTTGACTGCAGGAGATGCATCACTTGGTACAACTTCACTTTCACTTTGTTTCACATATTGATCATATGGGACAACATTGATATTACCCATATTTTCAATATTTGATACAAAATTTTCAGTTGATAGTACTTTGTCATGCATCTTTTGCACATCAGCATCATCGTATAGTTTTAGTACCTCTGAGATGAGTGTGTCTTTGGATGGGCCAGCTTGTGGTGAAGAGGAGACCTTGGGAGAAACCATTGGAGAAATGCTAGCCATAAAGATTGTGTGTGCAGTGGGTCCATCATCCACATCAGAATCGTATGCATCACAATCGGTGACTTGAAAGGCATTCGATGATTGTGACCTATCTCTGAATAGGTACTCATCCACATCTGCATCATAGGTCTTGGCATTGCCCTCAGCAAGAAACAATAACACCTCTTCATCCAAAGCGGCACCATTATCACGAGCTTGCACAAGCGGCATCTTATCTCTGAAGTAATCAGCATTCTGTGGGCGCTTTGGAGATGTGCAGTTCCTTGCAATGTGTCCCTCACCACCACAATTATAACATTTGATCGGCTTAGCTTGACCTTGATTACCATTCCTTCCTCGATTCAGATTACCAACATAACCTCTACCAGCTCCACCTCTTCCCTGATCATCTTGTCTTTCTGGTTGCACCGATCCTCCCATCTTTAACAGTAGCTTGATTGTGTGGGTTAGATGCTGTTATGAGGTTGTTATTGGTTTGTGGGAGAGAATTCATGTTTTGACTAATCGAAGGAAGAGCTAGTTGATTAATGAAATTACCCATGTGTGCATCGGCATCGGCTTGTTTGAACATAGGATGAGGAATTAGTTTGTGATTACCATTTCCCATGGGTATGACTTGTGAGGCTTTGGTTGTGATTCTGATGTTTGAGTAGAAGCGGTTGAGTCATTAGGCGAGCTTGTCTCTCCACTGTTGGTTTTGAGTGATTAAGAACCAATTTTTCAAACATAGCATGTCTCTCATTCTGAAGGAGGAAGGCATAGAGTTGCTCATAGTTTGTATTCTTCAATCCTTTAGTGAGCTTCACAGAGGTGACAAACTTGTGCCATTAGGGATTCATGTTGTTTACAAATTTTGAGTTCAGCTGAATGTGAGGCATAGTCATTCTGATGTTCCTCATGTCATTCACCAACTTATGAAATCTCACATAGTACTCATAGACACTCTCATCTGGTTTCATCTTGAAGTGTTCAAATTCGTCATAGAGTTGTGATTCTCTGTATTCCATAGTTAATTCGAACTGAGAGAAGCATCTTGACATTATCCCATACTGCCTTTGCTAGCGGTGTTGTGATTGATCAGCTTGTAGATGTCTTTAGGAAGACCTTGAAGAACAATGTTTGAAGCCCCGATATCAGCATCGAATCTCTTTTTCTCCTTATCATCAAGCTCATCATACATCTTTGGTTTGTCCATTCCGTAAATCGAGTTCCATCTTGGCAGTATCAAGTACATCTCTAGTCGTCTCAACTCGATACGGTCCTTCATCAATGGATTTGAGAATGTTGACACCTTTTTCCTTTCCAAGGCGTTACAATCGATTCGTTGAGCCCAAGAATCGTAGTCGTTCTATCAAGCATGGGTGGGCGAGTATCTGAACCACTTTGCTTGAACATCCTCGACAGCGATGGAGATGATAGTAGGAGCGTTTGTAGACATGTTTCAAGCTCTACGGGATTTTGCAATTCTTTGATTAAACCGGGAAATTGATTCTTTCACGGGATTTTACTAAACCAAAAGAACAACGTAAGAACGTAACACGAAGAAGAAAAAGGTCTAAATGAACAAGTCGCTAAACTCACAACTCGCATAAGCTCAACTTCAACACACTCAGCTCGCATAATTAATCAAGTCGCTAAATAGCCAACTTCGCTTTAGTCTCAACTCGCATAACACAATCAACTCGCAGACACTAAGTCCTTAAGTTAACAAAGCTAGCGTTACAACTTCGCTAAGTAGCAAGTAATTCGCTTTAGATCTCAAATTAAAGCAAAAACAACTAAAGCTTAAAACCCAAGTAGCATAAATATCAACTCGCTAAACAGCTAAGTAGCATGTACCAACTTCGCTTTAAGTAACAAAGCAACTTCGCTTTGAAGAAACACAAGTCGAGACACAACTTCGCTTAGTCCTTTTCAAAAATAACCACTTTATCAATCCAAAACAACCAAACCACAATGATTTAAGGCTTCCAATTCAAAACATAAAAACATATGATGATCCTAAACACAAAAGTACAAGCAAAATTCAAACTTTAACACAAGAATTTGTCCAAATGAATCAAACTCTTCTAAACCCTTAATACTCCAAAAACCTTATGAAATCCACCAAAACAAAGAGCATGAAAGATGAGTGATCAAACCATGGCTCTTGATACCAATTGTAGGATATTGGATTTCACAAACACTCTAAACCATGATCAAAGTAGGCGTATAAGAATGTTAGAGAGAGAGTTCTAGTGAGAGAAAGGAAGAGAGTTGGGAACTATAGTGAGAGAAAGAAAATATTATTATGATCTCCAACTCTCTACCTTGGGAGGTAGAGAGTATTTATAGTCTTACATAAAAGCATACACACAGCGGGCTGTGGATCGGGGCATACAGTGGGTAAAGAACCGTCCGTCCTCCACGGTGTTACTTAACAAAATACTACTTAACATAAAATAACTATGACTACGAGCTTTCTAACGATTACATATACTTGAGGTGACCGACTCTTTAATACCTGGAATTTCTAATTCCTAACATACTTTTAAGGGAAAATGATAAATTTAGGCATCAAAGTTGCCACGTTTTCCTTTTCTGGGCATCGAACTTTTCTATTGTAGCCTTGAACTTGCCTAATTTTCCTTTTGTGACACTTAAAGTGTGATTTTGTGTCACAAAAGGAAAATTAAACAGGCAAGTTCACTAATAGAAAAAAAAAAAGTTTGATGATTTCAGAACAAGGAAAAAAGTTCGATGAGAAAAAAAAGTTCGACCCGTAAATTTTTTATTGCACGATTTGTCCTTTTAGTACATTTTAACGACCCCGTTATTATATTATTGCACCGTTAGTCCTTTTCACGTTCTTACACGATTTAGTCCGTTCTTACGGTTTTCGTCCGTTTTACCGTTTTCATCGTTTTTACCACGTTTTGTCCGTTTTACACTTTTAGATTCGTTTTTTTTGCCACAGATTTTAGATGTCGTTTTGCCGCGTTTTCGTCCGCTTTTGCACATTTTTAATTAAAGCTTTTGCGTTTCATCATGTTTTTGCATGTTTTCGTCGTTTTACACGTTCTCATTTGTCAAAAGTTAGAAAGCGTGCAAAAAAGACGAAAACGTGCAGCAAAATGCCGCAAAATCAAACGGATGAAAACGATGCAAAAGCGAGGCAACTGTGCTAAAAGCAGAGAAAATGTAAAAACAGCGAAACTTGTGCAAGCAGCCGTGCAAAAGCGTGCAAAAGCGGGCAACTTGATGCCTGGAACGTGCAAAACGGGCAGCGTGCAAAAACGGGCAAAGCATTGCAAAACGGACAACGTGTAAAAGCGTATTGCGAAGCGGGCCAACGGTGCAAAACGGACAACGTGCAAAAGCAGGAGGCGAAAACGTGTAAAAGCGGGTTGGAAACCGTGTAAAAGGACAAAATCAAAGCCGTCTAAAAGCGAACAAAGCGTGTAAAAACAGACGAAAAGGACTAGCAGTTGCAATAAAAAACTTGATTAAGGTCGAACTTTTTTTCTGGGCATCGAACTTTTCCTTTTGGGCATCGAACTTTTTTTCCTATTGTAGCCGAACTTGCCTAATTTTCCTTTTGTGACACAAAAGTGTGATTTTTGTGTCACAAAGGAAAATTAGGCTAGTTCAGTGCTACAATAGGAAAAAAAAAAGCTCTTGAAAGCTCGTGACAACTTTGATGCCTAAATTTATCATTTTCCCTACTTTTAACGTGGCTGACTTGTCACCATATAAAGGCGAGGGTGACGTTTATCCAGACTCGAGGTCGAGTCTTTCCGAAGAAGGGGAGGATGATGCAGTTAACGACACATAACGACACAACCACCAGCAATTCAGAATCATTGAGGGCCGAAAATGGCTTTTTTCTATCTTATATGCTTTATTTTGAACTTTGGGATTTGTTTCCTTTTTCGTATTTTTATTTTTCTGCTGGGATTTCTTTCCTTTGGTGGTTAGACATATAATCTCTGTTAGGGTTTCATAAACTCAGTTTTTTGATTATTATTGACGACTAATAAAGAATCCCCCATATTGGGCATTCGGTTATTTGCTTGTTCTTGATTATTCCGTTTATTGTTTGGCCATCGATCCGGCATTAAAACATCAGCAGTTACATCATCAACATTT
>OU343225.1:257540784-257631228 GCA_910596185.1 Chrysanthemum makinoi
TTCGATTTCGTCTTTCAACTACCTGCTCGTTGAGGAGTTCTGAACACTTTTGATAACCGATTCCAACACTTTCATAAAACTTACTAAGTTGTTTATTAACAAACTCAATTCCATTGTCTGCTGGATGATTCTCGATGCTTTTGTTAAGTCAACCCGCAAATAAGCTTGATAAGTTTGATGATGATATCCGGAGTTTCATCCTTTGTCCTTAGGAACTTAACCCAGGTGAATCGAGAGTAATCATCAACCACAACTAACACATATTTCTTCCCAAAGATATTCCGCACTCTCATGGGTCCACATAAATCCATGTGAATTGTATGAAGAACTTCAGAATGAAGTTTGTAGGTTTGGGTTTGTGGGCATACTTCTTGGTTTTTCCCAATTGGCATGCTGAACAAAGATGATCCTTTTCATACTTAAGTCTAGGTAAACCTACAACTAAGTCCTTTCTCAGAGATCATTGATGGTGCCGTCTAAGTGATTGAGACGGCGATGCCATAACCATGAATACTTCATCAATTCTGACAACAAGCAAATTGAGAAGACTTCATCATATCTTCGATAGAGATGGTGTATAGATTTGAACCACTGTTCCTCTTAAAAGTTCCTTACCATCAAGTTCTCTAACGAAATAAGTATGTTTTCTGAAGGCCACTTCTAGATCGTAATCACAGAATTGACCTACAGAGAATAGTTATGACCAAGACCTTCTACGAATATACCCTCACACTATCACCACAACATAATCTCCATAACCCATAATTGCACGTAAAATGATCATTCTCGATCTAATACCCGATGAATTTACTCACGAAGTTCATGAGTCGCAACCGGTTCCAATCATATGCTTGAAACAGTTCTGAGTCCGTACCACGTAATTTGAACGATCGCAAATGAACAAAGACAAGAATGGATAATCGATAATTGGGATCCCCATGCAATAATGGGTTCCACTTGGTTAGTAACATTGATTGGAACACCCACATCGAGGTTGAAACAATGGACTCATTAGAAATAGATGCAAAGGCAGTCCTATTTGACCTATTCAAAGTATGTTCGCTTCTTAAGGAATAGTTCTAACAAGAGGCATCCATTTTCTAGTGGGTAATTGATTTAGAAACTTTAGGGCAAAGCTCATTAATCTTACGACCATTAGGTATCCATTGATAACCTATATTACTAAATTTCCTTCCCGTGGGTTTCCACTATTTTCTAACTTTCTTTTTTGCTTTAGCCTCTTAGCTATGAATTTTAACATTAACAGTTTTATCGGCATTTGACAGATTAGACAAAACATTTACACCACATTCATGATTAGTAACAGAAATCAAGCATTCATCATTACATGGTTTGTGAATAGTAGCATCTGAATTAATTACAGTACGTTTATAGCTAATACTAGAATCAGCACGATTCATTTTATTCAACTCAAACTTAATATTCCTAGGGTGATCTTCTACTCTCTTCCAATGCACATTCTTAGCTTGCGAGGTCCTATCTTGCTTGGTATTGCCTCGAGGTTTTGACCCGCTTATTTTATGTCACATTACTCCTGTAGAGGGAATTGGGAACATTAGTTGTTGATCTACTTTTTGCATTCCTAACTAGACGTGCAAGGATCTAACTACTGAAGGCACATTAGTTTTCACTTTCTTAAAACTGGGCATAGAATGGTTTGTATGCTTGGCACTAGGCATAGAACAAGGCATCAGCATTCCTTTCTGCACCTAAGGATTTAGGACATGTTGCAATTAAACATTCTAGCAGCTCTTGAGATCGTAGATGGCCCTAATGCAAGCAAACCTAATTTCTCTATCAAGAGGTTTATTAATGAAATCCTCTTCCACAATCACAGGGAGACATTCTAGACTATCCTTAAGGTGAGCACAATAGTTATGAAACACAGGTTCATTATTCCTAAGATGAGGAGGAATGCATTTAATGCCTTCACAGGATATTTGGTACCGAGGATGACTTTGATGCAACATTCTCATTAAAAACAAGTGGCAGCTTTTCCTTTTTCTTTACTCCTCGATTCTCAATTTCTTTTTGTAAAGACGTTATTTTTCGTTGTTTTTGTCACGAGTGACTTTCATTGAATCATATAACCTTTTTAAAGTGTCGCTAATTTCATTTTCTTAGAAAACTCACGCTTTTGTAAAGTATTAACTAAGTTTTGAAGTTGAAAAGTTTGAGAATACTGAGAATCTAAAGGAGGAGGCATTTAGGAGCCAGTCACATTGTTCTTTTCACCCTTAATTGAGAAATTTGGGCTTTCAACTTTCTGATCGTGTTACAATGAGCTTGAATCTGTTCGTCACGTTTGTTTATTCAAAATCAGATCAAACTGAACATCCGAGGATGTCTTGATTTCGGTTTTGACATTTTCTCTTAGATGTTGATATTTTAGTTGTAAATCAAAATGTTCAACTTCTAGTTTAGAAAAATGTTTTACCAAATTATCGTGATCATCCTGATCAATTTTCTCATTTAGTTCTGAGTTTTTGTTTTCAAGCTCAATGACACTATCATGGGAAACTTTCAATGTGCAATAGATTCAATCGAAACGAGAAGCATTGTAGAGTGCTTAGTACAGTATAAAACACATCTTGAGCAACACAACTCGAAATCAAATTCTCATTAAGATGTGCAAGTTCTTCCTTTCAACCTCATTTGAGTTCCTGCTCATAATCATTGACCTCAACTATCATTGCATCAAATTCCTTTTCCATTTCTTTAATGTCCCATTATCCCTTTTGAAGACTCTCAAATTGACCTTTTATTTGTTTAAAGAAAGGCATGACCTCAGTTAAATAGCATTCTTTAGTTTTCTCAAAACCCCTTTATCCCTCAGCATCCTAGTAGGTGTGCATTTTCAAAATCAAATGATAAACAAAACAACATGGCAGCTGATTAAGGTCTTGCTTGTAGTGGCAATAGTTCTAGGGACTAAATGCATTGGTGTATTAGGAGGATACATTGCTTTAGGAATTTCCTGAGGGGATTCTTTTCAACAAGATTTTCTTTTGCATATCCATATCCTTTTTCCAACACTTTGTTCAGGTGTCAATAGAGTCTGAGGCTTAAACTTGTTTAAGGATATCCAATTTTCCTTAGTGTAATCATGGGGTTTGATTGTTATATTATTCATTTTACACTCAGGATCTTCAAGCTTCATATTCAATTTTTCCCTAGTGACTCTGTATCCTGATTTCTTATCTTTCGCAACACAATAACTAGGTTTCTCGTTAGGCTTAAGGATTTCATTCCCATCATAAAGTACCTTATGAGAGCTTCTAGCCTTTTTAATGACCTCTGGATTTGGTTCAACAAGAATGCTATGCTTATCACTTAAAACTCTATGCTTAGTGATCAAGTGAGCAAATCAATGGTATTCCTTGTATGTACAACTTATATTTTCAAGCTTGTTTTTCAAAGTTTTAGATTGGAAAAATCATTCAAAAGTTTTGATTCCTTAGCATTGAATTCTTGCTTAGCATTTTAACATTTTCTTGAAGTTCTTTTTTGCGTAGCTTTAGAAAGCTTTTCTTATGAGGAGTTTAACTCTTGTTTTAATACTTCTTCTCTAAAATTACTTTTTCTAATAATTGTACGCATTTGGTCATCCATTTCCTGCTCACGGGTGGTTAACTCAAACTTAGCAGCACGTTGTTCATAAATAGCAACTTGTTCTTTATAGGCATTCGTTCAGAGGTAATTTAATCAATGGGCATATGCAGTGGTATTCATCAAAGATATAGTCATCATTGACGCAAGATACATCACTGGTTCAATCGACTTTCACATTGGTCACATATTGATCATATGGGACACAATATTATCATTAGCAATATTCGAGTCAATGGTTTCCTGCTGATTGAACCTTATCATGTTTCTTTGTCATCATAGTTTTCAATACCTTGAGAGGATGATTGATTCTTTGGATGGGACCAGCTTGATGTGGTAAGGACCTTTGAGAGACCATTGGAGAAATGCTAGCCATGAAAATCTGTGCAGTAGGTTCATCATCGACGCCGAGTCATATGCATCACGCTTCTACTTGAAAGCATTTGGATGATTATGACCCATCTCCTGATTGGTTGTTCATCAACAAGATCAGTCATAGGTTCGCATTTCTCAAAGAACAAATACCCTCTTCATCCAAAGTGGCTCCATTATCCTGAAGCTTGCACAAGCAACATCTTGTCTCCAAGTACTCTGCATTCTGAGGAACGCTGGAGATGTGCATTTCCTAGCAATATGTCCTCACCACCACGCTTGTAACACTTAATTGGCTTTGCTTGACCTTGATTTCCAATCCTTCCCGATTTCGATTTGCAACATAACCTCTACCACTCCACCTCTTCTTCCTTTGTTCATATCCTTACTGCCTTCTTGCACCATAACCTTCCCATCTTGACAGTTGCTTGATTGTGTGGATTGGATGCTGCTCGAGGTTATTGTTGGTGTGTGGTAGAGAGTTCATGTTTTGATCGACCATGAGAGATGTTGATTGATGAAATTTTCCATGAATGTGTTTGGGTCTGGAGGCTTATATGCTGGATCAGGGATGAGTTTGTAATTACCATCACCCATGGGAATGACTTGAGAAGCTTTGTAGTAATACCAACATTTGTAAAAGGTCTGTGAAGTCATTTGAGGAACTTGTTTTCCCCTGTTGGTTTTGAATGTTTAGAATCCTTTTCTCAAACATAGCATGTCTCCTCATTCCAAGAAGGAAGGCATACAGTTTCTCATAGTTGGTGTTCTTCAATCCTTTGGTTAGCTTCACATAGGTGACAAACTTGTGCCATTCGAGATTCATGTTGTTCACAAACTTTGAGTTCAGTTGAATGTTTGGCATGGTCATTTTGATGTTCCTCATGTCATTCACAAGCTTATGGAATCTACTAGTACATATGACAGCCTTATCCGTTTCATCTTGAAGTGCTCAAACTCATCATACAGTTGTGATTCTCTGTCTTCCTTGGTTAATTCGAACCTCGAGAAGCATCTTGACATTATCCCAAACCGCTTTGGCTTCAGTTGTGATTAATCAGCTTGTAGATGTCTTTTGAAGACCTAGGCATGTTTGAAGCCCTGGATCACGCATCGAATCTCTTTTTCCTTATCATCGAGCTCATCATACATCTTTGGTCTGCCATTCCAAAGATCATTGTTCCATCTTCGCAGTAGTTAATTATGTCTCTTGTATTCTCAATCTGATATGGTCCTTCATCAATGGATTTGAGAATGTTGACCCCATTTTCCTTTCCAAGACATACATAATCTGATTCTGAGCCCAAGAGGAAGGTCAGTTCTATCAAGCATGGGTGGACGAGTATCTGAATCCACCTGCTTGAAACATCCTCAAGGAGATGATTGTAGGTACGCTGGTATGTTACCAGATTACACGGATTTTATAACTCTATGATTAAACCGGGAAGTAGATTCTTCACGGATTTTACTAAATCAAGAGAAAACCGATTATAAATGTAAATCAAACCAAGTTCTATGAGTTATTGAACCAAGTCGCTAAGACCCAAGTAGCCGACACAAGTCGCTAAGGACCAAGTCGCTACACAACAAGTCGCTAAAGAGAAACTCGCTAAGATCCAAGTCGCTAACACCAAGTCGCTAAGAATTATGACAACAAATCGCTAAGCACCAAGTCGCTAGACACGTAAGGCTAAAGAACAACTCGCTAAGATCTAAGTCACTAGTATCAAGTCGCTAACAATTTACACTACAACTTCAAGCACAATTCAAGCAAGTCGCTAACCTCACCAAGTCGCTAGCCGTAGTGGAGAATCCACAAAACTTGTACTATTTCTGGCTTGTCTCAATAGACAAGTCGCTAGGCTCAAGTCGCCAACTTCCATACTACAACTCGCTATAATTTTATCAACCAAAGCTAAGATGAAAATACTACGAACCAAGTCGCTAGTAAGAAAAACTTCAAAAACACACTTTTCAATCCAAAACAAGCTCAACCACAGTGATTCAAGCTTACCAAATCAAAACCCAAGCGTATACAATGATTCTAAACACAAAAGTACACCCAAAATTCAAACTTTAACACTAGAAATGATCCAAATGATGCAAAAACCACTACACTTTTTCAAACTCAAAAACCATCTAAAACCACTAGAAATCCAAGGATATGTAAAAGAGATGATCAAACCATGGCTCTTGATACCAATTGTTAGGATTTCACAAAACATACTAAACCAAAGACAGAGCGTGATACTAGGTTTTAGAGAGAAAAAGAGTTAGAGGTTTTGGGAACTTAGTGAGAGAAAATGAAAGTATTATGCTCCAACTCTCTACCTTGGGAGGTAGAGAGTATTTATAGTCTTACAGAAATCGCCACCTACGGGCTGTGGATCGCATACAATGGTGTAACTACCCCTTCCTCCACTGTGTTACTTAACTAAATACTACTTAACATTAAATAATCTATTTACCACGAGCTTTCTAACCATTAATATACTTGAGGTGACCGACTCTTTAATGGATTTACTAAATCCTAACATATGCCTTTTCGAAAACTACTTTAAAAATCAAACCTTTTCTTTTATTTTTCTTCACAAAATCAACCTTCTCTGCAGCAATAAGATGTCGCCTAGAATAAACCTCGCCACCAAAAGCATTCTTAAGTTTCCAAATAACCAATTTAATTCTTCTGCTAGAATCTTCAAGTTGTAAGTTTGTAATAACAACTTATTAAACTAATTGGTCTATAATTTATTCAACGATTCTACCAGCTTAGTAACAACAATGCTACAAATGACCGAATTACACTCCTTTGAGATTCTTCCTATCCCAAAACACATTTAATCACATCTATTAAATCCTTTTTAAAACATCCAAAACCTTTTATAAGTGTTAAACCCATTCAGTCCAGGGAAACAGCTTCCTATACCTCTTTCTCCTCAATTGGTTTTTCCTGAATGTTTACGCCATCACTGAGATCAGAGCTAAACCGTTAAAAGATAGTTGAGGTCTTGAAACCACATGTTCCGAAAATAAAGACTTATAAAATCTATATGTCCCATATTTAATTTTATTAGGTCTTCGCAAAATAAAATCAACCATTAGCCCTCATTGTTATTCTTATTACTCCTCCTCTTCAAAAAAGAATGAAAAGAATTTTGAATTCTCATCCCCGCTCATGTCCCATCTGCTTTTCCTTTTGTCTAAGCATGTCGCCTCTCTTTATCGATCCAAAACGCTTGCTTCCAACCATTTGAGTCTTTCTTTCTCATCATCATCAGGGCCTCAACTCGCTTCTAGTTCCCATCCCATGGCTTCCCTACTATATTCATTTATTTTCTCATTTAATCCACCAAACCTCTTCCTACTCCATTCCTTTAATTGTAACTTAACATTTTTAATCTTATCCTAAAACCCACAACCGCCTCTTACTCTTCAACTCTTTTAGTCCAACCTCTCAATACAACATTTTCAATGTCATCTTCTTTAACCATAATACAAAAACACTAAAAAGCTTCGACCAAAAATCGACATCCATATCCTTAAGAACAATAGGAAACCGATATGAAAGCTTCCTCGCCTAACGCAAACCATAGCAAGATCACCCCATTTATTCTTAAACCCCATTTCGAAAGTGGAAAATATTAGATCTTCAAGTAATTATCAAGAATTGAAATAATTAAATCTTGAATTGAAGTATTAGAACATGAATTATAGAAATCAAAATGAAAAATTTTATATGTGGTTGCTTAGCAAGAGGAAGAGAAGTGTGAAAAGAGAAAATAAAAGACACGCTGCCAATACTTACTTATAAAAAAATTTAACCCTTTAACTTTTTATTAGGTATGTCTACCTTATTCAAGTAATAACAAATTTAATGATACTAGATAATCATAATTGTGGTGCGCTTGGTTAGTATGACAGTTTGAAATTGATTTGGATTTAGGTATCTCTCAAGCAAGGATTTGGGTAATGGATTTCACACACCAACATAGCTATAGCTTCAGGGTCGAGAGAGCCGTTAGTGGGTCTGAGGGTGCTCTGCAATCCCAACCTACCTAACTAGCCCACCTTGTAGCACATGGACAAATGCATGAGCAACTAATCAGAGTAAAAGTTATAGATTTTCGAAGTTTTTCTAATCCGCCCCCGAACTTCTATGGTCCGAATTTAAAATCAGCCTCTAGAAAACGCTGATAAGACAGCTAAGAAGAAGGTTTTAAAAGCTTAACAGTTGTTAAGGTCAAATGAGGAAGATTTCAAGTGGCTGGAGAAGATGAAGAAGTGATATTTTATATTTTATATTAATATAAAGGGGTAAAGATGTTGTTCCCATTTCAGACGAGTGTCGATTCAATTTAGGTATTAAACATAATAAATAATGTTGGTTGATTAAGTAATCCTTTCAAACACTGGGGTCCACTACTTTTCATTCCACTATAATAGCGTAGCTTTTATACAAAACCACAGGTATATATCATCTCTCACAACATTTTCTTTTTTTTTTATTAAAATATTATAATTAAATATAATTTAATTATTATATCAAATAAAAATATATTTTCTATTTTAAATTTCATTCCTTACAAATCCAAATCTAAATTCAAATCCTAAACTCATCTAAACCAAACTTTCATGGTAGATTCACATATACATTTAAAGAGCATGGGGAAGTGACACATTTTGACATAGCATGAGTGGTACTCCGTATTTCTTTTGTTTCTTTTTATCCATTTTCTTTCCATCTAATCGGTTTATTGATTTTTAGTTTATGTTGAGTTATTTTATGTTTAAACATAAATATTTGTATTGTGTTATTTGATTTTAGAATGTTATAGGTTCATTTTTTCTGAACAGCTCACTAAATAAGTTGAGACGTATTTTGTATTCTATTAAAAAATTCCTTTATTATTCTAATACTTTTAACTTTAAACAAAATTTACATAAGGTTTTTGGTTTTTGAGA
Organism: Chrysanthemum makinoi; assembly: GCA_910596185.1. NCBI lineage: Eukaryota > Viridiplantae > Streptophyta > Magnoliopsida > Asterales > Asteraceae > Chrysanthemum > Chrysanthemum makinoi. The sequence goes on from OU343225.1 coordinate 257,549,749, forward strand.
CTAATTAGATTGTTCCTTAAGTAAAAAGAAAGGCTACACATTATTCTCCATTAACCTTAATAAGAAAAATTATGGATCCGGCTCGTCGTAGAAGCAGGGTTTTTTCATCCTATTTGGGTTTGATAATGTCTTCAAAGAGTCTTCAATCCAACTAAACCTTCCATTAATATCTAACATGACACTTTTATCTTCTTTAATTTCTCATTTTTACTACAATTTACACCAACGTTTGCCCATTTTGTTAATTTTCTCAACTAATCAAGTAATTGTATGTAACTACCTACCGAAAAATATCATTAAGCCTGTATGTCGAACGATTCAAACTTCAATACAACTTCTAAAAAAAAAGAATTGTATGTTACTATCGGGGAAAAAAATCGAGTCATTCTAAATACAAATTACTGGCTCTGTCCCTGCTTGTGGTGGTACATCTACCCCGCCTCATCATTGGGTTCTCCTCGTCGTTGATGTTGTTGTTACATGGAAATAACACTACGGTTCAAAGGCTTTGATTATGTTGTCCATCGTGTGTAGCTTTTTGGTTTTTTTTTAATCAATTAAAGTTTATTTTAATAAGTTAAAAATTGTAGACCTTGGTTTTTGTTTTTGGCAGTCTCGTTTTATCAATAAACAACAATTTATTTATTTATTTTTTTCTTAGCTGTTTTTCTCCGTGCCGAATAAACATCAAATATGGCATTAGAAGTTGCAACTCCTTTTGAACATGTTTATTAGCTTTGCAATTGTATATGAATCTGAGCTACTGACGTACATGGTCTGTTATAGGAACAATATATACATTTGAATAAAATATACTCCTATAATTGATTCGTTCCTCAATAATAGTACATATTAAACAAGACGGTTTCTATATGTTTTATTATTATTCATAGAGGTCAATTTTTCTATCATTGAGTATATCCGTGAATACATTATAAATAAATAAAAAATGTATCCTTTTGATATTGATATGAAATAATTAGACCATTTATGTTGTATTTTTGGTATACGTAAAATCTTATGCTAGTGCTCTTTATCCATTCTCATGATCATTGGTCCAAACTAGTAAGGTAAACTGTGAGTGTAAAAGAAGTACGAGTGTGACCCTCGCGATGCGCACGGTATTGCTTTTGTACCGTGATTTTTTTTGGATAGGGACTATTTTTGTTACCAAATTGCTATAAAGGACTTTAAGTGTTGCAGCGTCACTTTAAACTTTAAGGACTAATTTTTGTTCATTTGGACTTACTTTGTAACGACACTTAACCCACAGGGACTATTTTTTGCCAACTTTTGAAAGTTGGCAATTATGTGTGCATTGCAACATGTTGCTCTCGATATTGATCTCGTGTAGAACCCGCGGATGCATCGTATTGCTTTGTAAGCTGAATTGGATATGGACTATTTTTGCCAAATTTGCATAAAGGCTTACTTTAGTTAATTTAAATTCTTAGGGACTCAGTTTTGCCACATTTAGACTTACTTTGCAACGACACTTAAATTTAAGGGATATTTTCCGTTTTGAAAGTTGGGGGCAATAATGCTTTATTTGGAAGCACTCAAGTAGTTCTCAGCTTTAGTTATATATAATATAGAATAGTTAATGACTAACGCCCTTTTCTTCTATTATAATAAGCTAATTGAATATACGGACATGCTCATGAAAGACAAAGATTCTATAAACAGATTACATAATTATGTTCCGTTCCAATAGGACTTTTATCATGACTATTTCCCTTAACAGGAAGGAAAAGTAAGAAGAATAAAAAAATAATAATAATAATAAAATAATAATAATAATAATAATATAATAATAATAATAATAATAATAATAATAATAATAATAATAATAATATGTTATGTTACGTGAGGTTCGTTTGCATTTCCCGGCTATTTCACAGTGGGTGGAGTTTTGCTACTCTAGTCCTGCTAGATTATATTATGGTGAGCATACTCTTTGGTCTCATCAAGGTGTGCAACAAGGTGATCCGCTTGGCCTCTTCTTTTTTTTGCTTTAGTCTTACATCCCTTAGCATGTAAGATTAGAGATTCTTTTGACCTTTCCTTTCAAGCTTGGTATCTGGATGATAGTACTATTATTGGTGATACCTTGGTTGTGGGTAAGGTTTTAGAGTTGATTATGGCAGACGGACCTTGTTGTGGCTTACACCTCAATGTTGATAAATCAAGTCTTTGGCCACAAGAGGACACCGTAAGTGTATGATGGTGTTTTTCCCCCTAATATTTTCGCCTCACATGGTGTTAAATTATTGGGCTGGACCTGTTAGTGTGGATTTTGAGTTTGTAGTAAGTTGGGTCCTAAAGGGTTGCTAAAACTATTGAACTTATGGAGGCGCTTGCCAAACTTAATGACCCTCAATGCGAGTTGTTGTTACTCCGTGCATGTGCTGGAATTTCTAAGCTCTATTTTTCTATGCGCACATGTTCTCTCGGTCTTTGAGTGCGCTCGTTTCTTTTGATGCGCACTTCGCTCTTCTTTGGAGCGTATTGTCACTGCGCTCGACTGGTTTGGTGACTGGCAAGTGGAGACTCGCCACCTTACCTTTTGCTTTTGGGACTTGGTTTATATTCTGCAGTGATGTCTTGAACTATGCCTTCATTTCTTCTTAGACTTCAATCAGCTGCCTTCAGACTAAGCTTCTTCATGGTTCGGGTATTATAACTGCTGGTCCTCTTTTTGATGATGCTCTATGTACTTTCAACGTGAATATGGATATTGACCTTTTGAGTAACCCTATCGAGGTCGCCTCCCCCAAACTTATGAAGAAATTGGCAGATATATATTTCGGTTGGGTTTCCCAAACTGTTGAATCTACTTTCCATCTTTCCCCTCGGCATGGTGTTATGGAGCTCTTTAAAGGAGGATCACACTTCGGATTGGCTTAGGGTGGCTCCGGTATCCGGATTGGGACAAACTATGAGTGCGGTGGCTTATCGGTGTGTATCGTGTTATCGTTTGGGTGTTCCTCTTTCACTGTTCAGTCACCGTGTTCTGCCGCTCTAAGGTTTTTCCTGGAGATATTTACGGGGATCACGCTGTTTCGTGTGCGGGTATTGTTGGAATTAAACATCGTCACAACCTTGTGCGCGATGTTCTTTTGTTGGACATATGCTCTCGACCGGGATTTCCGCCGCAAGCGAGGTTGATATTGGGCTTTTGGAGATGGGGACAGATTCTTGCGACATCCGGGTCGACATATTACTCTACTCTTGGGATAGTGGACGCTATGTATGTGTTGATCTTACGGGTTCGCCCTTTGACGCGATCCGGGTTGATTGATTTTATACCATGGCGAGCGATCGCAGTGATGCTGCCGTCAAGTAAAACGGGTCAAGTACGAGGCAAAATGTGCGGATATTGGGTATGGGTTTCTCCCCTTCTCTTTTTCCTCTTTTGGAGAACTTGAGAAAGATGCAGTCACCTTACTCAAGCTTATCGACGCCGATGACTCAGGACATTGAGAGCGCTGCAGCAGCTTCATATCTTTAATAGGATTGGCTTTACCATTGCCAGACGTGTGGGAGCTCAGTTGGTTTCGAGGCTCCCCACTAATCTTTTGTAATCCTATGAGTTTTTAATAAAAGTGTGATTTATAAAATAAAATAATAATAATAATAATATTAATTAAAAAAAAAAAAAAAAAAAAAAAAATGCACACAGCATGCATTAGTAATCCTTGAAAAGGGCTGGGAGCGAAAAAGCCACAAACAAATAGACTACAAGGTTGTTGAAAGAGCGCAAAATTATCGATCTACACAATTCAATTAACAGAGATCTTCATCTGCCTATCGTTCGAGATCCAATATATAGAAGGAGTAAAGCAATTCGTTGTATAAACGCTTTGTAATCCTTATTTTGGCTCTAGCTTCTTGTTACGGCTTTTTGTTACTATTATTTATCGATAGCTGAGGAAAATATCAATCTTTGGCCTTTTAACCGCAAAAGTGAAATTGTTTCTTGAATGCCACAAATGCCAAAGCGAATGCCTCAATTGTGGCTTATGTAACAATTGGCTTATAGATCTATTTTGGTTTATTATTTGTTTAAAGTTTTGAACATCAAAAGAGTTTTGTTGCATCACTTGCATGTCTCTTTATTTATCCTCGTTTAAATGGAAAGTGTTGTCTAATTCATGTCAAATGCGTCAACGGTGTCCTATATACAACTTTCTTATCAATACACCTTTGCTGCAGTTAACCCTAAGTTTACATCTTACTATTATTAAAATGAAGATAACCAAAAAAGATATGCATGTGCTTGGATGGGTCGGAGGAAAACATGCATGTGTAGATCTAACAGAGGTTTTTTCTCTCGTGGATTTGAGTAGCCGGAGTTTTACAGTAGGACAAGCTGCTTTGAAAGACGCATTATACAAAGTGGCTAAACACGAGAAAGCGCACATTGAAAATCAACATATTTTTATTCTTTTCGCATTTGATACATTTGGTTTCCTTGCACCTGAGGCTCTGAAGCTCCTCAACAGAGTCCAACGAGTTATGCATAGCAATGTTATAACGCCAAGATTTACAAACATAGTTTTTAAAAGAACTAGCTTTGCAATTCAAAAAAAGCTAACGACGCAACTTGTTGCTCGTCTGCCTTGCACAGTTGCACCTCTATGTAAATCAAAATAACATATTAAATAAATAGATATTAAGAAAGACATGCAATGCAACAAGAGATTTTTCTTCTTAAAACAAACAAAAATAATAAAACATGATCATAAGGTCAATTGTTATAAGCCACGCATTGAGGCTTAGTGCACCACTTGAGGTGGAATCACTTTGTATGTTTTTGGTTCTTTGGGAGGCATTTTGCTTTGTTAGATTCCTTGTCAAAAGTCCACCAAAATGTTTTGTCGAGCTTCGTGTTCTAACTGTCAACCATATACGAGTTATATGCATAAAGGGGGAATTTCATATATACCCAAAGAAAATTCAAAAATTACATATTTTCTCAAAACACAAGTTTCTAATGCATGATGTACAATGCTATTAAAGCATGCTTTGAGGAATTATGTAATTATTGAAGTTTTTGTGGGAATGTATGTAAATGCTCCTATGCATAAATGTAGTTTTTACATAATATTTTTCAATTCTGTCTCAGATTATCATTTATTAAACTTCATAAAAATGAAATAGACATTCATGAATAAAAACATAAGTATGTACTTATCTGATTAGGTTTTGTCTAATTATAAGTTTATAACCGATTATAAATATTTATTTCTCCTGTTAACGATGATTGTCGGGGTTTCTTTGTAGCAGTCATTTTAGCTTCCGGCAGGGGTGAGACCGTATACACACTACTTTACACAACGAGATTGATTATTGTTGATGTTGTTATAGGAAACTAGCACACTTTTATTAATTTAAATATGATTACAATAAATAAAATCAACAGTAAATAAATAACATAAGATTAAAAACAGACAGAATGGGGTAGATTCAGAAGGCAGACTCTAAAAAAACGATAATTAAAAGAAAGCAATAAAACATCTAGGCACGAGGCTCGTGTTTAACACGATTTCCTTAAAATAGATTTGTCGTCTGTTTCCCTGTGTATAATGGCCAAATCAGATATACTGCCGGACATGACAAATTTGCCTCAGGGAAAAATTGTGTGTTCTTGATTGATGCTTGCTTGAAAATTCGTCTCTTGGAGCTGCGTTTTGGATGATCAAAACCGAATGAGGGTATGCAATATTTATAGTGAAAGTTTGTCTTGTTATATAAGATTAGATCTTTGCTATAGCTAAAGGAATCTGTCGTAATTAAATCAGATTTGCATATCTTTTATTACACAAAAATATTCTGTAAAACTTTTTCAACCAGTTTAAATCTATTCCTAAAATAGATTCAAGTAATTTGAAAATAGGAAACCCAAATGGAAGTTGTATTCGTGTCCGCATGTCACACTGCCTCCCATGATTTCACAAGCTTGGAGCCCATTTTTGGCCCAAATATCTAAAATCTGCACCCTCGGGGCACGCACGTAGGTGTTGGAGTAAAACCAGCCAAGGCAATTTAATGGTTGATACCAAAATTTCTATATATACACCTCCACGCTTCATGTCTTGGGCGATGTGGGATGCATTCACATTTTCAGATTTTGTGTTTCAAGTGTCGCACTTTGATACACGATATCTCATTCATATTAACTCCATTTTTGACACTATTTAGCTTGTTGTGAAGCTCTCTTTAAAGAGAACGCAAACCAACTAACCAATACAAATATATATATATATATATATATATACACACACACACACACACATATATCAATAGTGTTCAAAGTTTGCAAATAAGATTTTTTTGCAAATCTTTTTTCAACAATACCCTATATGAATGGAGTTCGGTCGAAAACACACGAAAGTTTCAGCGAAATTTATGCGGTTAAGTACTTCAGAGGATATGTATGTGTGACCCTTTGAACCTTACCTTATGAAATGCACTTAGTCCCCTAGCGGTGAGTAGACGCGATGTCCTTGAACTCATCATTTGTTTACATAGACAACATTACACTTCACACAAGACTCCTCCTAGCCATGTCAAGTCCTCATAGTCATGTTTGTTTTGATCATGAACACTAGCCTGGTTCTGCAAGAGCTCTTAGGATCTGTGCCCCTCGCAATTCCCTTCGAAGCAACCCCACTTCTCTCTCACATAAGTGATTTCATCTTGAATCATTAAAAACATATGCTTTGGGATTTAATTATAAATCATTAAAGACATATGTTTAATCTCACTAAAGTCACAATTGTTATAGGAATGGACTAGGAAGTTACACCTTTAAATAACTCCCTAACAGTTTATATGACTAGGTTGTCCTACTGAACCCAGATCTTAGGATCTCCAGTCAACTGGGTTAGGTTTTCCTTCATATAAACTCATTATTCAAGGGCTTTAATCCTATTCCTCTACTGTTTAAGCATTTCATAAGCAGATCCGCGATTTTATCCTTTGACTTCACATAATCAATTAAGGTAACTACTATTAAGAGTAGTTGTCGTATCAAATTATGTCGGCGATGGATATATCTGGACTTTCCATTATACATTATGCTATGAGCTCTGCCAATTTCCGATTGACTATCACAGTGTATACTAATGGCCGTTACCGGTTCAGGCCACCTTGGTATGTCCTCTACAAAGTTACGTAGCCATTCCACCTCTTCATTGTATCTATCTAACGTGATAAATTCTGATTCCATCGTGGATTGAACTATAACTGTTTGCTTGGAAGACTTCCAATATATAACTGCCCCTCTTATTTTAAACACATATGCACAAGTCGATCGAGAATCCTTTATGTCAGATATCGAATATGCATCATTGTATCCTTCGATAACAGATGGATATCTACTATAATGCCGCCAATAATCGCGACTATATCTTAAATAATAAAGTACCCTTGTCATAGCTTTCCAATGTGCATCACTTGGATTACTAGTATACCTACTTATCCTGCTTACAATATACACTAAGTCATGTCGGGTACATGTCATTAAATACATCAACATGCCAATAGTTCTTGAATACTTTAATTGGGCAACACCTAAGCCTCTATTTTTAGATAGATGCTTACTGTTGTCAATAGGAGTTCGAGCTAGGATGGAATCGCCCGGCATTGTGTGTATCAAGAATTTTGTCCACATAATGTACTTGACTTAATACAAGTCCATTTTGAGTTTGTATGATCTTTATTCCAAGAAATACATCAGCCCGCCCATATCCTTCATGTCTATTTGGTGCAATTAATGGCTAAAGTCTCCTTTATATTTTAATGATATATATATATATATATATATATATATATATATATATATATATATATATATATATACTAGTTTTCGAAGCCCGCCCATGACTTATAATTATTGTTAACATATTTGTTTATTGTAAGAAGGTTGTTATCACCAATAACATTGTAGGATATTGGATTTCACATACACATCAAACCATAACACAAAGTAGGCGTATAAGTGGAATTCTAGAGAGAGAAAGTTAGAGGTTTAGGGAACTTAGTGAGAGAAAGAAAATTCTTATTATGAGCTCCAACTCTCTACCTTGGAAGGTAGAGAGTATTTATAGTCTTACAATAAAACGCCACACAACGGGCTGTGGATCAGGCATACAGTGGGTAAAGACCCGTCCGTCCTCCACGGTGTTACTAAACTAAATACTACTTAACATAGAAGTACTATGACTACGAGCTTTCTAACGATTACATATACTTGAGGTGACCGACTCTTTAATACCTGGAATTTCTAATTCCTAACAATCTCCCCCTAAGGGAGGTCACCTCAAACATATACTAAAATGACATTGAATACAATCAGATATTACATTAACAATTGATCTTGCATTCTTGATGTAGTACTTTGCTCCAAAGCTCGTAGTCATTGATTCCACTCATTGCATGTTTGGTTAATCCAAGTGGAGGTCATTTACTGATCCACGTGATAATAATGTTGAGCCAGCTTTTGAGATCATCAGCTAATAGAAAATCTCTGATACATCCATTGTGGTGTTGGTATTATGTGATGTTGTGACTTTCGGACCGACATGCTCACATTCTGGATCATGATATCTTCTCATCGGAGTAGCGGAAGCTTTCGTTGATTCATGATATTGGCAGCAGCGTAGCAGAAGCATGGAGTTAGAATATCAGAGTCATTGATGCACCAATCATGATTTCTTTCGATATGAATGTGTTGTGTGAGCATGCGGCTATGGATTGACCGCTCCATTCTGATCAACTGCAAACGTCGGGGTGTACCTGCATAAGACAGTTAGCAATAAAGCGCACGAAAGTGTCTTTGATCACTTTCGATGAATTGAGGTACACGGCCCACGGTTCCCCGTTGATCAGTACAAGTACTGCCTGTGATCAGGTATAATTCTGAAGAATTTCCTTGACAGGGTTTCGCAGCTGCTCTAGCTGTTCTCAAACCGGAACGTCTCAAAGAAGACAACACGGAGTGAGTGAACCAGCGAATTTAAGTCCACTGATTGATGAAAAGAGATTTGAAAAACAATCGTGTATTGCTCAATAGAAATTGTTTTTGCAATATAACGAAGGTTTTAATGAAAATCAATTATCAATCATAAAACACCTTTTGATTTGAAAAATTAGTACACGGTCGACGTGCTAATGAAAAGAGTTTTAAAGCACAAAGACCGTTTTTTCAAAGGTATCCGTCAATCCATAACCTGAACCAGGATTGATTCAAAAGATTGAATCGCCCCATTGTTTCTGTTCAGTTGTCACATGGTTGATCTGTATAATAGATCTCACATGCCACCTACCAGGAGCTTGTTAGATGTTGGCTCCAGAAGGCTTTCCATCTTCATAGTGAATATGTAAACACATCACTCAGATGTTCTGGCAATACCACAAGGATAATGCGTAGGACTCAGGATATAATTTCTCTTTCCACATTGTGTGAAACAGAGAGTCTTCATTGAAATTGTCCTAATGAGATTTATTGATGATCTCGTGGCTCTAGACTCAATTTGTGCATTTTTGGATCCTATATCGGAGACTAGGGAGAGGGTCTCCTTCTTCAATATCAACAATCTCTAAGAGAAAGTCGATAGATAATGTAGGTTCCCCGTGAGAATGAAACAAGCCCTTTTAAGAGGAACTTGAGTAGCTTGGGAAGTTTAGTGCAGTGCGTCACTGGGTCCATGACGTCTTGTCTTCAATACCGGAGTTACCTAAGTAACCACCAGTAGCATATGTATTGAACCCGGTTCTGCCCTAAGGTTGAATTATTGGAGGGCTATTTCTTTTCACCCCTTTCACATTCAATTCTTTTTCATTCTTCAACCCTTCAGTGCTTACCGAGACTTCATAACTAGAACCTTGTTGGGTTTATTCCAGTACTAGCTCTGTCTCAGTCCGCACTCTTCCGTATCTCACTTTTCTCTTTTTTTCAATATACCTAAGGACTCTACACTATCTAGTGGATTGTCCCTGGGTAGATCCCTCCGGCTCTGGCGGATCATGGGAACCAATACCTAACCTTATCATCCTTATATCACCGTACATAAAGTAAAGTTGGTCGGTCTATTTGGTATTGTTCATCTGCCATAGGAACCAATTGAAAACCATTTGAAAATCAATCCAGATACTTGTGATATATTATCAAAGCATTTTGTACCTGAATTGTTTTTGATATTTTTAGAAGAAGAACTCCCCTCAACATGTGAATCAAGTATTTGAAATAGTTTTCCACACGGAGGCAAGAGAAAGAATTAACTTCTTTGATTACCATTTTCAAAAAATATCAACATCACTTCCCTAATCGAATCAAGTAGATAAAGCATTTTGGGGAAGGATGAGGTTTTCATGATTTTGCTCCCCCTCAATATGTGCCTCGAGATTTGAAAAGAGTTTTGCACATACTAGAGGGAACCTGCACATTGAGATAAGTGATCACGTTTCAAATCATAGGTTTAAGATAGATGCTCCCCCTCAACATGTGCATGGAAAATTTGAAATCGTTTGTCACATGTGGGAAGGAGAGCTTGTACATCCTTATAAAACCATTTACCGAATTATCAGTTTAAATCCAATTTAAATCACACATTCTCCCCCTATCACAATTATCAAATCATTTGAGATTTGTGATCTCTTATAGATTTAAATTGATTTTGAAAGCTTTTGAGGAGAATTGTGACTTGATTATGAAAGCGTTTTAACTTATAAGGATCTGATTTTGAGATTTTAAACTCCATTGGTTAAACATGCATGATTATCTTTTGAAAACAATTGAATGCCAAATAACTTTTTAATTTAATTGAAATCATTCTCCCCCTCAATCAATGACATAGGTTGTTGATTGAGAGATAGATATTTTGACAAATAAATCCAGATGATTATCAAAAATAGAGTCCGAGTTATTTTTCATAGCAGTTCGTTTTCAGCAGATAAATGTTTTTAGAATCAGAGCATGGAATTTTGAAAATATGATACAGTATGGCTCTGTTCTTTCTTTGACAAGCGGGTTACTGCCTGACCTGACAATAAAGTCCCGTGTCATTCTTTGAATGACAGCACAAAGACCGTAGATATTATCGAATCGAGAAAAACATGACAAATTGACAATATTTTTGAAGATTTTTCGAATTTTTCAGATTTTTATGGATTTTGAAAGTTTTATAATTTTGTATTTTGTTTTTCGAATAAATATTTACAAGAGATAGATGAGCATAGACCTTTACTCCTCGTCTTCTTCCTGAAGACGTTTGAGTGTTTCTGGTTGAAGGCTTTTCAAGCCTAGTCGTGGAAGTATGAACTCAAAACGTTCTCTTGGAAGAGCTTAGGTGAAGATGTCTGCTAACTGATATTCAGACCTCACAAAATAGAGTTCCACCACACCCTTTTCCACTTGTTCCCTGATGAAATGATGACGAATGTCGATATTCTTAGCTCTTGAGTGTTGAACGTTATTGCATGAAAGAGCAATAGCACTTTTATTATCACAGTACAGAGGGATTTTGTTAAATACAAAGCCATAGTCATTTAATTGAGATCTCATCCAAAGGATTTGAGCACAACAAGATGACATGGCTATGTATTCTGCCTCTGTAGAGGAAATAGAAGTACTCATTTGCTTCTTTGAAGACCAGCTCACAAGCTTATCACCCAAAAACTGAGCACCTCCAGACGTACTTCGACGAGTATCTTGACATCCCGCATGATCAGCATCTGCATAGGCTGTTAGTGACATACCGTGTCCTTCGGGTACCAAAGTCCCATATTGATGGTTCCTTGGAGATACCGAAGACCCGTTTAACCGCTTCAAGGTGCTTTTTAGTAGGCTTAGCTTGGTATCTAGCACACATGCAAACAGCGAACAAGATGTCTGGTCTACTAGCAGTGAGGTACATCAGGGATCCAATCATACTACGATATTTCGTTTGGTCAATCATGATCCCGGAGTGGTCCTCATCTAGTTTGGTTCGATCAATCATGGGAGTGTCAACAGGGTCACTTGAATCAAATCCAAATTTCTTTAAGATCTCAGTTGCATATTTAGATTGATTTATGAAAATGCCTCCGGACTTTGTGAAATTTGTAGTCCCAAGAAAATGACATTTGTCCCATCATTGACATTTGAAATTTTGAACTCATTTCATTTGAAAAACGGTCACACTCATTGGGGTCAGTCGAGGCAAAATGATATCATCAACATAAATTTGAACATGAATTAAATGTTTGCCTGACTTTCTGGTGAACAATGTTGGATCAATTGCTCCTTTGCTAAATCCGGTAGATAGAAGAAACTTTGATAGCGTATCATACCATGCCCTTGGAGCTTGCTTTAAACCATAAGAGCCTTCTTCAAACGATAAACGTGGTAGGATGTTTGATTCACAAAGCCTTCGGGTTGGCTGACATAGACGACTTCTTTAAGATCTCCGTTCAGGAATGCCGTCTTCACGTCCATTTGATAGACTACCATGTTCTTACTTGCAGCTTTAGCCAAAAAGATTCTAATTGCCTCGATTCGAGCAACAGGAGCAAAAGATTCTTCAAAGTCTATACCCTCCTCTTGACGGTATCCTTTAGCAACTAATCGAGCCTTGTTCTTCAACACATCACCATGCTCATCAAGTTTCACTTTGAAGATCCATTTTAGAGCAATAATCATAGCACAATCTGGAGCAGGTACTAACTCCCATACATCAAGTCGATCAAACTCATGAATTTCTTCTTGCATGGCATTGAACCAGCTATCTTCATTCATGGCGGTTTTAACATCTTTTGGTTCGATCTTAGAGAGTACGGAGTTGAAGAAGCACCATAAGGCATCGGTTGCAAGTTGTTTCCGTGTTGATACTAGACGAGAAGGATTTCCAATGATGTTGTCTAATGGATGATCGTGAGTCCATTTTCTGAGGTGTTCATGTGGTAGTTGTTGAGGGACTGAAGTAGCAGAGTCGATGTCTCCTGAAGAAGATGGTTCTGATGAAGATTCAGGAGCAAATATGTTTTCAAACGGAGCAAAGGGATTAACTTCATCATTGATGCCAGAAACAGTTCCATGATGTACATTTGAAGAATGATGATTTGTTGATGAGACTGAAGGATCAGCAGCAGGCGCTTCTTGACTTAATGATATTGAGACTGAGGGATTGACTTCATTCTGTTGTAGGAATCGACACCTCATTGGTACTTGGATCATAAAGTTCATCAAACATAGGATCAAACAATTTCTTTAAATCATCTTCAGATGGAGGTACATATGGAGTTTCTTGAGAAAAGTTTGGAACAAGGGATGAACCAATGGGACTGTTTTGAAGTGCGGGTTCTGAACTGGATTGTCCAGGAGCCATTTGACCGGTCAGCTCATCAAACGTAACGTGAATTGTTTCCATGATATTTCGGGTTCTTTTGTTGTAGATTCGGTATCCCTTTTTGTTTGGTGCATACCCTACAAATCTTCCAATGTCTGCTTTAGCTCTAAGTTTGCCTAAGTCTTGACCCTCATTAGTTGGATAACACAATGCACCAAACACACGAAGGAAAGAGAGATTAGGTTTTCTGTTGTGGACAAGTTCATATGGAGTTTTTCCATGAACAGTGTGAATCAGGGAACGATTTTGTGTGTAGCATGCAGTGGCAATAGCTTCAGCCCAGAGAAACATTGGAACCTTTGAGTAAATCAGCATTGTTCTAGCGGCTTCTACAAGAGTTCGATTTCGTCTTTCAACTACACCGTTCTGTTGAGGAGTTCGTGGAACACTTCTTTGATGGCTGATTCCAATGCTTTCATAAAATTCACTAAGTTGTTTGTTAACAAACTCAGTTCCATTGTCTGTCCGGATAATTCTGACGGTTTTGTTAAGTCGAACCTGCAGTTGTTTGATGAGTTTGATGATGATATCAAGAGTTTCATCCTTTGTCCTTAAGAACTTGACCCAGGTGAATCTAGAGTAATCATCAACCACAACTAACACATATTTCTTCCCAAAGATATTCTGCACTCTCATTGGTCCACATAAATCCATATGAATTGTATGAAGAACTTATGTGACAGAGTTAGTAGGTTTGGGTTTATGGGCATACTTCTTGCTTTTTCCCAATTGACATGCTGAACAAAGATGATCCTTTTCATACTTTAGTCGAGGTAAACCTACAACTAAGTCCTTTCTGGAGAGATCATTGATGGTGCCGAAGTTCAAGTGATTGAGACGACGATGCCATAACCATGACTTTGTTTTCGAAGCCTTTGACAACAAGCAGATTGGAGAAGACTTCATCATATCATCGATAGAGATGGTGTAAAGATTTGAACCACGAGTTCCTCTTAAAAGTTCCTTACCATCAAGTTCTCTAACAAAACAAGTATGTTTTCTGAAGGCTACTTCTAGATCAGAATCACAGAATTGACCGACAGAGAACAGATTATGACCAAGACCTTCCACATAGTATACTCTAGAGATAACACTATCACCAACAACATAATCACCATAACCCATAATTGCACCGAAATGATCATTACCGAATCTAACTGTCCCGATGAATTTGCTCACGAAGTTCATGAGCCGCGACCGTCTCCAGTCATATGCTTGGAACAACCTGAGTCCAGGTACCACAAAACGATTTGAACGATCTGCAGTTGAACACAGACAAGAATGGATAACTGGATAATTGGGATCCCCATGCAAGAATGGGTTCCACTTGGTTAGTAATAGTAATTGGAACACCCACATCAGAAATAGAAACATCCATATCAGAAGTAGAAGCAATGGAATCATTGGGAATAGATGCAATGCTGGTGTCTGTATTTGACCTATTCAAAGTATGTTCACTTCTTAAGGAATAGTTCTACCAGTAGGCATCCATTTTCTAGTGGGCATAATCTTAGCAGTTTGAGAGCAAAACTGATTATTCTTATGGCCAAAAGGTATCCAATAATAACCTATCTTTATAAAAGTTCTTCCTGTGGGTTTCCACTGTTTTCTAACAATCTTTCGTTTTTGCCTTTTTGCCTTCTTTGCACGATTATTAGCGTTAACAATTTTAACTAGGCATTTGACAGCATTAGACAAAGCATTCACACCACATTCATGATTAGCAACATAATTCGAATTAATTACTGTACGCCTAAGGCTAATACTAGAATCAACACGATTCGTTTTATTCAACTCAAGCTTAAAGATCCTAGGTTGGTCTTCTACTCTCTTCCAATGCACATTTTAGCTTGCGAGGTCCTATCATTCCTTGTATTGTCTTGAGACTTTGACCTGCTCGCTTTAATGTCATTGATTACCTCAGAGGGAATTATGGGATCATTAGTTGGTTGATCTACTTTTTGCATTCCTGAACTAGACGTGCAAGGATCTGTATTACTAGACGACACATTGATGTATACTTTCTTAAAACTGGGCCTAGAATGGTTTGAAGGCTCGGCACTAGGCATAGAACAAGGCATCACAGCTTTGCCTTTTGCACCTAAGGTTAAGGATTTGGGACATGTTGCAATTACACATTCTAGCAGCTCTTGAGATCGTTTGGCCTGGAGGCAAGCAAACCTAATTTCACTATCAAGAGGTTTGTTAATGAAATCCTCTTCGACAATCTCACGGAGACATTCTAGACTATCCTTAAGGTGAGCACAGTAGTCATGAAAAGCATGTTCATTATTCCTAAGATGAGGAGGAATATATTTAACTGTCACAGTGTATTTGCAATCTAAGGGTGACTTTGAGACAACATTCTTATTGAAAACAAGTGGTAGTTTCCCATTTCCCCGACTTCTCAGATTCTCAATTTCCTTTTGTAAAGACGTTATTTTTCGTTGTTTTGGTCACGGGTGACTTTTATTGAATCATATAACTCTTTAAAATGTCGTTTAACTTTTTCATTTTCTTCTAGAAAACTCGTTTTCCTTTTGTAAGGCATTAACTAAGTTTTGAAGATGAAAAGTTTGAGAATTCTGAGAATCTAAAGGAGGAGGCATTTGGGAGTCTGTCATATTGTTCTTTTGACCCTTTAATTGAGAGATTTGGGCTTTCAACTTTCTGATCGTATTGCAATGAGCTTGAATCTGTTCATCACGTTTGTTAATTTGAAAACTGCATCAAACTCTGGAGCATCCGAGGATGTCTTGATATTTGAAGTTTTGACATTTTCTTTAAGATGTTGATATTTTAGTTGTAAATTAAAATGCTCAGCCTCTAGTTTAGAAAAATGTTTAACCAAATTGTCGTGATCATCCAGTTCAATTTTCTCGTTAAGTTTAGAATTAGTTTTTTCAAGCTCAATGACACGATCATGGGAGACTTTCAGGCAACAGATAATTCATGAAATTGAGAAGCATTAATAGAACAAGTTGTAGCAGTGAAAACACATCTTGAGCAATACATTCAGAAATCATATTCTCATTCAGTGTATGCAAGTTCTTCCTTTCAATCTCATTATATTTTAATGCTCGCTCATAGTCACTAACCTCAACTATCATAGCATCAAATTCCTTTTCCATTTCTTTAATGTCTGAATTCATTCCCTTTTAAGACTCTCAAAGTGATCTTTTAGTTGTTTAAAGAAAGGCATGACTTCAGTTAAATAACATTCTTTAGTTTGCTCAAAACCTCTTTCTCCTTCAGTTATACCAATGGGTGTGATCCTTTTCTTGCAAGTTTTCTCAAAATCAACAAATAGTTGAAAGATAACATATTGACTGATTAAGGTCTTGCTTTTAGTGGCAATTGTTCTAGGAACTAGATGCATTGGTGTATTTGGAGGATACACACGCTTCTAGGCATTTTCCAAAGGGAAGGGTTGGTTTCAACAATATTTTCAGCTTTCTGCTTATCTAAATCCATTTTCCAGAACACTTGTTCGGGAGTTAACAATGTCTGAGGCTTAAACTTGTTTAAGGAAATCCAATTCTCCTTTTTGTAATCATGGGGTGTGATGATTACTTTCTTTTCTTTACATTTTGGATCATCTAGTTTCTTGTTTAACTTTTCCCTAGTGATTTCATCTGATTTCTTATCTTCCTCTCGTGCACTCAAGCAACTAGGTTTCTGTATAGGTTTAAGGATTTCCTTGCCATCATAAAGAACCTTATGAGCATTTCTAGCCTTTTTAATGACCTCTGGATTTGGTTCCTCAACAAGGGGAATGCTATGCTTATCGCTTAGGACTCTATGCTTAGTGATCATGTGAGCAGTCTGAATGGTGTTTCCTTGTACGTACAACTTATTTTCAAGCTTGTTTTTCAAGGTTTTTAGATTAGAAAAATCATTCAAAAGTTTTGATTCCTTAGCACTGAATTCTTGCTTAAGCATTTTCACATTTTCTTGAAGTTCTTGTTTTTGCTTAGCAGTTTTTGAAAGTTTTTCTTGCAAGGAGTTTAACTCTTGTTTTAATACTTCTTCTCTAAACCTACTTTTTCTAATAGTTTTACGCATTTGGTCATCCATTTCCTGCTCACGGGTGGTCAACTCAAATTTTGCACGTTGTTCATAAATAGCAACACGCTCTTTATAGGCATTCAGTTCAGAGATAACAGCATCATCAGGGGCACATGCAGTGTATTCATCAAAAACATAGTCATTGTTGACTAGAAGATGCATCACTTGAAACAATTTCACTTTCACTTTGTTTCACATATTGATCATATGGGACAACATTGATATTACCCATGTTTTCAATATTTGATTCAATAGTTTCAGTTGATTGTACTTTGTCATGCATCTTTTGTACATCAACATCATCGTATAGTTTTAATACCTCTGAGATGAGTTTGTCTTTGGATGGGCCAGCTTGTGGTGAAGAAGAGACCTTGGGAGAAACCATTGGAGAAATGCTAGCCATAAAATTGTGTGTGGTCAGTGGTCAGGTCCATCATCCACATCAGAGTCGTATGCATCACAATCAGCGACTTGAAAGGCATTCGGATGATTGTGACCTATCTCCTGAATTGGCTGCTCATCCACATCTGCGTCATAGGTCTTGGCATTGCCCTCAGCAAGAAACAATAACTCCTCTTCATCCAACGCAGCACCATTATCCTGAGCTTGTACAAGCAGCATCTTATCTCTGAAGTAATCAGCATTCTGTGGACGTTTTGGAGATGTGCAGTTCCTTGCAATGTGTCCCTCACCACCACAGTTATAGCATTTGATCGGCTTAGCTTGACCTTGATTTCCATTCCTTCCTCGATTCTGATTACCAACATAACCTCTACCTCTCCCTCCTCTTCCTTGATCAAACTGCCTTTCTTGAACTGACTGCCCCATAATTTTCCCATCTCTGATCAAAGCATGATTGTGTGGGTTAGCTGCTGTTCTGAGGTTGTTGTTGGTTTGTGGGAGAGAATTCATGTTTTGACTAATCAGGAGAGCCAGTTGATTAATGAAGTTACCCACGTGTGCATCAGCAAGACGCTTTGTTTGAACTTTGTATCGGGAATGAGTTTGTGAGTTCCATCACCCATGGGTATAACTTGTGAAGCTTTAGTGGTAATCCCAATGTTTGAGTAGAAGGCAGTTGAATCATTTGATGAGCTTGTCTCTCCTGGATTTGTTTTGAATTGTTCAAGAATCCTCTTTTCAAACATGGCATGTCTCTCATTCTGAAGAAGGAAGGCATAGAGTTGCTCATAGTTAGTATTCTTCAATCCTTTAGTGAGCTTCACAGAAGTAACAAATTTGTGCCATTCGGGATTCATGTTGTTTACAAATTTTGAGTTCAGCTGAATGTTAGGCATAGTCATTCTGATGTTCCTCATGTCATTCACCAGCTTATGAAATCTCACATAGTACTCATAGACACTTTCATCTGGTTTCATCTTGAAGTGCTCAAATTCATCATAGAGTGTGATTCTCGGTCTTCAACAGTTAGCTCAGAACCAGAAAGAAGCATCTTTACATTATCCCATACAGCTTTTGCCTCGGTGTTGTGATTGATAAGCTTGTAGATGTCCTTTGGTAGACCTTGCAGTATAATGTTGGAAGCTCGGATATCTGCATCGAATCTCTTTTTCTCCTTATCTTCAAGCTCATCATACATCTTTGGTCTGTCCATTCCGTAAATCAAAGTTCCATCTTCAGCAGTATCAAGTATATCTCTAGTAGTTTCAACTCGGTAAGGTCCTTCATCAATGGATTTGAGAATGTTAACCCCATTTTCTTTACCAAGACAGTACAATCTGATTCGTTGAGCCCAAGAGTCATAGTCAGTTCTGTCAAGCATGGGTGGACGAGTGTCTGAACCAACTGCTTGAACATCCTCGCAAATGTGGAGATGATTGTAGGAACGTTGGTAGACATGATGACAAGTTAAACAAGATTTTATAACTCTATGATTAAACCGGGAAATAGATTCTTTCACGGGATTTTACTGAATCAAGAGAAAACCGTATTTAAAGGAAATCACTCAAGTCGCTAGGAAAATTTGAACCAAGTCGCTAAGTGCTAAGTCGCTATAGTCCCAAGTCGCTATATAACAACTCGCTACAATCCAAGTCGCTAGCAAAATTTTTGACAGCAATTCGCTATCACCAAGTCGCTAAATTGTCAAGTCGCTAAATAGCAACTCGCTAGGTACCAACTCGCTAACACCAAGTCGCTAACAAAAATAAAGTACAAGTCGCTAACTTACACCAAGTCGCTACGTGTAGTGGAGAATCCACTACTTGTACTTTTTGTCGGCTTGTCTCACTAGACAAGTCGCTAACCTAAGTCGCTAAGACTTCAACTACAACTTGCTACCAAATTGTAAAGCAAGTCGCTACCAAGAAAACTTTTCCGTGGCTCAAGTCGCTAGCATGAAAAACACATAAACACCACTTTTCAATCCAAAACAACCCAACCACTATGATTCAAACCTTCTAAATCAAAACCTAAACACTTGTGATGATTCTAAACACAAAAGTACTACCAAAATCCACACTTTAACACAAGAAATCAACCAAATGATGCAAAAACCACTAAACTTTTTCAAACTCAAAACCACCTAAAACCACTAGAAATCCAAAGATATGTAAGATATGATCTAACCATGGCTCTTGATACCAATTGTAGGATATTGGATTTCACATACACATCAAACCATAACACAAAGTAGGCGTATAAGTGGAATTCTAGAGAGAGAAAGTTAGAGGTTTAGGGAACTTTAGTGAGAGAAAGAAAATTCTTATTATGAGCTCCAACTCTCTACCTTGGAAGGTAGAGAGTATTTATAGTCTTACAATAAAACGCCACACAACGGGCTGTGGATCAGGCATACAGTGGGTAAAGACCCGTCCGTCCTCCACGGTGTTACTAAACTAAATACTACTTAACATAGAAGTACTATGACTACGAGCTTTCTAACGATTACATATACTTGAGGTGACCGACTCTTTAATACCTGGAATTTCTAATTCCTAACAACATCCCCCTAAGGAGGGTCACCTCAAACATATACTAAAATGACATTGAATACAATCGGATATTACATTAACAATTGATCTTGCATTCTTGATGTAGTAATTTGCTCCGAAGCTCGTAGTCATTGATTCCACTCATTGCATGTTTGGTTAATCCAAGTGGAGGTCTTTTACTGATCCACGCGATAATAATGTTGAGCCTATTTTTTGAGATCATCACTAATAGAAAATCTCTGATACATCCATTGTGGTGTTGGTATTATGGATGTTTGTGACTTTCGGACCGACATGCTCACATTCTGGATCATGATATCTTCTCATCGAGAGTATCGAAGCTTTCGTGATTCATGATATTGGCAGCACGTAGCAGAAGCATGAGTTAGAATATCGTCATTGATGCACAATCATGATTTCTTAAAGATATGAATGTGTTGTGTGAGCATGCGGCTATGGATTGACCGCTCCATTCGATCACTGCAAACGTCGGGGTGTACCTGCATAAGAAAGTTAGCATAAAGCGCAACGAAAGTGTCTTTGATCACTTTTCGATGAATTGAGGTACACGCCCATGGTTCCCTCGCTGATCAGTACAAGTACTGCCTCGTGATCGTATAATTCAAGAATTTCCTTTGACAGGTTTCGCATCTGCTTCTAGTTGCTCTCAAACTGGAACGTCTCAAAGAAGACAACACGGAGTGAGTGAACCAGCGAATTTAAGTCCACTGATTGACGAAAAGAGATTTGAAAAACAATCGTGTATTGCTCAATAGAAATTGTTTTGCAATATAACGAAGGTTTTAATGAAAATCAATTATCAATCATAAAACACCTTTTGATTTGAAAATTAGTACACGTCGCTGCTAATGAAAAGAGTTAAAGCACAAAGACCGGTTTTTCAAAGGTATCCGTCAATCCATAACCTGAACCAGGATTGATTCAAAAGATTGAATCGCCCCATTGTTTCTATTCAGTTGTCACATGGTTGATCTGTATAATAGATCTCACATGCCACCTACTAGGAGCTTGTTAGATGTTGGCTCCAGAAGGCTTTCCATCTTCATAGTGAATATGTAAACGCATCACTCAGATGTTCTGGCAATACCACAAGGATAATGCGTAGGACTCAGGATATAATTTCTCTTTCCACATTGTGTGAAACAGAGAGTCTTCATTGAAATTGTCCTAATGAGATTTATTGATGATCTCGTGGCTCTAGACTCAATTTGTGCATTTTTGGATCCTATATCGGAGACTAGGGAGAGGGTCTCCTTCTTCAATATCAACAATCTCTATATGCTATATGCCATTTACAGTCAGTAGATGTAAATGTCTACGTGAGCAACATGAATAACTAAGCTTTAAGTTATAACTTTTTTTGTAGTACCTGAATAAGCATTGTTCTCGGTCAAGCATAAATAGAGATATTAACTAACATCTCATGGCTCTTCTCTTAAAGCATGTAAACCATCAGTACATATAGCCTTAATGTCAGCCACCGAGAACTCATCTGAAGTCATAACGAACTCTTCCATGTTGACATCAGTGGCCAATGTCGAAATTGGTGTGTGTATCTAGATTAGTACAATCATCAAGCATATCACTCACAATAATCATAAAAAACTAATGTTTGTAGTCGATTTACTTTGTGTCTCAAACGGGTCAATTCAAAAGCGATGAAGCAAGTTGAAATTCACCCAAAGTATATTTTAACGCATACTACCTCCTAGAAAATTTTAACTTTAAAATAGAGTTGATGTATGTGAAGGCCACTTAAGTATCATACTTTTTTCTTTATAGGCCAAATATACAACCTCTTAAGATAATTTGAACACTTAAAAAGAGATTGGCGAAGCAACTTTTAACTTGTACCAATTAATCACTTTTATGAAGAAACCAGGTCACGGTTACTAATATATGACTTCCGTGGCTGAGGTTCGAGAATAAAAACTCCATCATGTTCGAATTTAAATATGTTGTTTAAAAGGATAATAACTTTATAGCAACATGAGTTATTATCATTCAAGTATCTAAATTAAACATGATTTGAGACGTCATGTATCTTATACAATTTATAATGCTACAAAGTCATGGTTCTCACATTTGAAAGTTACAGGTTTTGGCAAAGTGATAAAGTATTAAATATTTAGATACTTTGTTCCATAATGAAAATCAAAACACCGTTATCTTTTTTTGTTTGTAACTTCTTGTGCAATGGTAACTGACAGCATGTATAATATACCCACAATGCAGCAAAGCGATGAATAGGAATAATGAATTTATTTACCTTCAATTGTAGAGAGTCTTCGGCTACTGGTTGCATGGTTATTGCCAAAATCATTTCCTACTTTTCGATTGATAACTGTAGGAACATATCACTGAAAAGAGTTAGTATCACCGAAACCTTTGTTTATATATCGCGCCAATGAAATTGTTTTAAAATACTGCTGTAACAGTCATGTTAATCACATTTACAGATTTCGGGCCATTGTGCAGTCCACACACGCTTACGTAAAGAAGAACATTCTACTTAATTTGTTGTTGCAACCGTGCTCACAGTAGATAGTATGCACAAACATAATCTTGGGTGCTAACTGTAATCTCGTGACAGTGCGGGAAGTTAGTTGGAAGATGATACTATAATTTACATTGTTATTTATATCCAGTGGTAATGAAGCTTTTTCGTAAAGATTAGGGCAAAAGAAATACATATCTGCTGAAATAAATAATGATGAATACGGAGTAGTTAACTAATAAAATGGAAGTGGTAAACATTTATGTGCATAAAGATTTCATCAAATACTTCCTAGGCACTTAGAAACCACAACCATCAAAGAAAATCTAGGCAAGAATTAGTGATATGCACCTGTTCCAAGGTTGAAATAGCCAAAATGAAGATGAAATAGGTGCTTTTCGTGTCAAAGTACATATTATTTGAGCACCCCGCTCGACCACAATGACTTTTATCTTCTGATATCACATGGTACCTCCTTGGTGTGTCCCTGCTCTCTCTAAGACTCTGCAAGTAAAAGCTCCTATCAATAACATTAATACTTAATCCAGCATAAAAATCCTAAATTCATATCAATTGTAGAACCAATAGTAACTGGTTTAATTGTATTTGATCATACACCAATGCACAAGTTACATGAATGACACTGAGAGTATCAACATGATGAGACCAAGCAGGAGTTTATTGTGCAGATAGTTTCAAAAATCCGATAACCGAAATGAAGACGTGAGGATGGAAAGAAATGTGATAACTGATGTCATAGAAAATGTGAGCGAAAGGGCTAATGCTAATGCAAATATGATGAAATATGGTTTATTCTTGAGAAGTGGATAACCTGTATCTTGATCAGGACCTCCAGGTACAGTGTAAGCCACAAAGACACGCAATGTAAAGAGCGATGAGCACAAATGATAATGGTGCAAAGCTCACCGTGCTCTTCATCCATTGTTTGGCATTAATGCGGAGTCGCCATTGTTCTCATTGAATAGTTGTTCGCCAGCTTCTTCCGTCATTGTTCATCTGCAAGGTTGCTAAGTTTGTACATACTTCTGTCACACTATGCTTAGAGAACCAAAAAAAAAAAAAAAAAGACACCTATAAATCATCCTATATACATGCTTGCTATGGCATATACATTAACTAAAGGTTATTTGGTTATTGATTACCTCGAATGTAAGCAATTCTTCTTGTATTATAAGAGTGGCTTCGATGTCGCCCGTTTTGTTAACTTTTAGGCCACCCATGTGAAAAATTGAGTTGCCTTGTTTGTCAATCTTATTAGTGGCTTGCTTGACTACATGAGCCAAGCTTAAGCCTCGAAAACGTAACTAACTTTGGCAGAGCACGCCGACCAAGCCCATACTAACCACAACATAGCTTGTAGCTTGGCAGCACACCGAGATGGTAAAACCGACTTAGGTGAGTAAGCGTGTTGCGCGTGACCCTCGAGCCTCGCTTATTATCAAACATGTCATCGTTATTGTACCAATGTGGTCGTAAATAGTTGCCTTGAAACATTAACCTAAAAAAGAATGTAAATCACTCTGATTAAGTATATATTAAATTTAGGAATTATTAGCTGCCATGTATATAGTTATTATGCGGTATTTTTTACTTAACCGTACTACCGGGTTGTTTGTGACCTTGATTCTTGGCGCGGTGCACGTGGAAAGTTTTCAAATATCTTGCATTTGCGGTCGGACACCTGTGGCATTTCAAGGCAATTTGGTATCGATCTCCAAGATAGTGGCTACAACCGTGAATCGTACACGCGTGCATCAACCATAGAATGTTTTAGAATGCAAATTTTTTACAATTGTTTTCTTGAGATAAATGTTTCTTACCTTCCTCGATTTGCGGGTTTCACATAGCAGCTCATCTAGTGCTTACACGCTCAGTATTTGTTCTGTTTCCTGAATGCCTGGATTTAGGTAATAGTATGTTGGTGGGGTTGCCGATAGTTGGAGGCCTAAAAAATGTAATGTATCTATTAGCCAAAATGCTTGTGACAATGGTAAGCATACCTGTAAGCCAATGTTTTGTATTCCAATAGATCTTTAAGTTTCAAGGTGTCCGGGAATGGTATGAACACGATTAATTTTAAACTAAACTTTTAATTTACTTATCAAATCCTACAACTAACGTATAAGATTTAGATATCAATAAAAATCAAAATCTAGTGTATATCTTTTGCAATTTTATGAACACGATTAATTTTAAAGCCTTACCTAGTGTTGAGAATATGAGTTTGCATCCATCATGGGAAGAGGACACTGGCCAGGTTCAGGGTTAAAGGCATGACACATATTGTCATTGTACATAGGTCTATGCATCTCAAACTGTGGTGTCAAGTTGCAATTCATGGAATAATCTAGAAATCCTTGCATATTTGTTGATGTCTCAGGCAGCTTATTATAAAACAAATTAGATAACCGTAAGTCAAATGTACCTTAATCGTCTATGCATGTCAGCTAACTGAGCTCGCATCAAAGCTCCAAGAACAGCAAAACCTGCACAAAAACACAATAAAAATCGTTAAAACCCTAGTGATGGAGTTTTCTTCTTCGATAGAGATTTGATGATTAGGGTTAAAAAATATAAGTATGTTTTTTTAATAATGGATTTGGATTATATGAACCGTATATAAGTTTTTATATATATGTTTTGTTTAGGGTTACCTAAGATGTAGGGATTCTCCTACATAACTGGTTGCATAGATTTATAATTTTAGACTTGAAACATATATTCCAAAAAGTTGTGTTGCCTTAGTGGTAAATACACAAGTTATTTATCCAAATAACCAAGGTTCAATCCTTGCAAGCTCCTTTTTTATAAACAAATTTTGAAAATTAATTAAAAAATCCAAAAAAATCCGAAAATTAATTAAAAAAATTCCGAAAATTAAATAATAGCTAATTAAAAAAAAATGCTTAATTGGACAACAAATGCTTATGTGGCATGAATTGGATTATTTGGCATTGAAGTGACATTAATGCCAAATGCCTCCTCTTATATATATATATATATATATATATATATATATATATATATATATATATATATATATATATATATATATGTATATATATATATATATATATATATATATACATATATATTAGAAAATACTTAAAATCACAAACGATAACCAAAACCAAAAACACACGTGTCCAGGCCTGACATGCCAGGATGGCTCGCTAGCACTTGCACCAGCGCACCATGCGTTGTTTGGTGTGGTTTCGGCTTTTCCAAGTCGGATTTCCTCTTACCCCACTAAAGTGGATCTTTCAATACAGATTTGTACATGATATTTGAGATGTTTGGTAAACCCGCAACATGATTTGGACTAGAGAGAGAACCAAAACAAGTCCTCCTGTTTTACAAAACCCCAACTCAAAAATATTTTCTAATAGCCGTTAGCCAAGGCCAAAATGTTCTTCTCAAACCTAGGAGATTCATACCATCGCTAAACTTTCAAATAAAAGCATTCAAGTGACCATAATCCTTACATATGTCTTTACTAATCACGTAACGAGTTTACTCCATTATTGGTCAATTAAGTTGAGGCCACTTTTCCTAAATGCAACTTTTATTTTATGGGTTAATACTTTACATAAGATACAAAGCACTTATCTTACTTACATCAAGGTGATTAGTTAATATACTAATTGTATATTAATCAAGGATTATGAAATTTGAATATTTCTAATTGAAGTTTGAAATATAAATATCCTTTGCATATGCTTACTTATCCAACACTCAACTTCTTACACAATCCAACTTTATAACATTCTTGTCTCCCACACCCTAACACAAGCTCTTCTTCATTCTCATTGTCTCCCACATTCCAAGAAATTCCACCTTATACTCCCACACAATAAACAAATACTTTCTTGTCTCATCCATCCAACCCATTCCCTTAATTTACTCCCCTTAGTCCCCAAGTTTCATTTAATCTTCCCACACACTCTTCTTTCACATATGAATTTCAAATTGTGAACTCACACTATCTTACACACTTGCTTCTCCTTCACTTTTCTTTCTCACATACTCGCAGCAATTCAAATTTAAATTTGAATTCAAATAAAGCTTCCTCACACTCTAAACCTCAAAACACTTCCCTCTCACACACTCAAAACATTTGAATTTGAATTTCAAATATACTCCTGTTCCCTAATACAAGACATGTCGTACACTTTTGCTTCCTCTACACTCTACCCTCTTACAAACTCCCAACTCTTATATTTGAATTTGAAATTAAAATACTATCTTACACACTCTTATATTTGAATTTCAAATTGTGAACTCACACTATCTTACACACTTGCTTCTCCTTCACTTTTCTTTCTCACATACTCGCAGCAATTCAAATTTAAATTTGAATTCAAATAAAGCTTCCTCACACTCTAAATCCTCAAAACACTTCCTTCTCATACATTCAAAACATTTGAATTTGAATTTCAAATATACTCATGTTCCCTAATACAAGACATGTCGTACACTTTTGCTTCCTCTACACTCTACCCTCTTACAAACTCCCAACTCTTATATTTGAATTTGAAATTAAAATACACTCTTTTCCTCTCATCCTAGACATAACTTGTCCAACAGATTTCCCTCTCACATGCACACAACTTCTATTTTGAGTTTCAAATTTGGGAGGCAAAGTATTAACCAAATCTTGAGGAACACTACTAGATAAAACCTTAGCCCATTGGTTCTTTTCTTTCTCATTTAAAATGGACTAAATCCCTAACTATCTTGTTACACACCTCACTAAATATTTTTAATCCCTCTAAACCATGGCTAAATAAGTTAGTTGACCTTATCCCACTTGAGGTGTTAGAATGAAGTTGGAAAGGTCAAAAGTGAAGTGCACTTAGGGGTTTAATAAGATATGGGAATTTATAAACAAGCCAAGAGTGACCAGACTCTGGCGCACCAGAGGCCCAGGGCCTGGTCCAGCTCTTGGTTTGTCTATAAATACCTCCTTTTGTATTATGACATTCTCACCTCTTGTCATTCAAATTTTCTCTCTACTTTCTTATCTTTAATCCCTCTAATTCTACTTATCTTCTTGTGTTCTAACATCTTCAATTCTCTTCTTCTGAAAGAACACTTATTCTACAAGAAAGACACACAAGAACTTAATCCACTCTTGTGTGTTGTGTCGAGGGTCTTCTTCTCTATACCCTTTCTATTATAATCGAGTCTCTAGGATAGTTTAGGTTGATTCAAACAACTCAACTCTTATAATCATTTGTTAAGTCTTATCTGGATGCGAATAAGAAAGGGTGTATAAAGTCTTGTACCATGGTGATCAAGCCTAGATCAAGTAAAGGTCTACTTGGGGTTTGATACTAGCTTGGGGAAAGTCTTTGTGGTTTAGGTTGAAATTCAAATCGTGGGATTCTCATGGGTGGCTCCAAGTATGGGATATTGTTAGGAGTAGCTCTTCTTTGTAAGCGCCAATCTTAGTGCATATCAGTGGATTGAAGTTATAAGGGTTTGTAATCTACCATAAGAATTATACTAGTGAATAGTAGCAATGGTGTCGTGGATTCACAACTAAACGTACGAATGGTCTAACCCCCATCCCGAAGAACCAATAAATCTTAGCGCCGATCTCCATCTCTTTCTCTTTCTCTCTCTACTCTCTCTCTATATATATTGTGGTGTTTGGTTGTTTTTCTTACATACACTTATACGCACTTGGAGACTTAAAGTTTCTAAACTTTAATTAACTCGAAAAGACTATATTCACCCCCTCTACGCTGATTGTATCAGAGCGGGATACTCAAGTTTTTAAACGTTAAAACCTTTTTTCAGAAGGCGTTATAAAGTAAAAACTTCTTCTTCGAATATTTGAAAATCCTACGTTAGTTTTGAAAAATTCAAACATATATCCATAGCTCAAGAGAACTATGATGAGGGGTGCTCTATGCAAAGACTACCTTTACTAGAACCCGCGGGTTTTTATTTTTGGAAAACCAATTTGAGACTTATGTTAAGTCTAAGGATATTGACTTGTAGAAGGTTATTAAAAATGGTAAATTTGTTTTCATGATGGAAGATCCGGAAACAAATTTGGAAGTCGAGAAACCATTTTTGGAGTTAAGATATGATGAGAAAAATAAAAAATTGGCAAAAGAAAACTGAAGCCAAGATGACTTTTTGCAACCCCTTGCCGCGTAAAGAATATGAACGAGTTTTTATGTGTAAAACCAATAAGGAGATTTGGCATACACTTATAATTACTCATAAAGGTAACTCACAAGTCAAAGATTGCAAGATCGATCTTCTCATTCAACAATATAAGAAGTTCATGATCTCGATTGAAGAAACTATAGACAGTGGTTACATACGGTTTGATGCTATAGTTACTAGTCTCAAATCTTTAGATCAAGCCTACTCTAACAAGAACCATGTGAGATAGTTTCTTCGAGATATCCTTTGAAATGGAGGCCAAATGTGACGGTGATTAAAGAAGCTAAGGATTTGGCAGAACCTCCTCTTTACAAGCTAATCGGCAACCTTAAATTTATGAAATGGTTTTAGAAAATGATAGTGTAGTCTCTAAGGACAAAAAGGAAAATGTTAAGTCATTTTCTCTTAAGGCTAAAGTCGCTAGGGATCAAATTAGTGATGATAGTGATAGTCAAGAATGAAGTAAAGATGGTGATGAAGGCGACGAAGAGTTCAACTTGATAGTGAGTAACTTTAGAAAGTTCTTTGGGAAAGGTAATAGGTTAAGACATGGAAATCGCTTTGGTAATGCTAGCGATAAGTTTGGAAGAAGTTGTGGTGATGGAAACAAGGGTGTTAGAAGCTCAAGGCGAGAACGTGGTTGCTTTAATTGCTTGGACAAAATAACTTCATAAGTGATTGTCCAAAGGAAAAAAGACAACAAGGCATTCGTTGGCGAAGCCTGGAGTGATAGCGAAGACGGTGATCAACCAGAAAAGGATGCAACATGTCGTTTGGCAATTGAATCGCAAGAGTTATATCTAAACTCATCTAATTCTAATAATGTTTCAAATATTCATGAATTGCAAAAGGATAATGAGGAACTTATAAAATTCTAAAAGATTTTGTTAAAACAATTGAAAGACTTACTAAAGGAAAATGCTCTCTTGAAAATGAACAAACTAATCTTTATAACAATTTCAATGAATTTAAACTTGATGTAAAGAGACTTACTAAATCTAAAAAGGTGAATGAACCATGTCAAAAATGTGAGGTACTTACAAAAGAGGCTGACTCTTTAAAAGGTAATGTTTCTCATCTTCAAAAGGAGGCATTAAGTTTTTCAAGATTCAAAAAAAGTAGTGGTATTTTAGATTATATGTTGAGCCAAAAAGTTGTCCCAAAATAAGGAAGGTCTTGTATTTTTTTAAACTATTAAAAAAAATCCTTCCGAGAGTCTAAGAAAACCAATCATGTTTGTAAAAGGGAGTCAAAAACCAGGAGACACTAATTATGGCGTGCCAGAGTCTGTTTCGGTTTTGGTGATTCGCCAAATGATCATTTAAAGCCCTTAGTTCCTCAAAATCATTCTGGAAAAACCCGAGGTACTCAAATACCCATTAACATTTCATTAAGTGATTGTTTGCCTTTTTCAAACTTAATGATTTTAAATGCGTTTATCCTAAGTTTTTCGTTTTCTACTCGAAGATTTTGACATGACCGTACATACAAAATCGACCTCTTTATTTTTCTCAAGTTTATTAACTTTTTATTTTAGCTCAAAAACTTAAATTTCAAAACTAGTTATAATTGTTTTTAGCATCTTATTCCTAGATAAGATTTTTGATGTACCTCATTTGACGCTTGAGCCATAATACATGTTTCGTCATTTGGTTTGTCCTCATCTTCCTCAGCGCTATCACTCCAAGAACCGCCTACAAATGCCCTTTGGTTCTTTGTTCTCGGTGGCTTAGGACATTCTTCAATGAGATGATTTGGGTCTCCGCATCTGAAACATTTCCTATCGTTTTTTCCTTTCTTATCATCCTGATTCTTTTGGAATGACTTCTTTTCATCCTTAGGTTGTCTTACAAATCTACCACTTCTCCTAAAGAACTTTTTAAAATCTCCAACCATTAAGTCATACTCTTCGTCTTCACTATCGGGAGTTGAAGTTTCCTCATCACTAGACTCCTTCATGGATTTTAAGGCTAGAGATCTTACTTTCTCTCCTTTGCCTCTAACTATATCAGAGTCTTTCTTATTTATCATTTCTTGAACTTTCAAATTTTCTATGAGTTCATCAAGTGATAGTGTCGCCAAGTTTTTCGACTCTTCAATGGCGGTGACCTTTGCTCTCCATTCGGGATGTAGAGCCCTAATAAATTTCCTAACATAATTCTTGCTAGAGTAACCTTCATCAAGAGCTTTAAGACTAGTGATAATAGTATTAAATCTAACAAAAGTATTATCTATAGTTTCATCTTCCGGAATGAAAAATTATGCATATTGTTGTACGAGAAGATCAATCTTATTCTCTTTGACTTGATTATTACCTTGATGGGTGACTAACAATGTTTTCCAAATTTTCTTTGCCGTATTACACATAAAAATTCTTTCAAATTCCTTTTTCGGCAAAGCATTAGAAATCATCATTTTAGCCTTATTATTTTTGGCTAGTTTCTTTTTAAGATTGTCACTTTGTTTTTCATAAGGAACTATTTCATCCTTTTTATTTTTTGGATTCCTTTCAATCCGTTTAAAATCACCCACGGTAATAATATGCCAAAGATCAATATCTTTTTATTTCACATACATTTCGAATCTTGTTTTCTAATAGAGAAAACAGCCGGTTTCAAAAAGTGGTGGTCTTTACATAGATTGTCCTTCTTGGTATTTGTCGAAATGCATTGATCGATTCAAGTTTTAAAATGCAATATATTTTAAAAAACTTGGTTGATGTGACTCTGATACCAATTGTGGAAAAACTAGAATGAGGGATTGAATAGTTTTACCATTTTTGATTCGTTATAAAATATCAATTGGAATATGAACACTATTGTTACAAATATTAAGTAGACCACTGATAAATACTACGAGATATAAAAGTTAGAGATTTATAGTTGTTCGGTAACAAAGCTCTTCTTCGCCCTACTCCACTCCTTGAGTACCCAACTCGAGAGTTTTAAGCACTATGTCAACAAACTCCCTTCAGGGGGAGAAAGCCGTCAATGTCGCTTAACATAATTTCTGACACTAAGCTAAATGTCTTGTACTAATCTAGCTAGTACCAATCTCACTCACATTTACTTGATCTTCTCACAAATCACTCAAACTAAAAGATCTACCCAATCTTCACACGATCAACTCGATCTACACATGATCAACCCGATCTACACACTATCAACACAAGCTACACAAGATCTACCCAATCTCTACATGATCACAATGATCCACACAATCTAACTAATCAAGATTATAAACAACTTAGTGTATAACAATATACAACAAGTACGTAACAAATGTTACTAGTGCACTACACTAACGTTACAACACTTTGTATATTCTCGATACAATGTGTTCTTCTCTTGCACTAGTAGAGAAATGAATGTGATCATTTGGTTAGATGATTGAATCACTTTTAAACAAAAACAAACTAATTAAATGATCAAAGAATCAAGATTAGAAATGGTGGATTTAACTTAGAAAGTTCTGTATGAAAATTGGTGAAATGGGAGTGAAATCTGATCCACTATTTATAGGCAAGAAAAAACTAGTCGTTACAGCAGACGGTACCGTTAAACATCAGACGGAACCGTTAAATTTAATGGTATCGCCCTCTTTAGCGGTACCGTCCTAGAACAGAACGCTCTAATTTTTGTTTTTAGTTGTCAAGGTTTATTTGGGGATGTTTAGAGCTGTTTTGGGGGGAATATAGTTGTTGGATTTTTAAACTTATTTTTCCGAATAAAATATATTTTTTTTTAATTCAAAAATAATTTGTAAAATGTATTTATTTTTTAAAATGTATTGTCACATTAAAAATGTGAAGTCTTTGATCAATCATTTGATCATTTGTCAATTGTAAATTTGTTTGTTCTTACCTTTAGTGATTTACGGCGAAATTGAATATTACGACTAAAAACTTGTTTACGTCAATTTTGACGTAAGACGGTTTTACGTTTTGTTATTATCAAAACATAGAGGTGTCGAGAAATAGAAATAACTTTTTTAGACATTATTTGTATTAACAAACATTTCAAACATAACAGTTAACATCATGAACATATCACTTAACCATGAACATAATAGTTAACATATTGAATAATTCTTGATACAAAACAACAATACAGTTAATAACAAAACATCATACTTAATAGACTATCATTAACTTAAAAGAAACCATTACATTACTTGGCTATTATCATACCAAACCCTACACAAGTCACTAGACAGATCCTAACATGATGAAAAACAACCTATCATACAGTTTCAACTTTGACTTTGTAGCACTCAACTCTTCTTCCAATATTGACTTGTCCAAAGCAAGAACATCAATCAACTAATTATCAACATTTTTCTTCAATCGTGTATGCATTTGATACATCCCATACAACAACTCTTTGTAGTATTCCCGTGAAAGATCATCTTAAAAAAACTCATAAACACCACATCGAGAGCATGTAATGAATCGCTTACCAGGATTCTTCCTTATTGTAGAAGTTTGAGCTGTTAATCAACTACCACATTTACAAAATTGTTCAATCTTATCAGCAATTACCCAGGATTGAGCTGAGGACCAAGAACTCGTGATTTAAGCTTTGTTGTATTTGTACCGTTGGCGGAATTACGAAAAGAGAGGTGAAAATAAAGAGTGAAAATATTAATAAATAAAATATTTAATTTAAATTCACGTGGGAAAAAAAGGAAAACGGAAATATGTGACACGTCAGATCTTTTCCGTTAAAGGGTTCCAATAGGAAGATTAATAAATTATTTGAATTTAATAGAAAAAATAAAAATAATGCCAAAAATAAAAAAATATGACAAGTTAGATATTTTTTTTACCATTAGCCTTAATTATAATAAAGGCAACTAATGATTTCTTTTTATTTTTTCATTATTAAAGTAACAGTTGTGTTGAACTTTTTTAAAGAATGACAAGGTGAATGAACTAAAGAAGATTAAGTAGCAAAAACACAAAATTCTAAAGCAAATTAACTCACCGATAAATATAATTTTGAATTTATTATTTCTTTTTTAAAATTCACCAATCTCCAAGTACTAATATTCATATTATTTAAATTCAATAGAATATATTTGAGTGGATAGTTAACTACCACAAGCAAAGCTTTGAATAGTTCAATCTTGTTTTTCACATTGGTGTGTAATTTTTTTGGTCACATATATATTAAATTGAGATGTCCGTAAATGAGAGAATACGTTA
Organism: Chrysanthemum makinoi; assembly: GCA_910596185.1. Classification (NCBI taxonomy): domain Eukaryota; kingdom Viridiplantae; phylum Streptophyta; class Magnoliopsida; order Asterales; family Asteraceae; genus Chrysanthemum; species Chrysanthemum makinoi. The sequence continues at coordinate 257,584,090 of OU343225.1, forward strand.
TTATATTATGACGAGTACGAGTTGAGAATATGGCTAAATTTGTTATAAAACCAATTAACCAATTACATCCATCCATTTTTTTATATAAATTAATAAAAAATCATTTTCAACATTTTTTTAAAACAACATATCTTTTAAACGGTAAATCTTCAAGCTACAAAAAATACACCTTCGTGACGAGAATTAAATTATCTTTCTATAGATATGCATTGTTATATACTTTTAAACGAACTTTTTTTTTTCAGAAAAATCACATGTGTTTTGTAAAAATCATATGTGATTTTTAAAAATCACATGTGATTCGTAAAAATCAAATCACATATGATTTTAAGAAATCACATGTGATTTTTTAAAATCACATGTGATTTTTACAAATCTGTGATTTTTACTAAATTTTAAAAAAGTTAAATTAGAAGATATAACAATGCATATCTATAGAAAGATAATTTAATTCTCGTCGAGATGGTATGATTTTTTTTTGGCGTAACGATTAACGGTTTGTGAGATATTTAATTTTTTTAAAAATGGTGAAAGTTTATTCTTTATATTTTAATTAAAAAAATGAGTGGCTATGATTAGTTAATTGGTTTTATGACAAATATGAGTTCTATATTGAACTTTTCTCTATTACATACTCTAACAGAGACACTTTATTTTGCTTACTTAAAAATCCATGCTTACCAAGGGATAAATCCTCACCATCCATCTAGCCTAATCTAATGGTGGAGATTAACCTAAGATTTAATACTTAAACCTAAGTCCATGTTTTTTTATTGTCTTTTTGTCTTTCTTTTTTATTCACTTTTTTCTTTTCTTTTTTTCTTTTTTTTTGTCTTTTTTATTAATTTCCGTTTTTTTTAATGAATTAAAGTTTTTTTTTTTTTTAATTTCCGTTTTTTTAATGAATTAAGGTTTTTTTTTTTTTTTTTTTTTAAATTCGCGTTATTCTCGTTTTTTTCTTCGCTTTCATACGTTTTCGTCTGTTTTCGTCCGTTTTCATCTGTTTCGTCCGTTTTCCAACGTTTTCGTCCATTTTTTTACGTTTTCGTCTATTTTCATATGTTTTCGTCTATTTTCTTACTTTTTCATTCGTTTTCATACGTTTTCATACGTTTTCGTCCATTTTCATACGTTTTCATCCGTTTTCTTACGTTTTCATGTATTATCGTCCGTTTTTATACGTTTTCGTCCATTTTCAGACGTTTTCGCCCGTTTTTATACGTTTTCATCCGTTTTCATAGGTTTATATACGTTTTAGTCCGTTTTCATACGTTTTCGTCCGTTTTTAGACGTTTTCGCCCGTTTTTGTCCGTTTTCATACGTTTTCGTCCGTTTTCTTAGGTTTTCGTTTGTTTTTTTACGTTTTCGTCCATTTTCATACGTTTTCGTTTGTTTTTTTTACGTTTTCATGTCCTTTCATCCGTTTCTATACGTTTTCTTCGTTTCGGACGTTTTGGCACTTCTATCACGTTTTCATCGGTTTTCATAGGTTTATATTCGCTTTCGTCCGGTTTTTTACGTTTTCGTCCATTTTAGGCGCTTTGTGTTTCGACGTTTTCACGTTTTCACGTTTTTGTCCGTTTTTATACGTTTTCGTCCGTTTTGAGACGTATTTGTCCGTTTTTATATGCTTATCATTCATTTTTATACGTTTTTTCCGTTTTCAGCGTCCGTTTTCATACGTTTTTGTCCGTTTTTTGAAGTTTTTCATACGTTTTCATGCTTATTATTAAACTCTATTATATTACATGTCTAATATCAATTGTGATATTTTATAAGAAAAAGTTAATGTCTAATATCACTTGTGATATTTCATAAACAAACAAGTATATTTTTTTAACCTTTAATATCACCTGAGATATTTCATTGCTCTGTATATTTTTATATATTATCACCTATGTGTTTTCTAATATTTTTATAATTTTCAGTTACATGATAGTTTTTGTACCTTTCATCGCAATTGACAAGCGTATATTTTTTTAATGCAACAAGTGTTATTTATCACTTGTGATATTATACACTTAGTAGAAATAAAATGGTTAAAGTCTCTTTCGGTGAATTCTTATTTTGTTCAAAAAAATGCTAATTTAATGCAACACTTGTTTATTTTGAGAATATGTCAAGTCTCTATTTTCATAGTTTGCTTCCTTTTTATTCATTTTGATATTTTTAAGTGGCACTTATTTATCTCTTGTTATATAACACTGTAAGAAAGATGAAGAGTATTACACTCTTCATCATGTATGTGTTATCAGTTGTGATACTCAACTAAGAATGTGAAATATTACATTCTTACCAAATGTGATAAGAATTTAGTATTTTACCAAGTATATATGAAAGAAATAATGACAAATAAACATCAACTTACACTTTCGTGATATTTTTTTCTTATTGTATATTGATTTCAATTTTGATTATTTTGTGACTATTTAAGATGTAAAATGACATTTTTATTTGTGTTTTTGAAAGTTTAGTATAAGAAAACTAGAAGATTTTTGTGTGATGATGAAAATAAAGAAATTTTTGTGTTATGATAATGAATGTGTTTAATCGAAAACAAAGATGTTATGATACTTTGGTTAGACTGTGGTGGATTTTTTCTTTTTAATAGATACATTGTGATGTTTAGATAGGTTTTATAGAGGATTTAAAATATCTATCGTTGAATCAAAAAAAGAAGCTATGGTTGAAAACACACATCTTTGTAAACAAAGCTGAAGCTCAAACACGTGATATCACTACCATTTGCAATTGTGATATCACATGATATCCACTGGTGATATCACAAGTGATATAAACTATGGTATCACACATGCTACCACCGGATATCAACGGTGTTATCACACATGATATCAAGTGTGATATCATGTGATATTACAAGTGAGGTGATATCACATGTGACATCATGTGTGATATCATAGGTGTTTGAGCTTCCTCAGTTTGTTTATAAAGATGTGTGCTTTCTTCAACGATAGCTTCTTTAATTTGCTGATTCAACCATAGATATTTTCAAATCCCGCTATAAAACCTATCTAAACATGCACAATATATCCATTAAATAGAAAAATCCACCACAAGTCTAACAAAAGTATCATAACATCTCTTGTTTTAAGTTGAAAATTTTTCTAATATTTCATAATATCATAAAACACAAAAATCTTCCTAAATATTTTCAAAAACACAAATAAAAAAAAAATAAAAATCATTAGAATCATCACATTCTTAGTTGAGTATCACAACTGATAACACATACATGATAAAGAATGTAATACTCTTCATCTTTCTTACAGTGTTATATCACAAGAGATAAATAAGTGTCACTTACAAATATCAAAATGAAAACGTCAAAACGGACAAAACGTGATAAAATGTATGAAACGGACAAAAGCGTGTAAAATGAAACGGACAAAAGCGTAAAAAGACAGCATGAAAAATAACATAAAATAAATACGAAAAACGCGTCTAAAAGCGGACGAAAATACATGAAAACCTAAAAAAAGCAGCGTATGAAAATGAACGAAAACGTAAGAAAACAGTAAAACGCCTAAAATGGAAGAAAATTTAAAAACCGGACGAAAACATATGAAAACGGACGAAATCGTATATAAACCTATGAAAACGGATTAAACGTTATAAAACGGATGAAAACGTATAAAACGGACAAAACGATATAAAAAGATGAAAACTTGAAAAATAAAAAGCAGGCGAAAGCGTATGAAAATGGATGAAAGTAAAACGTAAGAAAATGGAGGAAAACGCGTTCCACGGAAAACGGGAAAGCGTAAAAAAGCGAGCGAAAAACAGCGTAAAACGCGGGGTGGCGTATGAAAAGACGCGTATGAAAACGGGCCACGAAAACGCGAAAAGAAAATGGAGGAAAACGCGTTGGAAAACGGACGAAAACGGACAAAACGTGCGAAAACAGACGAAAACGTATGAAAAAAGCTAATAAAGCGAATAACGCTAATTAAAAAAAAAGGTTAATTCATTAAAAAAAACGGGAATTAATTTAAAATAAATAAAATAAAAATAAAACAAAAAATAGGGGAATAAAAAAGGAAGACAAAAAGACAAGGAAAAAAACATGGACTTAGGTTTAAGTATTAAATCTTATGTTAATCCCATCATTAGATTAAACTAGATGGATGGTGATGATTTGTCCATTGGTAAGCACCAAAATAAAGGTAAGCAAAAGAAAATTCCACTACTCTAACATCTTGTTTGTTCGAAACATAGCTAGTAAGCCAGTAATTAAGTTCATTGTATCACTAAACTTCCACAAGTGGTCTATTACATATGGAACATAAATCATGTCAAATTTGTTTTTCTATAGAAAACAAATATAAAATAGTCACCAAATAGAATCGGCTACACTCGTGGGGTAGGGGTGTTGGCCTATTTGGAGTCAGGAGAGTGTCGGTCGAAGTCTCAAGTTTGATGAAGTTCAAGAGATCTAATATCGGTTTAATGGTTTGTATGTCGATTATATTATGTCAATCTCAGTATAATTGTCTGTCCGAAAAATACACAATTTAAAAGAAGTATAACCATTCATGTTTTCCCTTTCACTAATTTTATAAATAGTTTTAGGACAACTAAAGAAATATAGTACAATCTAATCTATAAAACGAGTTTAACTGAACCAAAAGTTACAACAGTTAACGTTACATTCATCAGGATAAGTAGAGTGTTGGAATTATATATCATGACATTCAATAAATAAAACACAAAACATCAAGTATACATGCGGAAGCATATATGAAAAATTAACGAATAATTAATTAACATATACAAGAATATGCGTACATTTCTTGATTCAAGCCGAACAAGAATCAAATCCACAAAACTGGCAATTGGATGAACCCTAATTAGGGTTTATAGGATTATGTGAATTACCCCTTACCGATTTTGTAATTCAATCCAAGAATACTAACAATAATGTGTTAGTACCACTTTATTGTACACACGTACTATACAGAATTAAAGAAATACTAGTTTTAATCAAACAAATAACTTTGATTTGGAAAAGAAGAGGATCGACACCCACAAGGTGTATGTCAATCGGTTTTAGCAAGAAAACACACAAAACAATTTAGGTTTTAGCTTAATGAGTACAAGAGACGCAAAACACAAGACCCCTAGCCTTGTATATATACTAAACTAAACTTGGTGAACAAGTTTGAGTTTGAGTTGGGTTGGGTTTGTTCCCTTGGCCGATCGGTGGTAACATCCCACAAGGGGATTCCGGAACCTTCCCAATATTTGCAATCTAGTCCTTTCCAATTACATTTAACGACCGTTAGTCCATTACACTTAATTACTTAACGTCCGTTATAGTTATTTCGTTTAATTAATAAATAAATATAACTATTACATTTAATTATTAACTTTAATTCTCATACGCAAAGTGTGCAATCCCGTGGTCTCGAGTTCGATCCTAACTCACGTCTACTAATTTAAATCCATAAAACCAACAGATCCCACTTGGATATATCTTAATAGAGTGATCACATCGGTTAACGTCTAGCAACACTTCGATGCCTCTAGTACAACTCGAGTAAGGCTCCTGGAAAACCTTTTAATGATTTCTCGTTATTATTATCCTTTTGTTTCTAATACCACGTTAAATAAAGATATGGAATTAAGTCATTCTTTATTAAACTATTTTGTTTCTCGTTATAAGTGATTGACCAAGATTATCAAATCTTCAACATATTCGTGGAGATTTTGGAGTGCCGGACAAACATCTTGTCAACCCTACGAAGTATTAAACTCCAAATAAATTTGAAGGAACAAATTATATGTTGACTCTGAGACTAACCCACAAACTTTGTAACAGCTTTAGAAAACAACCCTTATGACTACCGCATTATGTATAGCGTTAAGTTGCTCCACGTAAATGCACTACATTCATGACACTTATCTGGTATCTTAAGTCTGAGGATAACTATTCATAATTTACTTATAACAATATCCACAAAGTAAATTATGTAGTTGGTATAAGTCGTATATTCAATTCATTGAATATCATCCGAAATTGGTATGCATTCTCATCAATATACTTTCAAGTATATTCTACCACATCTCAGATATGTCTTAGTTCAATGATACTCCCATATCATTAATCGACAACGGACATTTAGAATAACTTAGTTACTCATGGATTAAACATGCAAATATATGACAACAATATTATAAATGAAAATAAACATAATCCAAACTTTATTTCATCAAAATAATAAATGTTTTACAATATCCTTTATCCAAATACTAATCACTCGCATGAAACTATTAGTAAACGAAGTCCAATTCCATTGGCAAGTCCAATAAGCTTGTCTTTAGCAAAAGCCTTAGTGAAAGGATCGCTAAGTTATCATCATGCGAACTTTCAATAGATTAATTTCACCTTCATGGACTTGTTCCGAACATCGTGATACTTAGTAGAAAATGTGCGGTGCCCTTCATGACTCTGGTTCATTGGCAAATATGATTGCGGCAGAATTGTCACAATACATATCAATAGGCGATTCAATTGAAGGCATAACACCAAGCCCTGAAATGAATTTTCTAATCCAAACAACCTCCATTGCGCTTCGGCTATGTTAAATCGCCGCAGAACATCGCAATCGTACTACGCTTCTTGCTCTTCGGTCCAACTGCTCCCCATTGATGACAAAGACATAACCCGTGCGAGACCCATTCGTATCATCTTTATCACATGCTTGCCAGGGGCGCATCACGGTAACTGTAACACCAACCTCGTGGTTCGGATTTCCACCATACGGTGAAGTTCACCCGGATTCGTTGATATCGACTAGTCATGTTACGGCGAACGCCACATCGGCCTTGTGCATCTCACATCATACATAATAGATCCTACTGCCGAAGCATAAGGAACTTTCAGCATGTGTGCCACCTCAGCAGGTGTTGAAGCACACATATCGCTACATAAGCCATGCTTTACTTCCATCGGCAAATATCCTTTCTTGGAATTTTGCATATTGAATCTCCTCAATATTTTATCAATGTAAGCGCTTTGACTTAAACCAATTAACCGCTTTGACCTATCTCAGTAGATCTTGATTCCCAGAATGTATACAGCTTCTCCTAAATCCTTCATGGAAAAACACTTCCCAAGATATGCCTTAACATTTTGCAAACTTGGAATGTCTTTTCCTTTAATTAATATGTCATCGACATAAAGGATAAGGAAAATTACATCACTCCCACTAACTTTGTGATATACACATGGCTCATCAAGATTTTGAATAAATCCATACCTTTTGATTTCTTCATCAAATCTCTTATTCCATTGCCTTGATGCTTGCTTCAATCAATAAATGGACCTTTGAAGTTTGCATACACGGTTTGGAAACTGTGGATTCACGAACCCCTCAGGTTGCTTCATATAGATGTCTTCATCTAGCGACCATTCAAGAAGGTGATTTTGACATCCATCTGCCATATCTCATAGTCATAGTATGTTGCTATAGCTATGAGAATTCTAATAGCTCTAATGTCCGCTATAGGAGAAAAGGTCTGCTCGTAATCTATGCCATAAGTTTGAGTAAAACCTTGCGCAACTAGACGAGCTTTATAGATGTGTATATTACCATCCATGTCAGCCTTAATTTTATAGAGCCACTTACTTCCAACCACCTTGGCGTTTGGAGGAAAATCGACCTCTTCCCATACTTCATTATCTCTCATGGATTGCATTTCCCCATTCATTGCAACTTGCCATTTTTCCTTTTTAGGACTTGCCATGGCAGCTTTATAACTAGTAGGCTCTCCAAGATCTCCTAACATAGTTTCCTCAACCTCTACGTTAAGACTTAGACGTTCAGGTGCACGCGTAGACCTTACGGATCTCTGAACGGGAATCACTTCAACTTCGGTGGAGGACCCGGACTATCGGGTTCTACAGGAAGTACGTTAGTGTTTTCGAAGGTAATGCATCTTCTTGATCATTTTCCGGATCATAAACTCTCCCACTTAATTCTTGAGATACGAGATCATTTTCAAGAAAATCTCCATACCTAGCAACAGTTACTTTATTTTCAGTTGGATAGTAGAAGTAGTAACCCATAGTTTCCTTAGGGTATCCTACGAAGATACACTTTACAGATCTTTGTTGGAGTTTATCTGGCTGAGTCACATCTAACATACGCCTCACAACCCAGGACCTTTAAATAAGAAATGTTAGGAGCTTTACCATGCCATATTTCATATGGTGTCTTATCAACCTTCTTTGTGGGAACCATATTTAGAATGCGAGCAGCTGATTCTAAAGCATAATCCCAAAAGGATAAAGGTAGAGTAGTAAGATTAAACATAGATCGATTATCATGTCCAACGATTAATGCGATTTCTTCTCTCAGATACACCATTTTTGTTGTGGAGTATATGGAGAAGTGAGATTCTGGACAATTCCATTCTCGGCTAAGTAATCTTTAAACTCTTGGCTTAGATACTCGCCTCCTCTATCGAATAAAAGAGCTTTAATCTTCTTTCCCAATTGCGGCTCTACTTCGCTTTGAAAACCTTAAATGTTTCAAACACTTCATGTTTATGCTTAAGTAAATAAACATAACCATAACGGCTTAAATCATCAGTAAAGGTTAAGAAATAGCTAGCACCTCTCTTTGACACATGTCTAAGTGGTCCACACACATCAGTATGAATAAGACCAAGTAGATCAGACGCCCTCTCCATATTGCTATGAAAATGTTTCTTCGTCATCTTCCCAGATATGCATGACTCACATTTATCAAATGATTCATCTTTGATATTTTGCAAAAGCCCTTCTTGTTGTAGCTTTTGCATGCGAGCCTTGCCTATATGAGCAAGTCTACAATGCCAAAGATAAGAAGAATTCAAGTCCAATTTTATTTTCTTATTGATGCTAAACATCGAATTATTGTATTTGTTAGATTCATTTCCAATCACATCAATTTCAAACACACCATTCACAGTAATTGCATTAAAATAAAATACACCATTTAAAGAAAGAGAAATTCCATTACGTGAAATAGTATGAGTAAAACTATCATCCAACAATACTGAAAAGGAAACAACACCTCTAATTATAGAAGGTGCGTAATGACAATTGTTCAATAACAGTGAATAAGCCCGAAGCAATACTAAACTAAACGTTCCTATGGCATCAATAGCTGCATGTGCGCCATTTCCCACGTGCAGATATTGCTCCCCATAGGCTAGCTTCCTCTCCACTCTAAACCCTGCGTTGTATTACAAATGTGAATAGCACATCCGGATCATATACCGTGAAGTTTTATGATTTAAAGTAAATAATTCAATTACAAATAAGTTACGAAGAACCGGCGAGGACCCGTCATACTTCATCTTATTTGCTGCAATTCATCAAGATAGAGAACACGGTTTCTCTTCCAATGCCCACGACCTTGCGGTGGTGGCATGCTTGATACTTTTAGGATTTTCCTTCCTAGGAGTAGGGTACTTCTTGGATTACGGTTGTGAGGCCATAACCTTTTTACCTTTATCAACTTTCCTTTGCCCTTCACCTTCTTGTTGTTCGCGCTGCGTTTTGGCTTATTTATCCTTCCACCCTGAATATCAAGTACCTGAGGAGTAGGAGCCTTCTGAGGTAACCCATTTTCATAGTCAATTAGCAATGCGTGTATGTCAGTAATTGTCTTCCCCACACAGTGCATATTGAAGTTCCAAACAAAACCATTGAAATCCTTGTTAAGGGATCTGTTGATCAAGTTCACAGCAATGTCATCTTCAAAAGTTTTGCCAAGTGCCCTTAATTGGTCCATGTATCCTTTCATCTCCAATACATGAGTACTTACGGGTTTACCCTCTCCCTGCTTGCAGCTGTGTAATGCATCGATCAAATCATAAATTTCGACCAAGGTTGGTTTCTCGAACATAGTTCGAAGTTCATCGAGCATGGTAGATGGGAAGTAATTTTCGAATTTCCTTTGGAGAGCAGGTTCCATCGTTCCCAACATTAGGCAAGCCACATTGTTATGACGCTTATACTCAATTTTCCAAGCATCCTTTTCCGCTAGAGGTGCGGTGTCTTTCGGTTCAAGAAGGCAAGGCGTGTATAGATAATTCAACCGATCGCAACTCTACGACAATTCTCAAAGCGGTGCCAATCATTGAAATTCTTAGATCCAGTCAACTTTTCTCGATCAAAAAAGCTTTTGAACGCAGAACTTAGTGCAGTGTTAGGTTATCATTGTTTTGAGCCATTTCTACAGAAAAAAGTTCAAGTATTAGTATTTTCGATAATACAACTTTTCAAGAAAATAAAATATACCCAAGGTAATATAAACATATAACCATATAATTTTCTCGAAAACTAGGATCCAAATTATCATAGGTTGTTAGCATCGCTTTTTATAAAGATAACGTCACTTACGTGAATTGGACTAGATGCGTAGTATACTTTGCCCTTAGGGACTAGTATCGTTTATGTGGCAAAGTTAGAGCCTATATATACCCCTCATGACTCTCCATGAGGGGTGAGGTGAATCATTTGGTTATTTGTAGTGTGTGTTTTATTTATCAAGTTATCCTTATCTTCTCCTCCCTCTCTCTAGTTTCTCTCTCTAAAAAGGATGAAGATCTTCATCTTCTTCCACCAACCTAGACCTCCTAACCACATAAATCTTTTGTTTTTCGGTCCTAACAAGTGGTATCAAAGCCAGGTTGTGTATTTTTATCGATTTGTGTGGTTTTGTATAAGTTTTTGGCTGCTTTTACTCATCTTTTTAGATCCGGAAATTTTTTTTCCGTATATTTTGGTAAAACAGTTTTTGAAACTTTATGAGTATCTTTATTTGGTCATATTCAATAAAGTCTATTTGGTATTCATTTATGTACATCTGTTTCTGTGTCCACTTTTGGTGGTCCAAACAATGGTAAATTATGTGACTTTTTTTGTACCAAATACCGTGAAACAAAAGTGGTCAAATGGTTATCTTTCTTGGTCAAACATGGTCAACTGGGCATAAAGAAGCAGTTTTTACGCATTTCTGGGTTTTTTATGAAGATTGACGGAATACTTGGTCGGAAAAAAACTCGCCAGAAAAATTCAAAGGGTCAAAACCCTTTTTCTACGCATAAGAAACATCTACAGAGTTGTTACGCGTAGCTGTGAAGTTACGCGTAAGGAATGGTTTACGCGTATGGTTTACGCATAACCTAGACCATGCTTACGCATAAGCAAGTTTTGTTACGCGTATGTTTTTTTACGCTTAAGAAAACATGTTACGCGTATGGTTAAAAGAGGTTACGCATAAGGACTAATCCAAGTTTACGTATAAGGTGTCAAGAACTGAAAAGTTATGCGTAAATTTGGTAAAAAAGACCACGACCACATGACCTTATACCAGTTACCAAAAATCATTAAGAACTCAGTACCAATACCATCCTCAGTCCAAGGTTTCAACTCAAATCACAACCGACTTCTACAACAAAAACTCCATCAACAACTCCAATCCCATACCAATCTAGACCTAGACTCGAATTATATCAAATTATATTCTCATAGATCTTAGATTTGTCCCATTTTTGTAATCTTCCTTAGATTTTTTATGGGACTTGTATCATCATTGACCAAAAAACTTCATGATAATATTCGAATTATATAGGTTGACCAAAACCATTAGGTTTCAATCAACTATATGTTTCGACTGAAAATAAAAACGATTCACAAATTAATTCAAACCTACCCGAGATCTCTTTGTGAGATCTTAAAGCCGAAACGAGTTAAACCATTCGTCATTCCTGGAAGAATATTCACCTTGTATTGACAATGATAGGGGAATCGGTTTGCTTGTGATTCGGATGACTAGGGATATGAGATTTGAGATGAGATTCGTATGAGATGTGAAGAGATTTGGTTTGTGGCTAGTGATGTGTTGGGAGAGAAAATGGCAGATGGGGGCGTGGATATATTTATCTGCGTTTTTTATGTGGATTAGGGTTAATTCAATGACTAAATTTTAGGGTATGGTATTTTATACTGGTTATGAGATTGTGGATATGGATCGGGTATCAATTGGATTTGGATCGTGGGATATTCTGTTGGATTTAGGCCGAGTACCTCATTTGTTTTCTTTGGATTAGGCTTTCACTGGATTTTAATCCGACGTAGGCTGATGTCATGTGTTGATTGGGCTTCAGGTTGAGTTGATATGGGCTAGCATTTTTGTTAGAATCCGAAAGTATATTAAGACATGTTGTTTTCATAATTTTTGAACTAAAAATAGTATTCTTGGTATGGTATAATTTCACGGAGGGATACATATATTCACGGCTTGAAGAAAATTTGAAAAAAATGGCTACGGAGTTTTTGTACGGTATTATTGACGAGGAATTGACGTGACATTTCACGGGTGGACTTCTTTATCTTTGAGACGATAGTTGGTTGGATGCATGTCTCAAGATAACTTGTTGGAGCACATTATAAAATTTGAAAATCTGGTTATAACTGGTAAGGAGTTACATTGTAGTGCTCACAGTGTGTAACCATCACTTTAAGGAGTTACGTTGTTGTGCTTTCGGTCACACGCAGCTTGTGGATTGTTCAAAATTTAGAACAAGCAAGTAAGTCACAAGTTGGAATGGTTACTTCTTTTTCAAGTTAGTCGATGTCGGGCTATCTCCATATGTGGTCATTACAATTAGACGGTGAATTCAAAGGAGGTTCGATTAAAGGTTGGTTAGAGAAAATTATTGAGAGTATTTTTGCGACATATTCTTACGGAAATTTGATCAAACTATGATGTTAATACTGCGTCAAAGAAGGTAATACGGCATGTACGCAACACTATGATGATTCCGATAGCTCGCAACCATCAGGAGGGAGAAGTTGGTATTTCATCTTCCGTGATTGGATTACGAAGGGATTTTTGCTTAAGATTGAAGAAGGAGAAGTAGTGTGGTGTACATCGGGGTTTTTTACCAACTTGGATGCAATACTAAGTGAGTTATGTTGATGTTCCCAGAACGACAACCATTGTGCTTCAAGAGTTTACTTTCTCCTTGCGTGTCACGAGATTAAAGACGTGTTGGAAGAGAGTTGTCGGTTCGAGGGAGCGAAAAAGAAAAAGGCTCACTAGTTAAGAGGGAGTAATAACCTAACTAGACCGTTACATTTGAAGTTCAGAGCTACAAGAAGATCATTTGCGAGGTCATCGGAGGAGAACTTCAAGTTTGCCTCTATCTACACTCTGAGACTCTGCGCTTCAAGAAAGTCAACACTGTTCATTACTATTGTAATTTACTTTGTTTTGTATTTATAGGTCTCATTGTAACCATTCACGTGTGACGCTATCTTGGAGGGAGATTGTTAGACTCGCTTTTTATAAGGATAACGTCACTTACGTGAATTGGACTAGATGCGTAGTATACTTTGCCCTTAGGGACTAGTATCGTTTATGTGGCAAAGTTAGAGCCTATATATACCCCTCATGACTCTCCATGAGGGGTGAGGTGAATCATTTGGTTATTTGTAGTGTGTGTTTTATTTATCAAGTTATCCTTATCTTCTCCTCCCTCTCTCTAGTTTCTCTCTCTAAAAAGGATGAAGATCTTCATCTTCTTCCACCAACCTAGACCTCCTAACCACATAAATCTTATGTTTTTCGGTCCTAACATAGGTTCATTACATCAGTTGATTTGCTAGTAACGAAAGCATATAATAAGGTAATCTATCGAACAATAATTGGCAAACAATTTCCAATTCCTAGATCATTATGAGATTTATATTTTCCAACGCTATTGCAAATATAAACATGTTTCATCCCATCTTATGCCTTGAGTCCAGGTCTCACTTCGTACTCAACTTAAGTGTCTAACTTAAATAACTGCAAATATGTTCATGTAAGGTCTGACATTACATAAAGATTTATCTCTCCATCACAATCTCGCCAAGTTCTGACATGATGTAAATTGCAACTTCAAGTGTTCCTTTTAATTAGATGGCATATAACTTAATTTATAAAGGGTACTAGTTTTAATTTTATGTGGTCAAATCAAATATGTACAAAGACGTCATGCATTCATCTTGTAGCATAAATTTTAATAAAAAAACTTTTTATTACCAATTCATAAAGATCAAATTATCAAAGTTTTAATTGAGGTATTAGTTTCGCCAATCAAGGAATTTACCTTTAATTATCATCCATTATACCGTACTTTTGCATAAGTGTAAACACTTAGTGTTTCGGGTAATTACCACCGAAGTGGCGCATGGAATTAAAGCTAATTCGCCCTTAAGATGATTGTGTACATTTATGGCTTACATGGTAGCTCCAATTTGACTCATATGCAAGCGGAGAGTTTGGTCAGCGCTGAAGCAATAACCTCACTCTTTAGGGTCACAATTTAATGCGCTCCCCTCCTAGTACTTCCCACACAATCCGTCAAATTAGGTGAGCCGTTCAGACCATTTGTACAAAAATCATCAATCAATTAAACTATTGAAAACTTAACTCTTCAAAAAACAAATCAAATTTCACCATTGTTTAGTCCGTATTATTTTTCTATTCAAAATTACCCTTTGCTTAAAACTGTCACACATAATAAACAAACAAGTAAACAAATAAAAAATAAACAACTAAAAACAATGCGCACATAACTAACAATTAATGCGTGTAAACAAGTAGCCACATGCAACTTATTCGATAAAACCTATTAATAATCAATGTCTAGGTTAATTAATGTATATATTAATTAGGGTTTTCACTTTCTCAATTGAAAGTGAGCCACATACATCGACGAATCAATTGCGTAAACCCATAATTAATAATATACCAAATAGCACATAATTTATTCATTAATATATAATTGGAGTCTTCCCCAATTCAAGATTTATCATAAATAAACATGTGATAAAATATCATAACAATTAAACAATATTCAAGCAACTATCCATGACAAACATACATGTATCATCATAGATATATCATAACAATTATTCAATTAGCCACAAGATCGCATATTATTCCATATCACATAACATATTATTCATGAATTAATCACGTAACACATATATTAATTCTAGGTTCGATAAGGTTAACAAACAATTTAAAAACCCTAAAAAAAATTTAAAGGTGTCGACTAAAAAAAATAAAGGGGTACGGCCCATATTAAATAAAAATCGACGCATGCAAAAATTAAACCAAAACCCTTGATTAACCATATCAAACAACATACAATTATTCGTTTTTTTTACGCGTTTAGTAATTAATTACTCATTAAAACCAATTACTCGTGATGCCACTGTTGGAACTATATATCATGACATTCAATAAATAAAACACAAAACATCAAGTATACATGCGGAAGCGTATAGGAAAGATTAACGAATAATTAATTAACATAAACAAGAATATGCGTACCTTTCTTGATTCTAGTCGAACAAGAATCAAATCCACAAAACTAGCAATTGGGTGAACCCTAATTAGGGTTTATAGGATTATTTGAATTACCCCTTACCGATTTTGTAATTCAATCCAAGAATACTAACAATAATGTGTTAGCACCACTTTATTGTACACACGTACTATACCGAATTAAAGGAATGCTAGTTTTAATCAAACAAATAACTTTGATTTGGAAAAGAAGAGGATCGACACCCACAAGGTGTATGTCGATCGGTTTTAGCAAGAAAACACACAAAACAATTTAGGTTTTAGCTTAATAAGTACAAGAGATACAAAACACAAGACCCTTAGCCTTGTATATATATACTAAACTAAACTTGGTGAACAAGTTTGAGTTTGAGTTGGGTTGGGTTTGTTCCCTTGGCCGATCGGTGGTAACATCCCACAAGGGGATTCCGGAACCTTCCCAATATTTGCAATCTAGTCCTTTCCAATTACATTTAACGACCGTTAGTCCATTACACTTAATTACTTAACGACCGTTATAGTTATTTCGTTTAATTAATAAATAAATATAACTATTACATTTAATTATTAACTTTAATTCTTATACGCAAAGTGTGTAATCTCGTGATATCGAGTTCGATCCTAATTCACGTCTACTAATTTATATCCTTAAAACCAACATAGAGTTCACTCAGATTGTTCAAGTTGCAAGGATTTTGAGTTTGGTTTCTAGACTTAAAGGTCCATTACGTTAGATTTTCTTTTGGCTAATATCTTCGCCAACGAACTATATCATTTGTAAAACCAATGCACCCATATTCTTTTGGCTGCTGGATTAGTACGATGTTACGACTACAAACTTCAGAGAAATTTAAATGTAACATCAGCTTTATGTACCGTACCGCTCATGCACCACAACATAAATTCTTATTTGCTAATTGAGAAATGATAGAGTGGCCTAAACTTAGGTCTAATTTTAGGTCTAAAAACAAGTGTCATCATTTTGATGATTGTAAAATAAGTGGGTCTCTGTCTATAGCCATCAAAATGATGACACTTGGTTTTAGGCCTAAGTTTAGGTCTCTATCATTTCCCTTGCTAATTAGCTAAGGACCCTTTCTATTGACTTGGTATATGTAGTTGTAAATTGATAATTATTAATCAAAGTTGTGACCGCTAAGTAAACGTTGATTAGAATAATAATTTACAACAAATTGTTGGATCCTTCTTCCTCTTTTGACTTGATTTATTTTTTTTGGGTAAGTTCCACTCATATCACATTTCGTGTAGCTTGTGTTTAACTTATAGTTTGATCCAATTCCATTATTTAGGTAGAGTCGCATATGGATCCACAACTATAAACTAGCTTAAGTTGGACTCATAAGCATACAGCTAGCTAGATATTAGTCATTGAGTTGCAAAGAATTGCGATGAAAGCGTGTTGATCTTCTCACAAGTTATACCCAAGTATCGATGATCTTATCATGTCCGAATTTAAAGTGAGTCGAATGTTTAATAGCCAAAATGTTATGAAACGTTTCTTGAAATAAGGAAAGAAAAATTACTCCATAATTTAGAGTGGTATAATAAGACCAGTTAATCTACATTCACTTTATGAAGCAATCTCAAGATCATGATCTAATAATCGACTAGAAACCAAATGTTTATTTCATTGTCAAGAAATGAAAGTTTTACAAGATAAATGATGGGTCACAATTTGTTAATAATTTTAGAGGTCATTTACCTCATGATTATAAGTATTTTACTTTTTTCTATTTCTCTATTTTGACTTAAAATCCTTACTATTTGGTTTGTAGGTCATTTATTATGCATTTGCTAGAATTGTACAAGTTTTGAGCTTGTTTGAACGAAGTTTCGAAGAAAAAGACAAAAGTTCATATTCGTGTCCCAGTGAGCTGATGTCGTCACCAAAAGTGTCTAGAAAGTGAGGTTTTGAGATTTTTAGCGACCAATGAATGTGTGGAGACGTTGTCACCAAGCTCAACTTGACGTTGTCACAACCCCGCCATGACGTCGTAACCTTCAACAATTTGACGCCGTCAGCCCAAGTCGGTGAAAAAACCCTAAATAAAAAACGACAAGGTGACGCCATCAGCCCTAAAGCTTGACTGCGCCACGACCATAATTCTATATATATTATTTTGCTATTTTTGATAATTAGTGTGCAAACATTGAAATCAAACCCTGACCAATTTTCATGAGCTTTTGAGTTATTTTCTTCATTGTAACTCAAGTATAACATCAAGATAAGGTTATTCATTAATCATCTAATTATTTTTATCATTTATTGCTTGATTACGTCTATTACTTGTTCTTTGTATGCTAGATTGCTAGCTAGGCTAGATTTCTTTATGTTTACTTAGGATTGCATGAAACTTCTTGTTATTTAGTTATATTTACTGATTTCTTATTGGCTTTTATGCTTATCTATTGCTTATGAATTGATTAGATCTTGAATAGTGATAAGTATGTGATAACTGTTAATAGTCGGACTAAAAACCATATAAACTTTAGAATTTGCTTAGTTTATTGTCCTAGTTGAGTCGCCTAGGATTCTTTGATCAAGTTTATAAGCAACATATAGCGATTGTAGAGCGGTGTTGGATTTCTATACGTTAACGGTCTGTATGGATAATGCGTAGTGATTAGTTATCAGAGTTGTACCGAGGCAAAAGGGTAGTTGCAATAAGGTGTAGGAGCTGGATCAAGACACTACACTATTTTAGGAATGTCCTCCATAATCATTAGTTGTCAAGGCGTGACAGATTATAACTAGGTAATAATAAGGAGTAGTGCACCTAGGTAAATACATTCACTTTTCTTACTTTTTCCATTATATAAGTTTGCACAATTTACTTTTATTGCTTTTTAATTTACTTGTCTATTAGATTCATATTACTCTTAAAATCAAATCTCCAGAAACCCTTGATTTTACATGCTTTTTAGTATTAAAATACACAAAAAATATAAAAATAATATTATTGAGTTCCCTTAGATCATTGCGTCATAATTTACGAGCATACCTCACTATTCCCATAGAGAAATATCAATCCCGCGAACTTTCCTTTATTATACTACAACGGTTAGGTACGCCTTCTAAGAAGTTGTAACGTTTGATTGCAATTCGTACATCAAATTATCACCGAATCCTGTGCACAAATGTGCTAGAAGGTCATTTGATGGCACTTCATCTAAAAAACCTAGGAATAAATCAGCAAAGTTTGTTATCATTATCAATGATGGAAAACGCATGTATGCTCATGCCTCATTTGATTCAACTTATGCTTTAATGTTAAGTTTTAACGATCGGCCGGTTAGTTATAACCTTCCGACTTCCCTCAAATTAAAAATATAAAGACTCACGAGCACTTGCAATACAACTTAAATTTGTTCAAAATAATGGAATTACTCCAATATCAAAACCTGAATTGAATGGCTGAATGAAGTATAAACATGAATTTAATCAAAGCAACACTTTTTGACGAACATGGACTTTGTCTCCAACATCTTCTTACCTAAATCAAACTCCAAAATAAGGTAAGATTATGGGGTATATATATACAACCTATCAATATATCAAGAAAAATTAACGCCACACATCTTTTAAATATCTGACACACGATTTCATTTTCTAGTATCTATCTCTAAATCGGATAACCCCTTAACCCTAACATCGTCTTAAGACAAGTTTTATTAAGGATGAACCTGGACTAAGGGGGCATATTGTCTTTCAAATTACTTCATTGTTGTTTGTAGTTAGTACTTGATGAGGACATGATTAAAGAATTGGTTTAGGAATAGAGAAAATAGTGAAAGGTAAACAGTTTGGGAAACAAGAGAAAGAAGAAAATCGTGAATGTGTGACGCACATTGGATCCATCGGAGGGTGAGTTCTCATTTGCCCACATGTGCGCCACACAAGGGTTTCATGCGCCAAACATCTAGATTAGAACATACCCATCTGACTTCCTCAAGTTTTTATGTTGTGGGGCTAATCTTTGTGATTTTGTAAGACTATGTAATGGGAGCACATAGCACACGTTGTCCCCCCTCACCCCCACCATGCACACACGCACGCGCGCATTGGATTTTAACTTTTTTGAGATGTTGGCTACCTGCAAGGCCGACTTGGAGAAGGTGGTGCTGTTATTTGGTATGTGTGTGAGTATATTGTGGGTTATATTTTGGGTAGTAAAGTTTGTTGTCTCGTTAGACTATGATGGTTGTGATGTTGATGGTGCAATACAAAGTTGATACGCCGTTGAGTTAACGGTAATGTTCGTGGTCACTATTACATGTAGTGTGATCTTTCTTTCTTAAATTACGAGTGTTTATGGATAAGTTATGAACTACTTTTTACTTTATTTTAAGCCTTAAAAGAAGAAAATCACTTGTTCTCGAATCTATCTTTTTTTTTTAAATTACTCTTACGAGATTTTTACCTAGTTTTCACTCGTTGTCGTTATGTGTTATAAGGAGAGACACACACAACTTAACTGGCATTGAACTACGATAAAAACTGGTTTTAGCGACTACGTGACTACGGATGTAGTCCCTAAAAGTCAGTTTTGTGGTTGCTAAAAAGTTTTAGCGACCACAAGTGGTCTCAAAAAGTTGAGTCGCCCAAAAATGGTCGTTAAAGGTTTTAGCGACCACAATTTTACATTTAGCGACTACGGGTTTAACATGACATTCTTTTACTTAGACGTTTTGACGTTATTGACCAAATCTTTGGACGAGTCACTATAAATAAGTTGACTTTTGATGCGTATGAATTGTAAACAAAAAAAATTTTACAATCCTTCTAGGCAGAGTACCTAACTGTTGTACTGTAGTATAGGTAAGACACGGGAGATTGATCGTTCTCTAAGGAAATAGTGAGGTAAGCTCGAAATGTATAATAGATTAATTATAAAGGTTGAGGGATGATTATTTTTGTATTTTTATATTTTATAAAACGCCATGTAAAATCTCGGGGTTTGAAGAGTTTGGTTTTATAACTAATAATTAAGCTAATTAAAACTAAAGTAAACTAAATTTGCGGAAAAGTAAATTGATAGAAACTCGTATAATAGTAAAAGTGTGTTTACTTAGAATCT
This sequence comes from Chrysanthemum makinoi, assembly GCA_910596185.1. Taxonomy (NCBI): domain Eukaryota; kingdom Viridiplantae; phylum Streptophyta; class Magnoliopsida; order Asterales; family Asteraceae; genus Chrysanthemum; species Chrysanthemum makinoi. Next base: position 257,604,605 of record OU343225.1, read on the forward strand.
TACTAATCCCTAGTTATATCCTATTGATTAGTCGAATTATCACGTCCTTGTTTAATTAGAGCGTTGTATTCCTTAATAATAATCGAGGGTTTGTACTCCCTAACTCCTATGAAGAAGTTTAGCCACTAATAAGTTAGCCAAGCATGTTAGATCGAAGAGAAGAAAAACAAGTAATCACACAACATATATACATATTATAATGAGCATTGTAGTGTAGTACAGGCAAGACACGGGGGATTGATCGTTCTCTAAGATAATAGTGTTGTGAAGGCCGAAGTGTATGACGATATAGGTTTAAATGTGAGGTAGGATTCTTTTTGTATTTTTATATTTTTGTATGAAATCAATTAAAATCTCGAGGTTTGGATAATGGGTGCTTAAAACAAATAATAAAACTAATTAAAACTAAATTAAACTAAATATGTAGAAAAGTAAAGTGGTAAATCTTATGAAGGGAAAACGTGTTTACTTATATTATCTTTACTCCCTAGTTATCTCTTATTAATTAGTCGAATTGTCACGTCCTTGCTTAATTGGCGCGTTGTATTCCTATATTGTCGTAGGGTGGTGATAAATTCCCTAACTCTATGAGTGTATAAGTCTCCTTTAGAAAACCCTAGATATACAATTGATAATTAAATAATCTCCTTAGGATATTCTACTATCTACAAGCTGCAAGTCACGTAATAAATACAACGAAAATAAACCACTAGTGCACTCTAGGGTATAAAGGCATTAAGTTGGACGATCAAGTAAACATATATAAGGTTATGGCCAGTATTCCTATTCCTAACGCTAGATAACCAATTAAACAAGAGACGACAATAAATAATTAACAACTAGGTTTCATTGGATCCAAGAAAACACTAATTAATTTAGCCTAGCATGTTAAAGTGAAGAAAATAAAATCATATAATCAAATAACACATAGACATATTGAATGATTAAAGAGGGATTACTTAATGTTAATAAAACATGAGCAAAAGTGGCTGTAAAAGTCTTACAAAAGCTGTGAAATTCGTCTAGGGTTTCGCCTCTTCAAAGTATTACATCAATAAAGTAAAACATGCGAATATATATAGAAATTTACAAGTGTGACGGCGTCACGTTATGGTTGTGACGCCATCATCTCGCCGTCATTTGGGTTTCTTCAACTGCATTGTTGCCGTTGTGACGGCGTCGCCTTGTGTCTTTGACGCCATCGCTCTTTAATAAGTCTGGGCCGTCTCGTGTAATTTATACTCTGAATCTTGGTCTTCAAACACAAGTGACGCCGTCAGGTTCTAAACTTGCTCAAATGTTTTGAGCCTTCATAGGTAAAATATCTATCAAATCATCATGTCCAAATGCAAGTGACAGCGTCACGTTGAGGTTCTGACGCCGTTTGGATCCTTTTTCTGGACTTTTTTGTGACTTGGTCATTTTCTTGTCCAAATTACGTGTCGGTTTCCAGATTTTGTGTCCCAAGACCTAAAATGTGAAAAGGAATGATTTAAGGCAATAATTGATCACAAATGTACGAGTTTAGAGCATAAATGACCCACTAAAAACGCACGTTTTAAATCCTTATCAAATATCTCTACCCTTGGGTTTTGCTTGTCCTCAAGTAAATGTGCTTTTATCCAATCAATTTACAAGTTAGGGGGCATTTAACATTGGTTTAAAGTAGTTTACAACATCGACAAGCTCTACAATAGTCAAAATAAGCACATAAATTATATACTAGCACCTCATCTAAAGTGTTTGGATTCTCTCATCTCTTGGGTGTATAAGTTGTATAACATGTAAGAAAATGGGAAAATTAAACACTCTCTACCTGTCATAGCACATAGATTATCATAGGCTTGAGAAAAGATCAAACTTCCACCGCTTTGGTGTAAGCACCTAAGATAAGCTATCAAAGAGGACTTTTAAAAAGTTGTAACGTAAGGTGTAAGGGTATGAAAAACACAGTTTGGTGGATATAGAGAATTTTACTGGTGGCAAGTCAATTATCTAGCTAATCACATATAAAACGTGGCATTGCTAAGTCAAGACTCGACTCACTAACTATTAACTCTTTTTGTATTTTCTTGACACTATCTTGATAAAAATAAAAGATAAAAAGGCGGGATGGTAGTCCGTATGTTTTTTTTCTTTCTTTTTCTTATTTTTTTTTTCTTTTTCTATTTTTTTTTTACACTTTTGCCCTACCATCCGCAAAATAATACATTATAATGGATTTATAGTTGCATTCCTACACTTGAACTTTTACATATATAAAAATTAACTAATGACCCAAATTAAAAGGATCAAAACACGTGCAGTACTTAAACATTTACGTAGATATGGGGATTATAATTTTGACTTCGTCCTCATTACTTCATAATAAATATTACTAAACCCATGAGTCCCAATCATCCCAAAACTGTATACACAAGATATGACTCGACTTAGCAACCACGTAATCAACTAGAAAATTAACTAAGGGTTTAATAAATAAGAACAATGCACTAAAAATGAGTGCATACAAGGAAGGCTAAGGCAATTTGGGTGTACATTTGGGGGATTATAAACAATGCTCTTTATTAATATTTCGGAATTCACCGAAATATTACGAGAACCGCGAAAAGTATAGGCTCAGAGGGGTTAACAAGAGGTATCTTGTACTAAAAATGAGTACATAACAAGGGTGTGGGGTAATTACTCGACTAGTATAGCCAATGTAATTATATAAACAGGTTTAAAACAAGAGTTATCCTAATGTCTCTTATCATTTACTCCCTCTGTCCTATATTAATTATTCAGTTTGACTTTTTTAGTCTTTGTTCTTCAACTTTGACATTAAATATTTTTGTTTGTGTAATATAATACTTTATGCAAATATGAATGGATTGTGTTTTAAATGTATTTTCACTGGTATAATTTTCATCAAATATTATATATATAAACAAAATAGTTTAAGGTCAAAGTTATATAAAAAAGACTACAAAAAGTTAAACTGGACAATTAATATGAGACGGAGGTAGTAGTTAATTCTAACTACATTATTGTAGTCCCACTAGCGATCTCGGAATGCATCACAAAAACAAGTTCTAGAATCTATATACTACCGGTGCACTCATAAAGATTAAAATTGAATGCTTTTATATCCTATATATCTAAAGGCGACCTCACATTTTGGGGGTGGAGATTGGTAAGGTTTTTGTGCTAGCTATATAACTCCTATCCATGAGACGCTTTATTACCTTCACAAGTATTTCTTTCGGTTTATTACACAATTACTTAAAAACAAAACAAATATCAAATGAGTTCTAGTTTCTAAGGTATCTCTTTTTACCCTCTCTACTCTTAAATTGAACATTGTCCCCAATGTTCTTAAAAAGTACCAAATATATGATAATGGGAAAAATAAAAGGGATAATAGAAACTAATACTTCTCTGATTTGTTCGACATGGACGATATAGAAATACGGTTAAATCCTCCTCCAAGAAGATAAGATCAGTTATACGCTTCTCTTCCAATATGCACTTGAATCTTCTTGTCCTATATCCTATAAATTTCTAAGAAAACGAACACGAAACTTGGCATAAAATCGGTGGTAAACACTATATATAATTAAAACTATCCTAGAAAGAGAATAAGATATAATTCTTGCAAAATAAATGTTTATAAAATCCTGTAATTTTAAAACTTCTGGAAATTTTCAAAAATTAAGTTTCGACAGGAAAAATGATAAGGATTTAAAAGGTACACTTTTGAGGGGTCATTTAAGCCCTTAATCGACCACTTTTATATCCGTTACTGCTTAATTTCTTTCCTTTTCACTTTTTAGGTCTCTTGAAGGCAAAATGCTGGAATGACACTTATTTGGACGAAAAGGCGTGAATATATGAAGAAAATGGCCAAAGTCAAGATCATGACACTCAAGCTGCTGGAATTGAAGGTGATGGCGTCACAGTCAAAGGGTGATGCCGTCGCAACATGCTCCAAAATTGTGACGGCTCAGTAGCGAATTTGTTATTTTGTACCTGACGCCGTCAGGCTTTAAAGAGTAGGGTGTCACAACTCAGACGGCCTAGATTCAGATTCCGAAGGCGTCAGAAGATGAAGCTGACAGCGTCACAACCACAAGGTGATGTCGTCACAAAGTTGACTTGGTCAAGACGAAACCCTAATGGCAGCGATCCGACGACGTCACAATTAAAGAGTGACGCCGTTGCAGTTGTAACTCTATATATAGAATTCGAATTTTCAGACTTTTAGGGAGGTAGTTTGGTGGAGTAAAACCTAATAACGATTTTTGGCGGTCTTAGGCAGTATCTTAGGGTTCTCATACCCTATTTTACAACAAGATAAGTAATTTACTTCATTGATTTAATTATGTCTTCAATTGTATGTGTGTATGTTTGCATGTTCACCATGTCCGGCTAATTTACTTGTGTGTTTGTTTAGATTTATGAAACCTAGGTATTGAATATTGATTGGTTGTCTCTTATCTTAATTGTAATTGGCCTAGGATTGCAATAGGCCATCGTTGTGTTTTTAATGCTTTAGTAATCTTTGTGAACATTAGTTTATAATCGCCTAGAGTTGTTGTAGGCTAAAAATCCAAAGATAACCTTAGAGTTAGTTTATGAATCCTAGTGATTTTGTAGGCAATAACCTTAAGGTAGTCTCAAAGAGTTAGGGAAGAAAGCATACCCTACGACCTTAGAAGACACAATGCGTTAAGAATAAGGACGTGACAATTCAACCATCAATAGGAGATAACTATGGAGTAATAGCATCTAGGTAAACACATCTTTAATCATCATACGAGCACACATCAATTAGACATAGACTACCCCTTAGCTTAGTTAATTAGAATATATAATAGTAGAGTAATCGGTAGAAATACCATTCCCCAAATCCAATACCCCGAGATTCGTACCTTTCAATTTCCTAAAAAAATATAAAAAAAAAGATATAAAATAATCTTCCTCAACCTCAACCTTAGTATAGTAATTTCTCACTAGAATTCCTATTTCCCTAGAGAACGATATCAATCCCGAGGCTTACCCTAATACTACACTTCAACGATTAGGTTCACTGCCTAGGTGATTGAAAAACTTGCTCGAAGAAAAGGAAGTTTCCTTTGACACCGAACGCGCGTTGTACGCGTATCAAGTTTTGGGTGCCGCTGCCGGGGAATAGAATAGCTAGTTAGGAGTCTATTTCATTTAGGTTCCCTTGCTTGATTCCTATCAAGTAAGATTTTTTCTCATTTTTAGCTTCCTCATAGTCTATCCCCCTTCTTCGTGACCTTTGTTCGTAACCCCATCACTTTTCATCATGGAAGGTGATAATTAACCACCACTCATTAACCCACCACCAAATGACCCACCAAGAGGCCGTACTCTTGGTGAATACTCAAGACCAAGCCACCTAGGCTATAGGAACACCATTGAGCTTCCCGAACAAGCCCAAACTACGGCTCTTCGATCCGACACAATCCGGTTGGTGCAAAACGGATGTGCATTCCATGGACTTCGTTCCGAAGATCCTAATCAGCATCTTAAGGATTTCCTTAAAATCGTCAATTCCATCGACCTCGATGCTACTACTCGGGATACCACGCGTTTGCGTTTCTTCCAATTCTCTCTACGGGACCAAGCTAGTAATTGGCTTGAGCGACTTCCTACCGGCTCCATCTCAAGTTGGGATGATCTCACCACTCGTTTCCTTGCCCAATTTTTCCCACCGGGGAGAACTACTAAGCTTAGGAATGAAATCTTGATGTTCCAACAACATCAAGGTGAATCTCTCTACGAAGCATGGACTCAATTCAAGGACTTGCTCCATAAAGTCCCTCATCACGGCATTGATCTTTGGCTTCAAGTCCAACTCTTTTATTATCGACCAAGCGGCCGGTGGTAAACTTAGTGATCTCATCGCGGAAGAATCGTGGGGTATAATAGAGGATCTTGCTCTCTATGACAACGAAAGTTGGAATGACCCCCGTGAGTTGCCCAAAACCGTAAAGGCAATATCCTTGCCTCCCATTGACTCACAACCTTCCGACCGTAGGATGCTCGAGCTTGAAGATCAAATCAAATTTCTAATGAGATCCTACGAAATACCTAAGTCTTCACGCCAAGTGAACAAATTTTATTCCTTGTGTGAGCTATGTAGTGGTCCTCATGACACTCGCACTTGCACAAGACTCCCCGAACAAGCTTCCGTTGACTACGCATCCTCACGTACCAATGGAACGGGAGGAAGATTCCCTACAACACCTGGACCTAGGACTTTCAATGATGCCCGAGAAGCATGGAAGGGCAAACCCGACTTCTATTGGGGACAAACCAAAGAATTCACCTCCAATGATTTCTCACGGCCCCCCTCTCACGGTCCTAACCAACAAAACATAGAAGGGATGTTGCAACACCTAGTTACATCCCAAGAAGCTCAAATAGCTAAGCTCTCGGACCGCTTAAACCAACAACAAGCCGAGATGGATAGGAAGATAGATAACCTTTTGAAAGTCATGACCAATAGTGATAGGAAGGTTAATGCCATCTCAACTCATTCTCCCGAAGCTTTCGGTGTAGAAATTAAGGACCCAAGTAAGTTAGCCAAGCACGTTCAATTCGTCAATACCATCACCTTAGTGAAACCTAATAGGACAAATGACGAAGCGAACCATGAGATGGTACTTGAGGTTAGTGAAACCCCTAGGAATGAAACAACCGGGGAAGTAGATGAAGTAGACGATGACTACATTTAGAGTCTACTACATTTATCATAAAACTACCCGGACTTTATGGTTTGATGGGTGGATCGGGGCCTATTTTAATTCCTAGATTCACATCCATGGATGGAAAATTGGGTAATGGTTTTGCTTGAGGCTCTGGTTCATCAGAATTAGGAACTTCCCTAGAACAAAGTGAGCTAAAACCTACAACGACGACCTTTTAGCCACGACTTGTCATGGTTAAAACCCTTTAGCCATGATTTTTTGGCTTTTAGCCACGAAAAGGCTCGATTCTTGTAGTGAAAGTTTGTTAAAAATATTACTCCACATCACAACCATGCTTATATGTTTCATTTTTGTAAGGGAAAATTACCAAAAAGGTCCGGTCGCGCAAGTGCACATCACCTTTTATCCCTTCAACTTTCAAAATTCCAAAAAAGACAAGGGAGACTAGGAAACTGTCTCTGTTGTAAAAATCGGCTCAGGCGGCCGATTAATCCTCGCATAATCGCTGATCGATCACTAAGCGTCTTGATTTATTATAATCGGCCTATTTAATCGGTTTGGTCAAAGATCGCTTAAAAATCGGTCAACAAACTGATTAATCGGACAAAATCGAACAAAATCGGTCTAATCGGATTAATCGAACAAAATCACTTAAAAATCAGACAAAATCGCTTAAAAACTGGTCAAAAAAAAGATTAATCGGTCAAAGATCGCTTAAAAATGGTGGACAAACCAAGTAATATCTATGTTTGACTTTGAACTTTGAAAATTATGTATTATGTTTATATTTGAACACTTGGAAAATTTGAACTTTGATGCACTATACTTATCTCATACATATAATATAATATGATATCTAAAATTAAAATTTTGTAAATAAAAATTCTAATCCGATTAATCCCCGCCTAACCGATTAATCGCTAGGCCTACAGACCCAGCCTGCACTAGCCTCATGATTTTTCTAACCTTGGAAATTGTACAACCCAACCAGAATTTGACAAGTATCTCTTTTTGGTCCCCTCAACTAAATATTGTTTTTTAAGTTAACAACATTTTTGGTCCTTGGGTTTCTTAGGGTATTTCACTTTGAGTCCAAAATTTTAAACGTTTCGGGTTTGATCCAAAAGTGAAACGCCCGTTTCATGTTTGGTCCATTTTGTTGCTGACTGTTAGTTTGACCGGTTAAATAACATAAAATGACTAAAAACTTAAAAAACATGTGCAAGACAAAGTGTATATTGAAGAACTAAAAAAACTTAAAAACACACACGCAACACAAAAACATACACTCTCATCTCACAAAACACTCTCATATTCCACACACCTCATCTACCACCAAAACTCCCACCACCACCCGACATCACTACTACCGAAATCCACCCCTCCACCGAGAACCAAAACACCACAAAACCACAACCACCAAGAACACCAAAATGGCTTGAAGGTTTGATGGTTTTCCTTTATAGATCTATAGACTTTATTTGCATATATGGGTTTTATAAATTTTTAGGTGAATTTTTTGTTACAACAGGAACTAGCTTTCGCCACCGCCGCTGCCTCTCCGGAAAAACCTGATGCCGCCGCCACTTTATAAGTATAACTTATTTTTATTGTTGTTAATATTTGTTAGAAAATTAATTATGTAAATACTGTTATAAACTTGTTAGTATGTTTTAGATTTATCTATATTTTTTTTCTTCAGATATGAGTTTATCTAAAAAAATGGTTTAAGAAGTTTTGGTTATAATAGGAAATAATCAGTTATGATGCATCTAGTAGCAAAACTAGCTCTTGCTACCCTTGCATAGACTCTTTAATTCTGTTATCTACAGATTTTAGAGAACATGTCTGTTGATGCAAAATCCTGCACCTCGGTTAAGATCAATACTCCTTAGCGTCTATATTCTGATCGTCTAGGTGGAAGTTACCCTTCCTGCACAATGAGCAACGCACGTTAGCTTCGGCTCGGGGGTTATCCCGAGACCAAGCTCCGGCGTGAGAGTAAGTATGGGTCGAAGAGTATGATAATAAATGCGATAATATCTATGTGTGTGTTATCCATCTAAGTATTAAATGTGTTGGGGTATTTATACTACCCCAACCTCAATACCTGGTTGGCTTTGGGAATAGGTTCAGCAGACCTATAGCTAGCCTACTCAGTAGGTGTCAGATCACGTTGTGGCGAAATCCCATAAGATTTGGAAAGGCGGCGTTGACCTGGTTCTACGCTTTACCCACTAGACAATAGAGTAAACTGGACAATAGGGTGTATCGTTCAGACGCGGGGTCTTCCGGACCAATTTCGTTAGGACACATACGCCAACATGTCCCCCCCAGTATTGTATTACCGAATAAAATTTGGTGATGCAATACTTGAGAAACATTTTAATCTTTGTTCATTGGTTCGGTTTCATTCTTCAGCTAGTGACATCCGACATTCTCGTGAAATGTGTTATGGGACCCATTGTTCTACAAAGAACGTTTCCTTTAGCCTGTAAAGCCTAGGTTGGCCCGATGGGCCTGGGTATCTATTGGGCTTTGTCTATACCCTCGATATTTTAACCGCGAAACGTGGTCGGCTCAGATTGTGCCACGTCTTGTTTTTACTGAATGATACGATGTTTTGACAGTCAGCTAGGGTTACCCCTGTATATATATCACTTTTCACCTCTCTTTTTTACGTTTTACACTAAACATCTGCTTTCTCTTATACGAACGCCATTTCTTTACGCTTTCCAAGGTTTGTTTCATTTTCCCCCTTGTACATTTTCTTTCGACAACTTTTAGTCATGGACGATCACATAACCGGGGAAATAGTCACGCCACAAATGGAAAACACGGTTGTGCCACAGACGGAGGAAGTGGTCGAACCATAGGCCAAACCCTCCGTTGTACCTAAATTTGACATGCAAATATACACATCCAAACTGAAACAATCTGAACTGAATGATATAATTGCCAAATTTCGGATCCCTACCGACCTGAACCCTCAATTACCTCCGGAAGGCATGACCATGGATAAACTTCCGGAGGAAAATATCAGGGTTTATCCCCACCAATTAGATCATGGCGGAGTTAGGATTCCTTTTTCCTCCTTTCTGTTAGCTGTCTTGAAGCATTTTAGGGTTCATTTTTCCCAATTTGTTCCTCTGGGATTAAATCGTGTGACCATTTTTTAGATAAGATGTTACAGTTTAGATATTCAACCTAGGGTTTTGTTGTTATGGGCATTTTACCGACTGTGTAAACAAGGACATTGGTTCTCCTTCGAAAACCGGACGGGTAGGAAAGCCTACAAATGTTTCAAAGAGGTTCTTACCGGGCTAAAGCATTGGAAATAAATTTTTTTCCTTATAGACTGAAGGGCAATACCACATGCCATGGCTTGGAGACATAAAGACTCTAAAATTTCTGATGACTTTCCGATTACATTTCCGAGATCTTGAAAACTTAGTTGAAACATTATTCTGCTGCGCAAACCCACCGTGAGTTTGCTATGGATGTGTCATCCTTTCCCGGTTTTCAAGAATCCGGAGTTCGAGCCTATTCTAAAAGATGTCGAGGGTCGTGGTAATTTATCTATCCGGTTTTAGTTATGTATATGAGTATCGAGTGTTTCTTGTCTCATTGAGTTTTATTTATTTTTGCAGTTGTTAACATGTCTGAGTATCTTGAGCTTCCAGACTGGGAGGGGACCGTTGTCAGCAAAGGTCCCCCCCCCTTCCACCCAACCAGACTAAACCGAAGAGGAAAACCGACCCATTGGGCGTTGGTGAGTCCATTCCTGCAAAGGATCATCTGACCCGGAGGGCAGAACATGCAGATCCAGAGGTGGTTCTTTGCTAGGGAGAAGAAAGAAAGGGAGAATGCTGAGAGAGTTGCGGTCTTGAGCGCTCGTAAGCGAGGAGGGGAAGGGACCTCTGCAGCTCCGAACAAACGTAGAAAGAAGTAGACCACTCATGTGGAAACTATTTCTTCTAGAGAACCCATTTTTTTTGCCAATCCCTTAAATCAGGTCATTCTTGGAAATGAACAAGAGGGTGAGTCACCACGCGACCAAAAAGGAAGGGATGGCGGGGGTGATGCAGGTGGGAATGGTGATTATGGCCCTAATGATATAGAGGGCATGGACAAAAATGTGGAGAGGTGTGGTCCTCGAACACTTACTCCTCCAAATGATCAAGGCCCTGAATCTCAACAAAGAGATTCTCCTCCTCATAACTCTGATGGTGAGTATATACCAGCGTCTTTCCTCTTCTTCTCTTTTTATTTATACACGATGTGCATTTTAACTTGTAAATTTGTATGTTTTCAGCTTTTTCTATGCATCGTTCGGGTCCTTCTCGGCGTACTGCTGCCAAGAACATTAACTTGGAGAAACCCGGTAGGTGTTTTATATATATATATATATATATATATATATATATATATATATCACGTTGTATAGATGAGGTGGCGAACATCTTCGTACCCAACTAGACCCTTCAAAATCACGTTCACATTGACTCCTTTCGAGGGCTGGAGAGGCGATTGATAACCTCTACGGTTGGCGAGAAGCATTGAACGAGATGAGCAATGTTCAGCTAACTCACCGGGCATACGAGGAATTCAGCATGAGTGTGGTGACTCAAGGGGAGCTTTTGAGGCGATTTAAAACCCTTAAGTAAAAATACCGTAAGCTATCCCAAACTCATAAAGGTTGTTAGGAGGTTTTCAAAAGGTTGAAAGCCACCGAAAAGGATAGGGCATGGGTGCTTGAACAGTTTTAAAACTCAGTTGGCGATTATGAGACTTGTGCTGGCAGAGAGAAGGCTCTGGAAGATGAAGTTGATAGACTGACTCGAAAAAAGAATGAGTGGATGGGGGCTTCCTCCCAACAGGCCGAACGGATTAGGAAGTTGGAGAGTGAACTTAATGCAAAAACCAAATCTTTGGAATCTTTGAAGAAAGAAAATGAAAAATTGACCACTGAGGTTGCTCACGCCGAAGTGGTCAAATAGAATGTTGTCCGGTCCTTGCTTCCCACAGTTGTTCATTGATTATTAGACAGCCCTGAGTATAAAAGAAGTCTTGGAAAGTTCTGATTTGACCTATCAGGTTGGGTTCGTTGCGGGGGCGAGTGTTGGAAGGACAGAAGAGTAAATCGGTGAAGCTTTAAAGAAAGTTTCATATTTCAACAGGGATGCTACTCGCCTATAGAAACCAGAGTACAAAAAACTTTTCTTGGCCGAGTATCCTTACATTCAGAAGCTGGCCGATTCCCACCGAATTCCCCTGGGGGATCTGATGAACTTGCATCCGGATCTTCCTAGTCCAAGAGCGGCCACTGGTCCTTCCGTTCATCCAGTTGCGGTCAGTCAAGCAGTGGTTGCCATTAACGATTCGGATGAAGATGCTACGGGGGACAACACTCAAACTTAGGGCCCATGTTTATGCAAGTTTATGTAATTGTACAACATTTGATAAATTTTGTAATATTTATTCAGTTGATGTATTCGGAAGTGATTTTTCCTCTCATTTTATATATATATATATATATATATATATATATATATATATATATATATATATATATATATATATATATATATATATATATATATATATATATATATATATATATATATATATATATATATATATATATATATATATGTGTGTGTGTGTGTGTGTGTGTATTTTGTTCTTCCTTGGTGGTCGTGCACCGCTGGGCATCCTTGGATTTTTTCCAAGGGCATTCGGTCGCATGAGTCGAGCATCCATTAAGTGTTACTTAGGCATCCACATTGGTTTTCGTTTAGGCATCCGATCGGTAATGCTCGGGCATCTGCGTGATTATGTCACCAGGCATCCACAGTGAATTTTCACTTGGGCATCCGATTGGTATAGCTCGGGCATCCGATCGGAGTTACTCGGGAATATTCACAACGTATCCGTTATGCTTGTCTTCGGTGGGGGCCAGCCGCGACCATCATTTTTATTATGCATATGTTGCGGAAAATTGACTATCTTTATACCATAGAGAGGACATATCATCTTAATTAAAAAGAGGTTATCTTGTTACATCAGGTTTGGAATTCTAATCACAATAGCGACTATAAAAAGCAGTTTCGAAGATTTGTCGCATGCCGGGACCTCTTTCTTTTCCATCGTTTGCAGCTTGTAATAGCCATTGTGGTATGCTTCCACAACCCGGTATGGGCCTTCCCAATTGGGTCCCAACTTGCCTTGGTTCTCCACCCTTCTTGCCTCATTCTTCCTTTAAACAGAGTCTCCAACTTTGAAACTTGTCGGTTTAACCCTCCAGTTATAGTATTGTTCCATCTTTGACTTGTACCTTGCTTCTTGTATGGCTGTAGCTTCTCTTCTTTCTTGCAACAGATCCAAGTTCAAACATTGTTCTTCTACGTTTTGGTCCTCCCGGGACATCAAGGTCTGGTGGGTGGGCATGCCTATCTGCGTCTGAATGACCGATTCACTTCCATACGTTAGACTGAAAGGGGTTTCTCCATTGCTGGTTTTTAAAGTCATCCGGCGTGTCCACAACACATTAAGCAGTTCGTCTACCAACCCGTTAGCTTGTAGGTACGCCACTGCGGTATTCATTTGCTTGATCTTCAGCTTCTCACACCAACTTTTGAATGGGTCATTTACGAAGTTCGTTCCATTGTCAGTCACTATTACCCTCGGCAATCCATACATGCATACAATGTTTTCCCATATAAATCTTGACATCGTTCCCCGTTTGTCGTGCAAGCGGTTTCGCCTCTATCCATTTGGTGAAGTAATCGATGGCAACAATGACGTATTTTACTTTTCCTGGTACTTCCGGGAGGGGACCCAAAACATCCATTCCCCACTGGTGAAAGGGCCACAGGGTCATAATGAAAATTAGCAACGTTTGTGGGAGCTTCGGCACCGGTGCATGTATTTGGAAAGAATCACACTTTTGGATTTCCTCCATTGCATCTCGGTGCATGGTGGACCAATAATTTCATTGCCTCATCAACTTGGCTACTACCGTCCTAGGGCCTGAATGCATTCCACAGCATCCTTCATGTACTTCTCGGATTATGTAATTTTGCCTGTAGAGGGCCTACACATCTCAGTATCAGCCCCAAGTATGATTTATTGAAGAGTATCTTTTCCTCCATCACTAAGTGAGGAATTTTCATCCGAAGGCTTCTTGCTTCGTTCGGTTCCGTCGGCCATACTCTTTCTTGCAGTCATTTGACAATTGGTGTCATTCAATTATCTTCTTCCTCCTCTACTATGGAACTCACATTGTCATTTTCTCCGGAAGCCTTTTCCAATACCTCCACTAGAACTTTCTTGGTGTGGTGATCAAAGGATATTGACGCTAGTTTACTTAGGATATCTTCCTTCTGGTACTGAGCTCTCGAAATGCTGCAGATATTGAAGCTTTTAAAACCTGCAATGTATTGTTTTGCTTTAGCTAGATAGCGTTGCATGCTCTCCTTTGTTATTGTGAATTCCCCGTTAATCTAGCTCGCTACTAACTTGGAGTCAGCTCGAACATCTAAAGCCTCTATCTTTAATTTTTCTGCGATCCTGAGACCGGCCAGGAGTGCCTCATACTCGGCTTCGTTGTTGGTACTCTCAAAGTTCAGTCATAGGGCATATGTTAGCTCCTCCTTAGATGGTCCAATGAGGACCAATCCTGCCTCAGAACATTTATTGTTTGAGGCACCGTCTGTATACAATATCCATTTGCTGGTATCGGCAATTTCATGCACCCCTTCTCCCTTTCCTTTCCCGTCCGGGTTTTTCATCTCTACCGGTATTTTTGTGCAAAAATCTGCTAATACTTGGCCTTTGACTGTGTTCCTAGGAAAGTAGGTGATATTGTACACTCCTAGTTCAACCGCGTACTTGGCTAATTTTCCGGAGACTTCAGGCTTGTTCAGTGTGGAAAACTAGAAGGGGGGATTGAATAGTTTTACCAATTAAAAACTTCCTTTTAATTATTTACATCGACTTATGTCAATCTATTTGGTTGTTTATGTTGGACGTTGATAGATAGATATATAAACGTATAATGAAATATAAAGAGTAAGAAGCACATCACCACGACACAAGTTATTTATAGTGGTTCGGCTACAAGACACCTTTCTTGCGGACTCCACTCCCCGAGTCACCTACTCGAGTAGTTTTACACCAACTCCTTATGGCGGAGGCTTCTTCAACGTCGCTTAACCTTCTTCCGGTACAAAGCTAAATACCGAGTTCCTTCACACCAAGGCGAACCACACCTAACACAGCGTCGCCTACCCTTTATACGGTGCTAGGCTAACCACCGAGTTCTTTCACACCAAGGAGAACTAATCCTATCTGCGTCGCCTACCCTTTATATGGTACTAGGCTAAGCACCTAGTTCCATTACTATGGAGGAACTACTACCCTTCACAACACAACACCTAATATTAAGGAGATCAACTCCTTGTTACACCATCATCAAGGATATCACCATCCATGGAAATAAATAAATACTTACATGTATAACGATGCACCTCATCGATTATACGACCTAGGCATTCTTCCCAAATGCGACTTGATTTGATTATTCTGCATCCTTCACTAATGCCTTTGACACAACGCTTGGCACCCTTCACTAATGCCTTCGTCTTGACACCTTTAGCATTCTTTACTAATTCTTTGACACGAATGATGAGCACCTTTCACTAATGCTTTCATCTTGACACTTTCGGCATTCTTCACTAATGCCTTCAATCCAACATCTATGGAGAAAGGAAGAACTATCAACAAGAGAACCTTAGTTGTCTTGATGATGACGAAGCATGGCAACTCTTGGACTTGAGCTTGCTTGACTTCAAGAAGTGGTGATCTTGCCTTTAAGAGGAACCTAGAAGATCACACAAAAACAAAAGACAAACTACATAGATCACTTGGATCTGAGGTTAGAGGGTTAGAATACTTGGGGGAAGTATGTGTGTAAAGTGATAAGTAGAAAGGAAGAAATGGCTCTCTATTTATAGAGAAAATTCTCTACTGTTCCCCGGATCCCACGGATCCCTTCCACTTGGGATCCGGCTAGCACAAAGCTAGGGATCCGTGGAACGCTCCTCTTTGCCCATGGGTAATTTTGGTTATGGGTCATGGGTTATGGGTTGATCCATGGTTTTCTTTCTAGATACAATGAACTTGGTTAAGTGGTATATATAAAACCATGGGTTATGGGTCAATACCATTTGCTAGTTTTTACCCATTTAGTATATACTTGTTTTTACCCATTTTAATATATACTTGTTTTTACCCATTTTAGTATACTTAGTTTAAGTATATGCTAACCCAATATGTAAACACTAGTTGTTGTACATATGTATCTAAATCATAAAATCACTTATACTTGTTTTAGTGTTTTATGTGAAAATGTAAGTGTGTTAGGAAACTATTAACTCAAACTATTTACGTATTCTATTTGTTTTGTTAAAATGATTTTACGTTTGTTATCGACAAAACATTAGAAGATCGTAAAATAAATATAAATAGCGTTTTACGGCTTATTTGTATTAACAATTTTCCCCTTTTTGTTGATGACAAAACATAAAATTACTTTAAGAAAAACTAAATTAAGTAGCGTGTTTGAATTAGTAGTTTTACTTTCTTCTCCCCCTTTTGTGAAACAAAAGTGTTAAGAAACTAACACAATGTTTATAAGAAAAATATGTAAAGAGAAATGAGAGCAAGTGACGGAAATGGTACTCGTCTTAACTCCCCCTGACGAGTCCATCCCTTTGAGGAAGGCGTCAAGGACATAAAATAAACTAATTGTGTTTGCAAATATGGTTGCAAATGGTTCGTCTAAATGACGAACGTGCTCCCCCGAAGATTGCAAAGATGCAATGGGGTATCATGAAGTATAATCCAAAATCAGATTAAGTTGCAAATGTTTTTGCAATATCGTTTGACACAAAGCTCCCCTAGCTTTATGGTGTCAAAATCTTCATGTATATTTTGAAAATCTACAAAGTAAAGGTTAGAAAACAAGAGTATAGTGCAAAATTTCCTGCAAATAAAACTCAAGTTAGTAGAAGTTTGTGCTTCTGTACCACGGATCCCACGGTTCCCTTCATGGAGGGATCCGTCTAGGCATTTTGAAGGGATCCGGCTATCTGGTGACAGTTTCTTCGGCAGTGAAGAAATGTCAAATAATGCAAATTAGGAAATGAGATATATGTACAATGTAACAAGCACAACACACAAAATAATCATAGCATGTAAGTATTCATTCAATAAAATAAGAGATAATCAACCAAATCTCTAGAACTAAGAGAATGAACTTAGCCATACAAATACTACTAATGCTAACTAATTACTAGACTTAAAACGCGACAATGTGCTTGAGTCTAGGGATGAGTGGACTTGTTGATTTGATCCAACTTTGCAAGAAGATGATTAAACATGAAATGTATCTCATTTCGTACTTCTTGAACAAGTCCTTGAGTGTTTAGACAATTTGGACAATTATTGTCTTGGTTTGAACCCGGAGGAAAATGGATATTTTGAGGGGCTCAATGTGTGCGGGTTTCATTTTGAGAAGTAGGAAGAGGTTCTCAAAATGAGGGTGGTAATGGAACTTCTTCCATATGATCAAGGTTGTTCCTTGTCTCCCATGATGGGCTAGTTGGTGTTGTAGGTGGTTCCCGATTCAATGAAAAAGTTGGTGAATGGGAGGTTCTTGGTGGTGAATAGAACAATGAATAGATGTTTGGGTGAGGAGAGGTCATTCAAAGAGTGTAGTCCATGCTGTGAATGATGGTTTTGATGTCTTGCTAGAACTAGCCATGTTTGGTTTAGAACTAGATGATCCTTTTTCTAGTTGAGGGTTTGATGCTAATCCTTGCGGTTCTCTTAGCTTTTGTTGGATGGGTTTGATGAGGTGGGATTCTAGTGTCATTATCTCTAATGGGAGATGTTTCGGAGGATGAAATTTCATGGATCATTTGACCCTTTCTTTTGGATGATCCTATGTTTGAAGAGTTGTTGCTAAGAGCCTTAGTCATGGTGATGAAGATGCTAATGTGAGCTTCTAATTGCTGATTTTTGAAATGTAATTGAGGATGATGCCATAAACCTAAGGTTGTTTGGTTTATAAAGGATAATTTGAATTTGGAAATTAAATTCTTGACCACTTAGAAGACTAAGCATGCTCTTGAGGTTTTGATCAGCTCTAGGAGGACAATTAATGTATGCTAAAAGTGGTTAGAGAACCAAAAGGTGACATGAATTTGAATATAGGAGCTGATTTATGCTTTCTGCATATACGGATCCCGCGGATCCTCTCAAGAGGGATCCGCTGGTTAAAGACCAGCGATCCGGCTATCAGACAGGGTTTAGGTGAAATCATTATGCTTTTGTAAGGTTTATTATTAATGGATTTTGAGGTTTTGACTTAATTTTGAAGTCTTTAGCTGTTGGATATCTCAAATCCTCAACCATAACAAGTAATGGTGCTTAATGATGGTTTTGGCCAAGAAAATTTGACATTGGGGAGTCTAACTATATGTTTGACAAGGATTCCATTTAATTTGATGTGGAGAAATGGTGATAACAAGTCCTAGAAGATGGGATGATGTCCTAAGAAGAATTTACTAAAATCTTTAAAAATAGAAAGAAATGAAAAACTAATTTTTAAGCCTAATTTTGAGTCAAAGATGATTGAAATCAATTTTCTAAAATTGAAGGATAGGCCAAACTAAGTGCTATCAAACGTGGTAGATGTTGTATGAGTGTTGGAGCGGAATTATGGTGAGTTTTGACTAGTTGATAAATCAAATATACTTCGAAAAAAATATTCTAGATAATCCATGGATGAGAGTGAGGTTTTAAACTATTTGAGAAAGACTTAGTTGGTTCTAGTATCTTATGTTTGACTTGTTCTAGGTGATCTAGTAGACTATTTTGATGTAGCCAAATCTGTATTGCATATCAGATACCACGGATCCCGCGGTTCCCTTATGGGAGGTATCCGGCTAGTTCAAAAGCTGGGATCCGCCACTGCAGAGATCAAGCTTTCAGGAAATGTGCAACTTTGCACTTTATAGTAAATGCTTTTCCTAGTTGTTTCTATGGGGACTGAATGCAATAACACAACTAATATAATGTATATCAAAGTAGGAAGAGCTAAAATTCTTAGAAAGAGTGACGACGACCACTCAAGGGGTCGTAAAATCTCATTTTCCAAATACCTAAGTTAGGATTGTTTAGTGCCAAGAGATGGCAATACCTAAATACTACGAGCATAGTTTAAAGTGTTTACAAACCATTGTTTGAAATTGTTCATCATACACTAGAGTCCTAAGACCTTACCTTTCTTTTCCTCCTTCACTTCTTCACCCGTCCTCTACTTTTTATCAAACTATCTTCACTTCTTGTTCTTCAAGAAATTGGCGAAGCATTTAAAGATTCCCTTGGTTTGTTGCGATTCGGGTGATTCATTAGGGATGTTTGGCAATTGGTTAATGTAGTCCAAGGGGTCAAGATCGATATTTTCGAGTGGGTTGCTACTACTCCCTTCACCTTCTCCTTGCCTCTCCCTTTCGTCCGAGGAATCCATGGGTGGGTGTGGCCTCTTGCCTTCCACCATAAACCTTGTTGTTCTACCCTCGGTTAATGGTACCATAACCTTATTGCAAAGCTATGATCCAGGATTGTGGGAAGGGTCTAATGCAAAGATGAATTTGGCAAGACGGGTTAGAAGCATTGCATACGAAAGCACCATCTTGTCCATGCTTCTTACACTTGCCATTCTCTTGACCATGTAATAGGCAATGTTGAAGCGAGTCTTGGTCACTAGACAATAGATCATGAAGCTTAGACATGCGTTGGGGTGATCCTTGTTTCCTACTAGACACACCACATTCTCCCTAATCACATCTTCCCATTTTCTATACAAGGTACATCTCGAGAGCTCCATTTAGAAAGGATCCCTATAGATCACTTTCGACTTCCTAGTAACCCTTGATGGGGATGCTCTTGGCAAAAACACGATGTCTCTTACCGTGGTTGCTTTCGAGATTGTTACGTGATAAATGTCGTGATGATCAACCATTGTGTGTAGTTGTTCCAAAGACCATTCATTGGAGTACATACAAAACCATCTGGAACCCCTATAATTCTTCAAAACTCTATAAGTGAAAGACTAAACTCTCGCTCATTGATGGTGAATTCAATTGAGATGGACCCATCATCATTTCTAATTATACCCATTGTCTTGTAAAATTCAAGCACAAAGACCGGGCAAATTTGCTCTCTTATATCCAATAAACAATCAAACCCAATAGTTGCAAAGACTTCCCTTATGTCGGTATTTTCAAGAAATGATGGATCAACGACTCTACCTTCATAAAATAGTCTCCTTTCAAGCAACTTAAAGGCTTTCCTATCGTCCGGACTTAAACCATCTTTCCTATGGTACATGGGTATGTAGTGAGCGGTGTCTTGGTAATCTTGTTGCTTGGCATGATTGTTCCTAAACAATGCAACCACAATGTGGTGTTAATTGTGAATAGTAACCTAGAGGGTTTGATCACAATTTTCCTCTCATCATCTTTGTTGAGTTCAAGAAATGTGTTTAATTTGTATTAACAATGTTAATTTTTTGATTTAGATTATCTTAGAAAACAATGTGTTGACAAATTATGATAGACCCATTTGAACCCAACTCTTAAAGATGAAGAAATTGCAATTCTAAGAATCAAGGAATTAAATTAACAATGTAGTAAAGATTATACTTACACAAGTGATTGTTAAGCTTGAGAAGAATGATCAATTTGCTCCTATGAGCGATTACCGAGTTCTTGTTCGTGAGTCTTTGAGGTGAGTATAATTGTGGAACATCCACAGTGATCATTTTTAGCATACTGTCTTACTTTGCAGCGGATCCCGGATCCCTCTCATTTGAGATCCGGCTAGTATAAACGAAGGGATCCGGCATGACAGCAAAAGTCAGCTCAAACATTCCTTGATAACTTTGGTTTATGAGTTCTAAAACGCCTAGTGTTTTGATGTTAAGGCTCTAAAACTTGTGGTTTGAGGTTTTGAAGATTAAGTACTATTCCTATTAAACGCTGTTCCCCTTTAAGAATTAGTCATAATTCTTAGGAAGCTTTTCAAACATTATAATAAAATCCCATTTTATCATAATATAAGAAGTTTCACATGGATATTTATTGACATAGATGAAGTGTCAATAAGTCCTTTGTGATGAATAATGATTGAGGTTATCGAATAACCAAGAAATCATTATTACATGTTGGTAATGTAGTCTATACAAATAAGTCGAAGAATACTATTTAGATGATGACATACTATTTAGATGATGACTATAATATGAATAAATACTAGAACAATTTCTAATAAATCATGCAACTAAGATAATAATAAAAATAATAAAGGTAAGTAATTAAAGATCATACCTTTGCTAAATATTCTTTTTAAGAAAAGAAGTATTTCGATGTTTTGTGATCTTCTTGGAATCTCCAGATTTATGTTGTAAGAATACTAAACATTCTTTTTGCGAAAAGAAATATTTAGATAAATTCTTTATGATCTTCTTGGTAACTCCAAATCTAAGTATGGATAATGCTTAAAAAAAATTTTAGAACATTCTATCATTGTCCAACAATAAACAATATAATGATTTTTGAAATATGACAAAAATAATCATTCTTTGTAGTTTTCAAACATACATGGTTCGTATCAAGTTTTTAAAGTACCACATACTCTAAAAAACTTGATAACGAAGCTCTGATGCCAATTGTGGAAAACTAGAAGGGGGGGTTGAATAGTTTTACCAATTAAAACTATTCAACCCCCCTTCTAGTTTTCCAAATTCAGTATTTTCTTGATAGGTTGGTCCGTGATGGCCTTGATGGGGTGAGCCTCAAAGTATCTTCGTAGCCTTCTGGAAGTATACAATAAACACAAGGCCAGTTTTTCTATCAGAGCGTAGTTTCTTTCTACGTCATGCAATGTCCGACTTACGTAGTACATTGGCAATTGTCTTCCTTCCATTTTTACTGCAAAAATTGCTTTTACGACACCTCGGGATGCCGCTAGGTATACATACAACTGCTCTTGGGGCCTTGGAGTTGACAGGGATGGCGGTTCCAAGATTAACCTTTTCATTTCTTGAAAGGCTGCTTCAGCTTCTTTTTTCCATTGGTACTTATCTTTGTTTTCCTTGGTGATGTTCTTTAAAGTCTCGAAGAAGGGCATCGATCTCTCTGCTGACTTAGCTAGAAGCCTGTTCAAGGCCGCCAACTTTTCGCTTAGACTCTGCATCTCTCGGAGCGTTCTAGAGACTTCATCTCCATGATTACCTTGGTTTTCTTTAGGTTAGCCCTTATGCCTTCCGAGGTCACCATATATCCTAGGAATTTCCCCTTTTCCACACCGAACGAACATTTCTTCGGATTCAATTTCATATTCACTCACCTAAGGTTGTCAAAGGTCTCTGCAATGTCGATTATCATATCCCATTCGGTCTTGCTTTTGATGACCATGTCATCTATGTATGCTTCAAGATTTCTACCTATCTGCGAATGAAAAGCCGAATCCACTAGGCGATGGTAGGTAGCCCCTGCATTTTTCAGGCTGAATGGTATCTTGGTGTAGCAATATGTCCCTTGTTCCGTATAGAATACAGTTTTCTCTTCATCCTCTACGTCCATATGGATCTGGTGATAACCCTTATAAGCATCCAGGAAACACTTGTATTTATATCCCATAACAGACTCAATCTTTCAGTCAATTTCTAGAAGATGGTAATAGTCCTTTGGGCATGAAGAGTTCAGGTTCTTAAAATCAATACACATCCTCCAACTTCCATAACATTTTTTTACTAGGACGGGATTCGAAATCCATGTAGGGTATCTTACCGGTCGGACTATACCTGCTTTTACCCATTCTTCTACTTCTCTCGTCACAGCCTGATTCTTCTCCTGCACACATGTCCTCCTCTTTTGCACAACAGGAGTATCCGAGACGTTAACATGAAGGGAATGTTTTATTAGACGTCTAGGCACCCCGATCATGTTCGAAGGTTGCCAAGCGAACACATCTTTGTTTTTCTCAAAAGCTCTATTAATTTCCTTCTGCATTCTCGAGAGAAACTGGTCCCGATTGTCACTCATTGCTCCGGGAATGCCGCATTGACCAATATGTCTTCTGTTGGGTCGGTTTCTCTTAAAATTTCTTGATTTCCCTTATTTGCATCTCCTTCTTGTGGAACAGTTTCTCCGGTGTCTTTCCCTTCTTCTAGCCTTCGGCATTCCAAAATCACTGACCTCCTGGCGGTTAAAGTGGATATTCCTATCGGGTTAGGGAACTTCATCATGGCATCAATAGTCGAGGGTATGGCCCTCAGCTCCCTTAAACCAGACCTTCCTAGTATCACATTATAAGGTGAAGGGGATCTTATGACTGTAAATTTCATAATCGTTCTTCTGAAAAGGTCGTGGTCACCAAAACGCACGTCTAGTTCAATTTTCCCTAAGGGTTGAATAACTTCACCTGAAAATCCTACCAAAGGCAAGTTCGTTTCTTTCAAAATGGATCTAATGGACGGACAAAGATTTTTGAAGAAATGCTCATACATTACTTCCACGGACGCTCCTTCATCAACAAAGACTCTTCGGACCAAGTAACCTTCTATTTCAGCCTTGAGGATCAAAGGTTCTTCTGAAAAATCATCAGCGGCCAAATGGGGAAAAGTTATCAGGACATTCATCCACTCTCTGTTTTGTGGCCTCGTCTTTCTTTTCCTATATTCGGAGTAATCTTTGACCAAGCTGATTACTTTGCCCTTTCCATTGTTTTGGCCTTTCCCGCCCCCTTTTATGCATATTTTTCAACAGATGATCTAATTTTACCGACTCGAGAGCCATTTCCAGCTGTTTTCTTATATGATAGCAATCGTTTGTGAGATTACCTTTCTCTCCATGATATTCACAGTACATATCTGCGTTTTATTTGCTGGGCCTTCCTTGCAAAGGCGGTGGGGGAGGCAAGTTCAGATGGTGCTCAGTTGCTAGAATTTCTTTTGGTTGTTAGGATAAAACTGAAAGCATGGGGCGGTGGTTATCTGTTTTCCCAAGTTCGTTACACTGGTAGTCGTTACGAGGACGGTAAGGAGAATATGTTTCTTTTTGCTTGAAGTCATTTCTATCCCACGACCTTTGATCACCCCTCATTCTCTCCCTAAATCCTCCTCTGGATGTTTGGTCTCTTGTTGGCATAAAGTTACTCCTCTGGTATGACTCATGTAATTCTCCTTTCGGAAACTCAGTATTTTTGTACGCTTCTTTAGACCGGACATAGTCGTCTACCCTGATCATCATTTCTTTGATGGTTTTCAGTACTTGGTCGGAGAATTTCTTTGCCAATTCAGGACATTGGTAGGCATTCATGAACGCCGATATCCTCATCAACTTTGGGACACCTGGTATTCGTCGATATCCTTTATACCTTTTTGTGGTAATGCAAACCTGGTTGTGAATTGCTCCCTTAGATCATCCAAACTGTTGATGCTTCCTGGTTCCAAGTTACTGAACCACCCTTATGCACCTCCATCCATAGTTTGTTGAAACATCCGGCACCATACTGGCATTGGCCACTCTCCCGGATTCGCCGCTCCCACGAAAGGATTGATATGATCATCCCGATCCGTGGACCCGTCATATAGTTTTAGGTTGGTCACCATGGTATGTTGGGGGCCGGCGAATTCTACGATTCTTCTAGTGAATGGTGATCTAGCTACTTCCTTGTATGGCTTGCTCAGGTCGTCTCCGGTATTGTCTTCCGTTTGTTTATCCGGTACTCCTTCAACATCTCCAAATGACAACCGTATGGGTTTGATCACACTTGCTCCTGTTGTATTATACTTCTTAATAAGCGCTTCCAATGACAACATCTGGGCTTGTATCTGCTCTTGGAGTCCGGGTGTTTGGTCGTTAGTGACCTACTTCCCCCTACCTGATCCGAAGGCGGGGCCAAGGGGCCGGAAGTTGGTGTTTCCAACGGACCAGTCATTCAGTTTTGTGGAAGAATAAATAATTAGTCCCACGGATGGCGCCAATTGTTGATGCAAAATCGTGCACCTCGGTTAAGATCAATACTCCTGAGCGTCTATCTTCTGATCGTCTAGGTGGAAGTTGCCCTTCCTGCACAATGAGCAATGCACGTTAGCCTCGCCTAGGGGGTTATCCAGAGACCAAGCTCCGGCATGAGAGTAAGTATGGGTCGAAGGGTATGATAATAAATGCAGTAATAAATGTGAGAATATCTATATGTGTGTTATCCATCTAAGTATTAAATGTGTTGGGGTATTTATACTACCCCAACCTCGATACCTGGTTGGCCTTGGGAATAGGTTCAGCAGACCTATAGCTAGCCTACTCAGTAGGTGTCAGATCACGTGCTGGCGAAATCCCATAAGATCTGGAAAGGCGGCGTTGATCTAGTTCTACACTTTACCCACTGGACAATAGAGTAAACAGGACAAAAGGGTGTATCGTCCGGACGCGGGGGGACCAATTTCGTCCGGACACATATGCCAAGAACACCAAAAGGGCTTGAAGGTTTGATGGTTTTCTTTTATAGATTTATAGAGTTTATTTACATATCTGGGTTTTATAAATTTTTGGGTGCTTTTTTTTGTTACAGCAAGAACTAGCTTTCGCCAGCGCCGCTGCCTTTCCTTAAAAACCTGATGCCGCCGTTGAAGGACTTGTGTTGTCGGCAAAAGTTGTTGCCGCCACTTTATAAGTATAACTTATTTTTATTGTTGTTGTTAGAAAATTAATTATGTAAATATTGTTATAAAGTTGTTAGTAATTTTTATATTTATCTATATATTTTTTTTCAGATATGAGTTTATCTAAAAAAATGGTTTAACAAGTTTCGGTTATAATAGGAAATAATCAGTTATGAGGCATCTAGTAGCAAAACTAGCTCTTGCTACCCTTGCATAGACTCTTTAATTATGTTATATACAGATTTTAGAGAACATGTCACATACGATAGTACCATATATAAACAATATGCATATGAGATGATAACAGTTAATGTTGGTTAATGGTTACTAAGATTAGAGTTTGTGTGAATATGTGGTGACTTTGAGTTTTGGGTGGTGATATTTAGGCTAGCCCCAATGAGGGGATTCAATCCCCCTCATTTTCCCTGCCACGTCAGCTTTCTCTCTCCGGCGACCTTCAGGCGATTAGGTGCCCCAGTAAGGGCGACCAAGTTCAATTTTTTAAAAAAAAAACATTTTTAACACAAAATAAAATTTCATTAATAATTAAACGTTACATAATAATTCAAATAAAATTAAAACATTACGAAACTTATTAAAACATTACAACACTTATTAAAAATCTAGGTTGTGGCGTGCCTTGATCGCCTCTTTGAGTTTCAGCATTGTTTGTTGTTGTATTTGGGGGCAAGATTCGTCGATTGTCGTGCAATAGAACATGAGATCTGCATCATATTTCTTTTGAGCCTCTAATTCAACTTTTCGTTCTTCTAGTGCCAATTTTTTGTCTTCCCTTGCTTCTCTCTTTTGCTGTATCTCCAACTCGATTTGCCGTTGTTCCAACTCTTTCTTCTTCAAACCATAGTGCAGGTCTCCCACTCTTCTTCTGCCCGAATGCGGACTTGATCTTGCCCCATTTCTCGGCACACCTTCCCATAATCATAGCTTTCGAGACTCGAAGATTTCTTTTTTATTCTTCTTTGCGGCATCACGACCAACTGTTTAGCAGGCACATCCAGTGCACATCCGAGTCGGTTGAAGTCCTTGCTGCGTCAATCTTGGCAAAAAGCCGGCATCTCATTATCCTTCCAAGCAGAATGGTC
>OU343225.1:257632439-257786105 GCA_910596185.1 Chrysanthemum makinoi
AAGCGGAATACAGCGCACCGAATTAAGATAAAGGAAGTGACATTCAACCCGGCCGGGGAGATAACTAGGGAATAGCATCTAAGTTGAATACATCTTTAATCATCATAAGAGCACACCTCAATTAGCATAATCTATCCAACAGTTAATTAGATAATTAGATAAGTATCTAAGTAGTAAAATCGGTAGAAGTACCACCCCCCCCCCCACCAATCATATACCCCGAGATTTATACCCTTTCTTTATAAAAAAACATAAAAAAAAGACTAAAAAGAATCTTCCTCAACCCCACCTTGATAAAATCGTTTATAAGCTCAGCTAGGGATCAATAACAAGATTAATAACATAGTGTGACCGGATAAATCAAAACAATACTTTGTTATTGAACAAGGTTTTCATTACACTAACACGCTAATATTAGGCGTTTATAGGAACTTGCGTCTCTAGCAAACTAATAACCTGGCGTTTACAAGTCATAAGCCCTAGGACCAGCAAATCTAAATCTAATACCACTAGGCGTTCTCCTAGCGTCCTAGGCTAAACACCACCTTTTAGTGAGCTACATTATTGGAAGAATTAATTAAAAACCTACACCTATGTCCTCTTTATATACTAGAGGATAAGGACTAAATAATAAAACTTTCATTGCAAGCAAGCCCTTCCATCTTTTAGTAGGGATCAATAACAAAGATTAATAACATAGTACGCAGCGGATAAATCAAAACAATACTTTGTTATTGAACAAGGTTTTCTATTAAGCACTAACTAATATTAGGCGTTTATAGGAACCGTCCTACTAACTAAACTAATAACCTTCGTTTACAAGATCATAACGCCTAGGACCACTATCTAAATCTAATACCTAGGCGTTCTCCCCTAGCGTCTAGGCTAAACTATCTACGCCTTTTAGTCGGCTACATTATTGGAAGACTTAATTAAAACCACCCCTATGTCCTCTTTATATACTGGGGATAAGGACTAAATAATAAAACTTTCATTGCAATGCCAACAATGCTTTTAGTAGGTTTCTTTCTTGTCATATTAAGTCCCTCTTGTTTCATTCTTTTTGTCTTTATCAACTCAAACTTATAATTCCCAACAATCTTCCATAGTTGATAATGACAAAACCATTCTTGAGCGAACTTCCCTAGGCAGAAGTAGAAATTGAGATGGGGATCTCACCATGAAAGAAACAAGTATGTCTTCCTTTGTCTTCCCCTTAATCCATGCCATACCACTTCCAAACATCTCTTTTTGTTATTATCGAAATAGGGGGCGTTATGCAAATAATGATCTTGACCGTACGATATCATACTTCCAATCTAAGACTTCCAATCTTCAAATGGCCCACCATTAAGCACCATAAGAAAAATGGATCCAAAACAGTAGAAAACTTCAACTAGCAGTAGTAATAATGATTAACAATAGTAAAAATCAAAACTTCCCTTGAGTGATGCATGTAGATGGTTAAACATTTAACAATAAGCTTCCCCTGAAACATATGTTAACCATCTTCTTGATTCTTCAAAATCTGTAGGCTTTATGTAATGATTACTTGTGAAGAAAACCAAATATAAAGAATTTAATGAAGAAGTAAAATTTCCCAAACTTGTATCTTAAATCTTTTACTATCCAGGGACTCCATACTTATCTGAATCACCAAATATAAGTGAGCCATGATGTTGACAAAATCCTCAACTAATATGAGACAACTGGCTAATTCTGATGTAACTCCTTCCAAGTGATGATAGTAATGTGTGCATAGAGTATCATAAGAAAAATCACACATTGCTAGATTCATCAAGCTAGATGATAAGAACACAAACCAAAGTAATTCACGCTTGAATAAGTGATAAAGCAATCCTCTTGTAATCGATTCTTGAATAAATCTCCATAACGAGCTTTTTAAATCCTTTTAAGAACATAAATTTCTTCATTATTGTGTGAACAATAACTTCTGTGTGTCATCCAAAATCATCGCTCGACTTCACCCAAATCGAAATGCCTCCGTAATAACCATGGCGATTACTTTGGGAAGGAGCGGTACTTTCATAAAAATCTGCGTTACTTTGAAATAGCTGCGATGCGTTAAGCGATACTTCAAACTTGAACAGCGGTACTTTCAATAAATTAAACCCGGTACCTTGATAATATCTGAACATGAGCAAGTGAGTGCTTTCAACTAATGAGGCGATGCGTTTTAAACCAATGCAGCTTACCACAAAAATCCTCGGCGATTACTTTAAAATAATAGCAGCAGTACTTTCAATATTCGATCAGCAATAGCAGTACGTTAAAACTAATGTGCAGTACTTGTTGAACACCAAACAGTACCTTAGAAAAACTCGAGCAGCACTTTAAAACATCCCCATTAACAATGATCAGTCCCACATGATCTTTAAAATAATACCATACTATTAACTTTGTGGGTCCTAGCAAACATGTACAAGACCATGTGACCAGCAGTACAACCAATCGAAGAGCAAATTCGTACAGCCAATCACACCGAATTCACCATTGAATAAGTCAAATAGAATTAACCTACCACGTGATCTCTTTAAATCTGTGCCGCAGCCTTCTTATTCGAATTATAATGCGTTGACCGGTACTTAGCGACAAAACCATCAATTTAATGGGACCGTTATTAACATAAATTCCATGTGAATAAACCAAACAGTATCACACATCATATCTGACATCCATATGATCGTCCATTATAATATGCGTGTGTACAAATTCTCAAACAATCAATTTAATATTCGATCCACATTAATTCTTTTTCGAATCTGCTTTACAATCTGCTTGCTTCTTCGACAACCAAAACCTTGTGATTCCCTATATCAAGAACCATCTCTGGAATTGATAAAATGGTTTATAAGGCCATTGGGGATCGATAACAAGATTAATAACATAGATGCTGTATTGAGGATAAATCAAAACAATACTTTGTTATTGAACAAAGGTTTTCGTTCATTGCTGTTCGCTTAATATTAGGCGTTTATAGGAACCAGCGTCTCTAACTAAACTAATAACCAGAAGCGTTCTGAATCATGCTGTAGGACACATATCTAAATCTAATACCACAGGCGTTCTCACTAGCGTTGGTAAAATTTGCTATATAGCCTTTTAATTATTACGTTTATTGGAAAACTTTAAGCTTCTGCACTGTCATAACTATATCTCTAGAGGATAAGTTTAAATAATAAAGCTTTCGTTTAAGCCATTGCGTCTTTTAGTAGGTTTAAATGCTTGTCGTATTAAGTCCCTCTTGTTTCATTCTTTTTGTCTATCAGCTGAACTTATAATTCCCAACACACTCGTCGTAAATGTCTCTTTCTAGCATTTCTAATTAATGAGGAGCGAAAATCAATCAGAGGCTTACCCACCACACTACTCTGTGATTAGGTTCCTTTGAGGGGTTGAAAAGAAACTTGCTTTCGTAGAAAGGAGGTTTTCGACCAGGAACCTATTTATCAGAGTTTTTGGCGTCATTTGTCGGGGAATAGAATAGCTAGTTAGATTTTTATCTCCTTTAGGTCCTTCGGCTTGATTCATATCAATTGAGCTTTTTCTCTTTTAATTAGATTCGTGTAGTCTATCCCCATTCTTCGTGTTTTTGTTTGTAATCTCATCACTTTTCATCATGGAAGGTGAAAACCCAGCGACAATCATGCGCCAACCACTTCCACTCAACCAACTACCACATGACCCGTCAAGAGGGCGTACTCTTGGTAAATACTCTAGATCGAGCCATCAAAGCTATAAGAACACCATTGTGCTCAACTGACTCGAACTTCTGACCTGCGATCCGGGCGCGCCAGGTTGGTGCAAAGCGGTTGTGCATTCCATGGACCGTTCGAAGATCCCTGTCGACATCTCAAGGTTTCCTAAAATCGTTGACTCCATCAACCGATCTTTACCACCACCGCGGGGAGACCCACAGCGCTACTTCCTGCTTCCAATTCTCTACGGGACCAAGCTAGTAATTGGCTTGAGCTACTTCCAGCGGATCCATCTCAGAGTTGGGATGATCTCACCACTACGTTTTCCTCATTTTTCCTACTTGGGAGAACTACCAAGCTAAGGAATGACATCTTGATGTTCCAACAGCGTCAAGTGAAACTCCCTACGAGGCGTGGACTCGATTCAAGGACTTGGTCCATAAAGTCCCTCATCACAGCATTGATCTTTGGCTACAAGTCCAAATTTTTTACGATCATTTCAATCTCTCAACTAGGCAAACCATTGACCAAGATCTTGGTGGTAAGCAGTGAACTTCACAGCGAAGAGTAAGTAGGGTACAATAGGACCTTGCCCTCTATGACAGCGAATGTTGGAATGACCCGTGAGTTGCCTAAAGCAGTAAAGGCAATCTCCTTGCCTCCCGTTGACTCCAGCCTTCCAATGGTAGGATGCTCGAACTTGAAGATCAAGTCAGAATTCCTAATGAGCTCCTACGAAACTCCCTCAACCTTGAGAATTGAACAAAGTCTCTTCTTGTGTGAGGTTATGTAGTGGTTCCCATGACTGCATGCCGTAGCTGTGAGACTCCCCGAACAAAGTGGACTCATCATTGCCTACCAATGGAATGGGAGGAAGATTCCCATAACACACTGACCTAGGACTTACTGCAGGCAGAGGCATGGAGGGGCAAACCAACTATAATGGAGTCAAATCAAATAATTAACCTCTAGCGACTCCTATGACCCCAACAAGCGCCAATCCACCCTGGTGCCCACTGGTCAGCACAACCTCGAAGGGATGATGCAACACTGAAGTGACAACCCAGAAGCCCAAATAGCCAAGCTTTGGACCGATTTAACCAACAACAAATTAGAGGCCGGATAGGAAGATAGATAACCTCTTGAAAGCCATAACCAATCATGATGGGATGACCACGAAAGGTTAATGCCATCTCGACTCACTCTCTCGAAAAGGCTTCCCTTGTAAAGATTAAGGCAGAGCAAGTGCTTGTCATTCACGATTGTAGGCAATGAGAGCTAGGGACCGTCTTCATCAAAACACGTTCGCCGTCAATCCCATCACCCTAGTGAAACCAAATAGGAATAGCGATGAAGCAAACCATTAGACGGTGCTTGAGGTTAGTGAGACTCCTAAGGGTGAAACAACCAATGAAGTAGACGAAGTTGGTGATGAACACTTTAATAAGTTCCCTACGGATGAGGAACTTTCATACCACCTACGCCTAGTGTGCGACCTTCGTCCCTTTTATATTAGGAGATGCCCACGAATCACCTTTGGAAATCCTAGAAACCTCAACATACATTGTTGCATAGGACATCTTTTCATGGAAAAGGCCTACTGTTAATACAAATAAGCCGTAAAAAAGTTTATTTATATTTTACGATCTTTTAATGTTTTGTCGATAACAAACATAAAAATCATTTTAACGAAACAAATAAAATACGTAAATGGTTTGAGCCAATATTTACTAACACACTTATGTTTTCATATAAATCACTAAACAAGTAATAGTGTTTTCATGTTATAGTAATGCATATGTATAACAACTAGTGTTTACATAATGGGTAGATATATACATACTTAATATGTATTATAATGGGTAATATAATGGGTAGAATTCTAAGTATTTGACCCATTGACTAAATACATTGAATGTAGTTAGGTAAAGCCCAAAGTCCATGACCATACCCATGGGGCATGATCCATAACCCATGACCCATTACATGACATCATGCATAAATCATAATGGGTATTATCCATGACCCATGGAGCTAACCCATGACCCATTAACTAGATGCATTGCACCTTCTAGATACATTGTATCTATTTGGGTACCCATGGATCAAAGCCTACAACCCATGATCTATGATCCATGACCCACAACCCATTTAGGGGGAGCGTCCTACGGATCCCTAGGAATACACTAGACGGATCCCTGAAGCAAGGTATCCGTAGGATCCATGGAATAGTAGCATGTCTTTTGTCAATAAATAGTGAGCCATTTCTTCATTGTAAATTGCCACTTCCACACATACTTTTTCCTAGTATTTTAAACTCTCTAACCTCATATCCAATGGATCTTTCTATGTAGTTTGTGTTTGTTTTTGTGTGATTCTCTAGGTTCCTCTTAAAGGCGAGATCACCACCTCTTGAAGTCAAGCAAGCTCAAGTCCATGAGTTGTCTAGCTTCGTCATCATCAAGACTACTGAAGTTCTCTTGTTGATAGTTCTTTCTTTCTCTCTAGAAGTGTTGTGTTGAAGGGATTAGTGAAAGATGCCAAAAGGGTCAAGTCAAAAGCATTAGTGAAAGGTGCCAAAAGTCCGTGTCCAAAGCATTAGTGAAGGGTGCCAAAGGTCCATGATGAAGGCAATAGTGAAAGGTGCCAAAAGTCCGTGTCCAAGGCATTAGTGAAGGGTGCCAAAGGTCCATGATGAAGGCATTAGTGAAGGGTGTCAAAAGATCATTTCAAGGGCATTAATGAAAGATGCCAAGGGTGTACAATCGATATGGTGCATCAATGTAAAAATATAGATAGGTTGTGTCCAAGGATATTGATATCCTTGATGATGTTGTAATAAGGAGTGGGTCTCCTTTGGGATAGGTGTTGTGTAGTGTTGGGTAGTAGTTCCTCCTTTGTAATGGAACTCGGTATCTAGCCTTGTACTGGATAAAGTGTAGGCGACGTTGTGATAGGTTTGGTTCTACCTCGTGGAACCCGGTGTCTAGCCTTGTACTGGAAAAAGAGTAGGCGACGTTGTGAAAGCTTCTCCGCCACAAGGAGTTTGTGTTGTGTTGTGATTACGAACGTTCGAGTAGGTGACTCGGGGAGTGGAGTAGGGCAAGGAAGGTGTCCTTGTAGCCGAACCACTATAAATACTTGCGTTGTGGTTTTGTGCTTCTAACTCTTTATCTTTGCTTTACTTAGTTATATGTTTATCTATCAAACATCCAACACACACATTTAAATAGATTGACATAAGTCGATCTAAATAGTTTAAAACGAAATATTAATCGGTAAAACTATTCAACCTCCCTTCTAGTTTTCCACACCTACATTGATCGCAAATCCCCAGTAAATATCATGACTAGCACGTACTACAATTGGGTGATGAAAAAACCTATCCCAAATAGGCAAGACCCCAATGATTCTAGAGTTAGATGTAATTTCCTTGGTAGAATTAAGGGATTTCCCGTCTATGTAGGAAGCTTCACGTACCTTACGGATTTCATGATTGTGGAAGATATTAGTGCGGCTATAGATCCTAGCTTGTCCCATGTAGTTCTAGGAAAGACTTTCATAGATAGCTCGAGGATGATTTATGATCCGTCATTAGGGATAGTTATATTCAAGGATGAGACCGATGACATCGCCTACCAAATGCAATTTAAGATTGAGAAATTCTCATCACTATCCAATAATGAGAAGGAACTTAAGCTATCGGTTTATTATAGAAATGAGGAGGATAAGAGGAGAGGAGTAGACTATGTGATGAGTAAGATATTTGTATTCTATAAAGAATGTGTGAAACTAGGACCAGAATATAGAACCAAATGGGGGCAAGATGACTTCTTAGAAAGATGCACAATAAGGCATAACTATGCCATGGAAAACCCCAATAGAGATCATCATGAGGAAGAAGATGACGGTAAGGAAGTCACGTAGGAGCACGACTTCGAGTCTAGCTGCAAGACTCATAAATAAATAAAAGCGCTTCGTGGGAGGTAGCCCATGCTTAATTGTTTGCTTGTTTGTTTTTGAATTTTTGTGTTTATATATCTTTTTCATTATTGTTTATTCTCATGTTAGACTTTGTAAAAATGGTTTATTTTGTTTTTAACCCCGTCTTAATTACATATAAAGGTATTTTACAGAAAGATAAGTGTAGGGAAGATCACATATATTTTTAAGAACATGAACATGAGATTAACGATAATCGAAAATGATGTATACGTGTGTTTAATAGAGTCAAATGCTTGTATCGAGTCATAATGGATGTTTTGCAGAAATTTTTCCAGGTTTTAATGAGGTATTTTCTTCCAGAAAAAAGCAACAGACCATTTTTTGTCAGGAAAACCTGACGGCGTCAGGATTAACACCTGACGACGTCAGGCAATGTAGAAACAAAATATCAGTTTTGGTTTCTGTGTAATTTGTAATTTTTGGAAATTCCCAATTCTTAATTTTCCAGAAAAACTGCAAACATCCATTCCACAAGCATTATATCTTACTTGCTTTCTAGTGTAGTTGTGTGTCATATATAGTTTTACCGTCGATTTTATGTGAAGGTTTCGTTTGTTTTCTTATAAGTATGCAGGTTATATTGGACAAGAAGAAGAAACACATATTGGATGAAGCTTATTACTTATGCATTCTTCTTGAAGGAGGATTTAACCGCAACTTCACACGTATCCTACCGAGCTAATCAGGGGAGTATTAGTTTCTTTCTCTTTTACTTACCTTCCTTTATCATAACTTTGATACTTTCAGGAAACATTGGGGACAATGTTTAGTTTAAGTGTAGGGAGGGAGAATAAAACGGGAACTTTGAAACTATTCACTCACTTGATTATTTATTGTTGGGAATTATAGATTTGATGATTACAAAACCACGAGCAAGAATGAAGAACCAAGGTACAAGGACGGACATAAGAAATATTTGTTAGGGCAATTTTAGCACCAAATTTAAAAAATTTTATGACATTTACGAGCTAAACTTTAGTCTTAATAAAGCGTCTCATGGATAGGAATTATATGACTAGCACAAAAATCGTATATCACTCGAATTCCACCCCAAAAAATGTGAGGTTCGCCCCTAGATCTTTAGGAATAAAAGCATTCATCTTTAATGCTTAGTGAGTGTACCGGTAGTATAATAGATTCTAGAACTTGATTTGTGATGCATTTCGAGTTCGCTAGCGAGACTACACTTGTGTAGTTAGGATTAACTAAATGATAAGAGGCATTAGGATAACCCTTGTTTTAAACCTGTAATATAATTACCTCTTTCACATCGATTGAGTAATTACCCCATACCCTTGCGACGTACTCATCTTTAGTACACGATACGCCTAGTTAACCCCTCAGAGCCTATCCTTTTCGCGGTTCTCGTGATGTTTCGGTTTTCTGGAATATCAATGAAGAGCATTGTTTACAATCCACCCCCAAATGTTACACCCAAATCTCCTAATCCTACCTTGTATGCACTCATCTTTAGGTTGGAAGTTGGAATTGAGTGAAGAGTGCATAGGAACTCTTAGTGGACTACCCTGATAATAGATACCCTTTTGCTTCTGGATTAGACTTGGATTGTCTTCAGTTAGATTTAGTTTAGATTTGTATTTTAATTTTGGGAATTCATTATGATTTAGAATTATATTGCCCTTAGTTTCATTTTGAACTTATGTAACTGATAAGGATTTAAAACATACATTTTTAGGGGGTCATTTAAGCCATAAAATGACACATTTTATATTTTTTACTACTTAAAATCGTTCATTTTCACATTTTAGGTATTTTGGACGCAAAATGCTAGAATGAAGCATATTTGGACGAAAAGGAGCGAAAACATTAAGAAAATGGCAAAGTCAAGATCAAAGGCACTCCAGCACACCTAACGGAGTCCCAACCAAAGGGCGACGCCGTCCATCTATAGAAGACTTGATCAAAGAAGTGCCTTGCCAGGCGGCCACGGAAATTGGTCCTAAAGCTTGGCGTCCGCCTAAATTCTGGAAGGCGTCACTCACAAATTTTAGACCAGACGCCCAAGATCCAAGATTCAGACGACGTCCAGCATGAAGACTGGCGGCGTCACATATCTCAACTGACGTCGTCCCAACAA
Organism: Chrysanthemum makinoi; assembly: GCA_910596185.1. Lineage (NCBI taxonomy): Eukaryota > Viridiplantae > Streptophyta > Magnoliopsida > Asterales > Asteraceae > Chrysanthemum > Chrysanthemum makinoi. The sequence continues at coordinate 257,642,262 of OU343225.1, forward strand.
TGACTTGGTCCAAACGAAACCCTAATGACGGCTGACTGACGGCGTCACTAGCAAAAGGTGCGTCGTCAGCGATTGTAAATCTATATATAGAATTCGATTTTTCTGTATTTAAAGAGGTAGAATTTTGGAGAGCAAACCCTAACTTCGGTTGTAGTCCGACTTGGACCAGGTTGTAGGGTCTCATACCCTATTTTACATCACAAGATAAGTTTGTTTATCCAATTTATCATTATGTCTACCCCATGTTCAATTGTATGTGTGTATGCTTGCTTGTTTAACATGTCTAGCTAAATTATTCTTGTGTTGGCTTAGATCTATGAAACCTAGTTATTAATTGTTGTTAGGTTGTCTCTTGTCTTAATTGGTAGACGCTAGATTAAGGAAAAATGACTTCTTCTTTCATTGTTGCGAGCTTGAACGTCCTAAATAGCAAAAAGCCTTTGAATGCACATTAGGCCATTCGTTGTGTTTATTGCGTGAATTTTAGCTTTAGGATAGTAGTGTATTTGGGGGAGATGCTATTGCACTTGCCGATCCCGGGTATTCTAGAGGAGAGTTGCGATTCATAGAATTAGAGAATTAGGCACCACCTTACGATCAAACAGAATACAACACACCAGTTAAGATAAAGGAAATGACAATACAACCGACCAATAAGAGATAACTAGGGAGTAATAGTATCTAAGTGAACACATCTTTAATCATCATACGAGCACACCTCAATTAGCATAATCTATCCAATATTTAATTATATAATTAGATAAGTAGCTAAGTAGTAAAATCGATAGAAGTACCACCCCCAATCATATACCCCGAGATTTTTACCATTGCTTTCTAAAAAGACATAAATAAAGACTCAAAATAATCTTCCTCAACCCCACCTTCTCGTCATATATCTCTTTCTAGAATTCCTATTCCTCTATAGAACGAAATCAATCCCTGAGGCTTACCTCATACTACACTACAACGATTAGGTTAACTGCCGAGAGGGTTGAAAAGCTTGCTCGTAGAAAAGGAGGTTTTCTCGACCCCGAACCCTGCTATCAGTAACCTTATTATTAATTAAAGTATTCGGATTGCGTTTGTTCTGTTGACACCTTAATGTGGCGTTTTGACCCACGTCCTCACCATCAGGTTGGTTCCAACTGATAAAACTCTTTTTCATACTTTTGGACTTCATAATAATCGGGTAAATATATAGGATTTGTTGTTGAAATGTGATAGGTATAATGATGCACACCAACTGCTCGATAAAATAATTCAACCGGGTTTTTGTTTAGAGAGAATAAATACAAATCTTTATATGAAGAGAAATTAACGTATTGATAAATTTGACGACGGTGATGTTCATATCTAGTCTTGACATTCTTTTTGTGTTGGTGTACAAGTTTTTCTGCATAGGGTACAAGTTTGTTAAGTGAATTAGTATTTATTTTTTGAAAAATAAATCTACTTGTATTTGAATTTAGTTAGATTTAGATTTATTTATCTTTGAATGTACAAGTTTGCCACTATGTGGTATAAGTTGGTTTTAGTGTGATACGTAGATCAATGTTTTGATTATGTAAACTGGCCGTTGTCTTTTTAATTTATAGTTAGATTTATGTTCATCAGTTAATCATGTTGTTCTTCAATTTTTTTTAAAAAAATATCGTTTATCAATAAAAAGTGTTGTTCATCAATAAAAAGAGTTGTTTGTCAATTCTTTTTAATTTTGTTCATCAGTTACATCACAATGTTTATCAATAAAAAACATTATTCATCGTATAGTTTTTTAATTAATAAAGAGTGTTGTTCATCAATAAAAAGAGATTTTCACGTGTTCATCAATAAAAAGTATTAGTTCATCAATAAAAAGAGTTGTTCATTAGCTCTCTTTAATTTTGTTCATCAGTTTTATGACAATGTTCATTAATAAAAAACATTGTTCATCATATACTTTCTTCATTAATAGAAATTGTTGTTCATTAGCTCTCTTTAATTTTGTTCATCAGTTTTATGACAATGTTCATTAATAAAAAACATTGTTCATCATATACTTTCTTCATTAATAGAAATTGTTATTCATTAATAAAAAGTGTTGTTGATCAATAAAAAGAGTTGTTCATTTGTTCATTAATAAAAAGAATAATTTGTTTATGAATAAAAAATGTTGTTAATCAGTAAAAATTATAATGTTCATCAATTTTGAAAAAAAAATCATAATGTTCATCAGTTGTAAAAAAAATCACAATGTTCATCAGTTTATGGTCACAATATTTATGAGTTTATCAGTTAGTCTTTTCATCATTTAGTCATTGTTTATCAGTTAAAAAAACTAAAATTAACAAAAATAACAAAATATGTATTGTGGTACACTAATTATTTCATTTAAATGTACTTTTATAAGAAAAATCTTTTTTAGGCATTTTATCAAACACTTTGTGTGTACTAAATATGATGGATGTCATCTTTAACGTGCGATATCTCACTCATATCATATCGGATTTGAGTGATTCAAATTTCTGGGTAAAGAATGGCTAAAAAGCAACAACTTTTGTGTTTTAAGTTTGCATAATTCGGCCTTTAAACTAGACAAAATTAGAGCTGAAAATGCCGAGAATTTCAAGAAAATCAACGCCCAATTTAAAAGTTAAAAAAAATTGGGATTCATGTATCAAAATGCATACAAAATTAAAAAGAATTAAAATTTAAAAATCATGGTAAAATCAGTTTTTCGTTAAACTTTGTCGTTTGAAAATTATTTGCGTTTGAAGTTTGGGTGAAATTAAAAAACAAGTTAAAATGACCAAAATGCCCTATAACCGAAAATACTAAGAAAAAGGGAGAGTAAGTATAAAGTTGGCGAGGGACACGTGACACTAGCTGAATAGCTTTGCAAACTTTATAAATTTTGCCATGTTGCAAAGGATCTCATCTGTGTTAACATATGGTGAGAGAAAAAAAAAATCTTTTTGTTAAAAGAGTATCAAGAAAATAAGAAAAATCTTATATCCATAAAATATTTACAAAAAAAGTTTTACACAATTATGTGACAAGATCATTTGTCCAGTCTCCAAGATCATTTGGAGATTCGAGATCATTTGTCCAGTCAGTTAGATTATTGCTTTTTTTTTTATATAATTGTTTTGATTGGATAAATAATTTTTCCGCATCATTGTGTGAAAGGTTTTTTGTGAACATTTTGTAGACATATCATTTCTCAAAAAATAATTGTTAATCATAAATTTTTTTATCAATAAAAAAAGTTATCATAGACTTTGCTAAAACTTAAAAGGGGAAGAGGAGACACTTGTCATCATCCCATGATTTTTTAAACTTTGTATCTTTCCTTCCATTTCCGTAACATCCTAACCCAATAGAAAATAGTTGTAGGCAATGTTTTAAAATTCGGGTTGACCCAGCTGGTTTAACTGGTTGAACCGGGAACCGGCTTGGAGACCGAGCCGGATGTGATCGGGTTTTTGCTTGTTTGGAAACCAGATTTAACCGCCGGTTTTTTATTGATCCGGGTTGACCCGGTTTGATAAACCCGACCGGATCATGACTTTTTCAAAAAAAAAGAAAAAAATCATCAACCATTCTAAGTTTAATTGACAAGTTAAAGTGGTAAAACTAATGTTAGTTAAAATTTTGTAAAACAGTAAACTAGAACTATAAAGTATAAACTATCTTAGGGTGCGTTTGGTATCCCACTATGGGAATAAGACTATCACTATGAAAGTGATTAAAGGTGTTTGTTTAAGATGAGGGGGCCCACCACTATGGTAATGAATGATATATATAATCCATACTCCATATACATCAAAATAGCTAGGTATAGATCTTTCATAGGTGTAGGTGAGGGACCCACCACTACTATCAAACTCATACCCATTGTCATTCATGGCAGCATACCAAACGCACCCTTAGAAACACCAACTAATATAGTTCTATGCACTATTATAACTTAGAATCATAAGTTGATCGCGTTGTAAATCTTTGCTATATTACTATAGATATAGATATAGAATTTAAAAGGAAAACTTATCGGTAAAGTCTCAATCTTTTTCATTCGTTCCATCAAATGTAATAATAAAGTCTAATAAATCATGAAATCATGAAACACTACATATTAAATATAATAAAAAAATATACATAATAGAACTAGTTCGGCCCGATGGTTTAACCAATGACCTGGTGAACCTGACTAAGCCAGGTCGATAAAAAAACGATTTTTAAAACATTGGTTGTGGGTATACGGTCTAACATACATACCACATGTATATACGTATAGAGTAATATCAAATGTGTTCTCGAACCTATAGTAAACGTTTATAGTAACATTTCACTACTCATTTTACTTTATATAAAGGGTTAAGTCCATAGAGTTGAGATCTATATAGAACTCATATTTGTCATAGAACCAATGAACTAATTATAGTCATCCATTTTTTATCCAAATTAATAAAAAATTATTTTTACATTTTTTAAAACAATATATCTTGCAAATCGGTAAATATTCAAGCTACAAAAAATACACAATCATGGATTTGAATTAAATTATCTTTCTATAATATGCATTGTTATATACTTTAAAATGACGAAGTTTTTTTTTAATTTCGTCTGTAGGAAAAATCACACGCATGTGAAAAAATCAAATCACATGTGAATTTTACAAATCACATGTGATTTTTACAAATCACATGTGATTTTTCCTGAATGAAATTTTTTTTAAAAAAAAGTTAAAAGTATATACAATCATATCTATAGAAAGATAATTTAATTCTCGTCGAATATATGATTTTTTAGTAGCGATTGATTAACGGTTTGTGAGATATTTATTTTTTTTAAAAAGGGTGAATATATTTTTATAAAAGAACTGAGTGGCTATGATTGTTTGATCGGTTATATGACAAATATGAGTTCTATATTGAACTTTTCTCTAAGTCCATATATTAGCAACATATTTTTACCATTTTACATATCTTAGTAACTAACTTATTTTATTACCAATATAGTCATTGAAACCAGTTAATTTTTGAAAATATAGTAAATATGACCTGCTGATTTTTCAAGTAGATAAATAATTTTTTTTAAATCTTAAATCTTTTTCTACCTCATTTTTTTTTTCTAATCCATTTATTTCATTTTTCTACTGATGAGTGATGATAGATACAGACCCAACAAATAGTTCAAGAATCCCTACCACTTCGGAGCTTATGAGTTCATACTCATCATTATTGTTTCATACGCCCAAATGGTAAAGCTAATTGCTAAACAATTAAAACTATATGGGACGCAAGTTTCAGAAAATGAATAAATAACAACACAACTAAAATTTCTTGATGCTCAATCAAAACCTTAAAAATTTAATTAACAATCTTTAGAATTGTTTTACGTGGCTTCGGTTGAATTTATGGTTGTTTGCTTATGTGGTTTTGAGAAAGGGGTTTGAATATGGATCATGGCAACTTGGATATTTTGATACTGTAATATCTAGATTTATGAATATGGATTTGTGCCAACTTGTAGTCTTAAGGTTTTCTTGGTTATTTTGTTACCGTTAGTTTTAAGTGTGGCATGTGAGGTGGTGAGGTGCGGTCGTCGTTACCAGAGGCGTGTGAACCGTGTTGCCTGAGAAGATACGTGAAGGGGACGAGTTTTGGCAGATACGTTTGGATCAAAGTTATAAATAGCGTGAGGCGTAGCATGGCGGCATGACTAAGCCTCACGCTTTTGCGCCTAAGGCGAAGCTTTTATGTTTATAAGGCGTGACATAAAGCGGCAGAAAGTATGAAAATATTTATATATTCATATCATAATTCATATATATCGAGTTTACAAAAACATGTGGCATAAGGCGGCGTAGCGGCATAGCGTGGCGGCATGACGAAACCTCAAGCATTTGCGAGGCCTTTGTGAGCCTTTTAGAACAGTGGTTTGGATAGAGGTTTGATATGGGTGATGTGTACAATACTGTGATATGTAAATATCCACGTAAGAATAAAATTTAAATATATATTTGGTGGTAACTGATTTTACATGATGAGCCGGTACCATGTTATCATATTCACTATAAAGAGGTGATTTGTACACTTCATTAAATGATTTGTACATTCAAATTATTTGTCTTTTAACATTTATGACCTTTATCACTTTTAATTATATTCACTCATGTAAGGGTAGATTTGTCAAAACACAAACATTTAAAGTGTGTAAATCATTTAATAAAGTATACAAATCACCTCCCTTCACTATAGGTAATACTATACAAACCTCTTCTAGAATGTCAAATCAGGGTAGGTTTTGTACTTTTATTCATTTAGTTCTTCTGGCTTTCAGTATAATACATATTTTTTCATACTGGTTTACATTACGTATTTGCTTTTTAGATTGACTTATTAAACTTTATTTTTTTGTTTCATACTTGCAGGTTTATAGTTTTTTGATATAAATAAATTATAAAAATAAAAAAAGTAATAAAAAAAATAAAAAAAATCGCAAAAAAAGAAGGAGATGCCCTAGAAAAAATGAGGTTTGCATTAACCTACCCCAGTCACTATATTGTTACAAATTTGAAACTTTGGTTCACTAGATTGTTAATAAAATAAGTTGGTTATCTAGATGTGTAAAATGGTGACAGTATGTTGCTAATATATTGACTTAACCCTGATTACGAACAATAGTTTGAGTTTGTTAAATGTCAAAAGCATCCCTTCATCTTTTAAAAAATTACAAATTAATCCTTAAACCTAGTAAGTATTAACCTGTATAATATACTCCCTCCGTCCCATTTTTATTGTCCAGTTTGACTTTGACCAGTCTTTCTTGTTCAACTTTGACCATTAATATATTTATTTGTGTTATATAATACTTGATGAAAATTATACCAATGAAAAATACATTTAAAACTCAATACATTCATATATTTTTCATCAAGTATTATATAACACAAACGAAAATAATTATGGTCAAAGTTGAAGTAAAAAGACCAAAAAAGTCAATAGCGGACAATAATTTTGAGACGGAGGGAGTAACAAATTGTTGAATTTATTAACATACTCCTATAAAACAATATGCTTTTACACATTGATTTATATTTTAACATCCTTTTAAGTTTCGTATTATAACAAATTAACTCATAAGCATATTAAACTCTATATACTCATTTGCCTCATAGTTTTTTATTAATTTTTATTTCTTTTTGAAAAGAAACATATTATTGTTTCAACTTTTTTTTTTACTTACAAAAATGAATTACTTTGTATTTACAAAATAAATGTTTTTCTCTCGCCGTCAACACGTGAGTAAACCTCTATACAGTTGGAAAAACAAAAACTATAAAATGAAGAAATAAACAAGTTTTAAACATCACAAGTTCACAACGAAAAGTATTACATGATTGAGTAGGTGCTATCTAGTAGAATTATTTATTTCTTGAATTGGACATGGCTATACCTAGGCCCAACCTTTAAACTGAGTAGGTCCACTAATATAATGTTCATTTTTTTTTTAACTATAACTTTCATTAGAAACCAAAAAGGCGACCCCAAAACCAGGGCCCCCAACAACAAACGACACTACTTACACGAAACTATATTTACACCAGTTCTCCCAAGACATCGACTTATGCCTACCTCTATTGGAGAACCATAAGTAACCTACCGCCTTCACCTCGCTAAGAATGTTACTCGCATTAACCGACTTGTTAGAGAATCTAAGCTCATTCCTCGCCTTCCAAAGAGCCCAACATCCTATAACAATCAAACCTTGAAAAACCTCTTTAGCCATACCTTTTAAGCCCGCGAAGTTGTGAAGCTCGAGCAAGTCACCAAAGGAGAAAGCATAAATGTTTGGGACCTTGCACCATTGACTGATTCCCTGCCATACAACCGAAGCCACATAACACGAGGTAAAAATATGGTCCACCGACTCATCCGCAAACCCACATATCTGACACTTAGGATCAGCAACCGGAACATGCCTCATCAAAAGAGAAACCGAAGTCGGAATCCCTCCTAAAGCCGCACGCCAGGCGAACACGTTGCATTTAACAGGGATCCATTTGCACCAGTTCAGCACGAAATTGTTGCTGGCGTCAATTCCTGCCAACAGAAATTTCTTAACTTCAGCCACCAAAAACTTTCCTTCAACATTCCCGAGCCACTGCCATCGATCCTTGCGACTAGAAAACACCCCCGACAGCCCTTCGATCAACCCATTCAGCATGGCCAATTGCCCCCTGACTTCGCTCTCGATCAACCTTTGTTTCCACTTCCACATAACCGAGACATGCCCACCCGATTCATTAATCCTCTCCTTTACCTTACATTTCTTATATCTTTCCAGCCTAAATAGCTCAGGTGCCATATCTTTAAGCGGCATATCCGACATCCAAGGATCAGTCCAAAAAGCGATGTCCGACCCATCTCCAACAACCCCTTTAAACATCCTTCGAAAAGGAACTCCTTCGACCACCGTGTTAGCCATAGATTTAACGATGGCTTTCTAGACTCCACTGCTATTTTTGCTAGCAGGGATAAAATCCCAATTCCTGTTACTAGTATGAATGGCCTCAACTACATTTTTCCAAAGACTATTATTTTCATTCTTGTACCTCCATCCCCATTTGGCAAGGAGGGCCGAGTTAGCAACTTGAAGCTTACATAAACCCAGACCCCCTTTATCCTTAGGCAAAGCTACCTTATCCCACGCGACCCAATGCATTTTCCGATTCGAGCTAGACCCTCCGCATAGGAACCTCCTTATATAAGATTCCAAGTCCTTGATCACTTTTTTAGGAGCTTTATAAAGAGAAAAGTAGTAGTTCGGAAGGCACTCCATCACAGATTTAATTAAAGTGAGCCTACCCCCGATCGATAAAGAGGAAACCTTCCATTTCGACAAGCGTTTTTCAAACACCTCGTACAACACCCTCCAGCTATTCACACGGTTCATATTGGCACCGACCATAAGGCCTAAATAACGAAACGGGAACTCCCCCACTAAACAACCAATCGAATTAGCCACTTCTTCCACCTCCATCGTGTTGACTCCAATGCCAAAAATATTGGATTTATCCAAATTGATCTTCAAACCTGAGCAGAGATGAAAACACCTCAAGATTCTTATAACATTCCTAATGTTCACCTTCGACCAATCTCCCAAGATCACCGCGTCATCCACAAAAAACATATGAGATAACACCACACCCCCATTTGGCAACCTTATCCCTTCGACCTTCCCTACATTCCAAGCATTCTCGATCATACACGATAGCCCTTCCATAACAAGAATAAACAAAAAGGGCGAGATTGGGTCCCCCTGCCTCATCCATTTGCTGCATTGGAACTCAAAAATGTAGCGCCATTGACCAGCACCGAAGACCTCGCTGATCTCAGAATCCCCATAACCCACCCACACCAAACCTCCGAGAATCCCATTCTCCTCATAATCTCTATAACGGACTTCCAGTTAACATTATCATAGGCCTTTTCGAAGTCGATTTTGAACATAAATGCTTGTTTCTTCGCCCTTTTGCACCAAGTAACCACTTCATTGACAATGAGAGGCCCGTCCAAGATGGATTTGTAATTAACAAAAGCATACTGGGACTCCGAAACCACTGATCCCACAACCCGTTTAAGTCTTTCAGCAAGCACCTTCGAGATAGATTTACTAATAACCCCAACCAAATTGATGGGCCGATAATCGTTGAGACTCACCGGGTCATTGGTCTTCGGAATGAGAGTAATGTGAGACACACCGCTCCTTTTTCTTATCTCTCCAGTCTCAAAAAAGTGGTCGAAACAGTTTTTAAAATCGGCCTCGAAGATCGACCAAAAGTGTTTGATGAATTTAAAACTCAACCCGTCCGGGCCTGGTGCCCGATCATCCCCACAACAAAAAACCGCCCTCTTAATTTCTTCCAAAGTAAATGGCTGAGTCAAAGAATCCCTATCACTATCCGCGAGCTTCTTAAAATTCTCACACTCTAAACTTGGCCGACACTCATACGTTTCAGAAAACCTGTTCCTATAAAAATTAAGAATTTCTCTTTTAATAATACCTGGCTTCTCGACCCAAAGCCCATTAACATTAAGGCCAAGGATAAAGTTTGCCGCAATCCTGCTATTGACCAAGCCATGAAAGTATTTGGAGTTTTCGTCCCCGTCAACCGCCCATTTAGACCTCGCTCGCTGTTTAAGGTCCAAACACCTTCTCGTTTCAACCGACTTTATCACCTTTTTGCATTCCCCCAGCGTCCACTCCTCCTCTTCATCAAGCTCCCTACTTTCCATGACTCTTTCCAACTCTTCCAATTCAGATAACGCCCCCGTCTCTTCTTCTTCTTCCTTTTTTTATCATATCGTCTCTCCAACGTTTCAGCCGGCCACAAAATAAAAGCAAACTTATTGGTGAGGATCAAGTCCGGCGTGCCATTACCCTCAAACGTCTCAACAGCTTCTCTAACCGCTTCCTCAAAACCAGGTTTAGAGAACCAAGAGTTGAACACCCTAAACGGACGAGGACCAAAATTAACCTGCTTCAAGGATAAAATAAGCGGAGAGTGGTCTGAATGAGGACCAGATATGGCTCTCAAGCAAGCACCAGGCCATTTATCGAAGAAAATGGGACACACCAACAACCTGTCCAATTTACTAAGCTTCCTACCATTATCTCTACTACACGTGAACTGTCTACCTTTCATCCCAAACTCTTTGAGCCCCGTGTTGTAAATGAACTCATTAAACTTCCTCGCCTAGCTTGCCTTAAAAACCGAATTCCTCCTTTCTTCCTGGTACCTACCCACATTGAAATCCCCCACAATAAGCCACATACCTTGATACGCATTGACCAAACCTTCAATCTTGGACCAAAGCAACTCTTTAGCAGAAGAACTCTGGGGAGCATACACGTTCATCACGTTTAAAGACTCTCCATTACCTTTAAGCTTACCTCTAACCAAAAGAAAATTCGAGTCTTTGTGACTTTCTACGCCCTCAAAAACAAGCGGATCCCACATACTCACCACGCCGCCCGCCACACCTAATCAACCTAATCGATTCCATCATAAATCTACCACCTCCCCAAAATTGCCTCACATCGGCCTCACTAACCCTAGAAAATTTCGACTCCTGGAGAGCCACAAAATTAATTCTCTCCTTCCTCCTAACAGAACCGACCCAAGGGCCTTTCACCAAGCCCCCAATACCTCTAATATTATAAGATAACACATTCATGATAAGACCACATTGTTGCCTTCAGAAACCACAACCTGCTTAACCATATCCATATGGACGGACAAGTTAACGCCAACTAACTCACCAATTTCCACCGTTTCCTCTATCTCCTTGGTCACCATACATTCCACTTGAACCGCACCCGATGCCGCCCCCGACGAATCACAGTGGTCGCCCGAAGCCTCTTCAACATAGATGTTAAGATCGAGATCATCAACAATGATCCCATCATCAACCCTGTTATTCCCATCTTCTTTCGTTAAAACCTGGTTCACACTTTCAGGATAAATACCGAGTAGTTTGTTTAAGTCAAAAGGGTCTTCGAGATCATGCCTAGATCTTTTCTTGTGCCTAATAATCTCTTCACTAGGAAGGTTAATGGACTTATGTTTCACAGGCCCAATTACTTTTTTCTTTTTACCACCTTTTCCCACCGAAGTAAAATTAAAATACTTATTCCTTTCCACGTCAGCAGCCTTAAAATGAGAATCCATGCATGCATGGGATAGGTTCGTTTCCCCAGATTTAACACTCCCGCCGTCAACATTTAATGTCTCGTTCTCCCGAAATTCTCCTTCTTCCAAGATATCCTCCGTCCCCTCCTCTTCCCCTTTTCCGTCGTCAACCTCCTTTTCCGTTTGATTTTCCGACGGCCGTTGCTCATCTTGCTCCTTGTCAGTTTGGTAGACCTCATTCACCATTCCTTTCACCACCCTAGTACATTCCGGATCCCATTCTCTAAGGTCCTCAACAACCCATACCTTGAAAGCCTTGTCTCTCCACCTAAGGTGGATATAATCCGAAATAGGAGCTCCCTCGCCTACCAAGACTCCTACACCAATGGCCGAAAGATTCCCATCTTCCAAGCACACTTGTGTCGCATGGACCACCTCACCAAACTTACCAGCTATACTATCAAAAACATCATTCACCGCCATGTTGAGGGGCACTCCATGAATCTTAAGCCACGCCAACCGCTCAAAAGGAAACGATTGACCCTCCCACCTGACTAACGCAGTGAACCATTTCGACCATTCTTCACTCTTTATGAGAAACTCATCCGCCACGAGACAGTTAACAAACTTGAGCATAAGCGCCAGCCCACCAATGTAGATTATCTCGACTCCCTCCATCCCACCATCCCCAAGAATCCTTCCCATCGCCACGAGAGTCTTAACGTCAACCGCCCTTCCAATCAGCGCATTCCCATACATCTCCGAGAAGGCTGATGTATACATTGGCACCTCCAATGTCTTATCAACACATCCAGCCGCCTGGGCACCGTTGTTCTTAGGCTTCCCACCAAGAGCCTCTTTGAAAGACATGCCAACACCTGGGTAAGAAACCTTAGGATTAACCGGATTCTGCTTGTTCATGTCTTTCCTTCCCTTCTCGTTATTCCTATTATGGCTCGCCTCCGTCTCCCACATCCCAGTGTTTTCATTAGCAAACTTCGCAATGTTTACCTTCAACCTACACGAGCCCATTTTAATTCCATTCAATCTCTTCTCCAATTCTATCGCATTCCTCACCCTCTTGAACGAAACAAAACCAAACCTATTCCCTTCTTTATCCCTTTTCCTTGCAATATATGTTCCCACAATATTCCCAAAGTCACTTAAGCAGCTCTTGACCTCCCAAGGGACACACCCGTTAGGTATGTTGGAAATATAGTACTTCGTTATGTCTGAGATCTTCTCACCATTCTCCCTCCGCCTGTTACCATTTCGCCTATGAGTGACTTCCTGCCAAACCCCTTCGTTTTCTCTCATGATTAATCATATTTTAATTTATGAGAACAATTTCATATCTTCCCTCATTAAATTTAAAATTTTCATATTTTTTTTTGAACAGCAAGCATATACTATTAAAGACCACAAAATTTTTACAATACAAAGCAAGACTAAATATACAACAAGTTGATTGCATACAAGGACTCCCATACCGCAAACCCATTATGGGCAACAAGACCAAATGACAATACACAACAATTGACCTAAACTCATATTTACTCAAACATTTTTTAAGAAGATGGTATATTATGCATTCAATGGTTGTTCTTTGAGCATATATGAAATTAATCATGAAAGTATAGGGAGATATGAAATTCATCTAATTTGCGAGATTACGCAATAAAAAATAGTTTCCGAGTTACAATTTCAAAAAATGTTTTTTTTTCTCTTTATTTAGTGTTATACTACGTCACGATTTTAAAATGATTTCGTGTACTCTTTGGGTAGTATTTGAAAGTAGAATGCAAATCGGAGAAATTAACAAGGTACTAACGCGTGTGGTAAATGAGAAAAATGTAACTAAATATTATGGAAAACAATGTTTTTCGTGACAATAACTTTATAGATGACAAAAGTTTTGGTTAAATATTGTAAACCATAGTAATACAAGCTATTTCATATAGAATACAAAAAATGGGTATCTAGTTAAAAGAAAATCAATATGAAATTTTATTTGGAGGGAAAAATCTTTTAATTTGTAATTATATCCGTTCCTTTATTTATTTATTTTTATTTATTTATTGTAAGTAACTGAAAGTTTTCTTGACATTAAAAAGAAATAGTTTTCATAAATCAAATATGGATCTTGGATTAAATTATCATTAAGGTTAATTTAGTAAGTTTATTTAATTTAATTGAAAATTGATAGATTTGAGTCTTATTTGTATATGTAGTATAGACTAGATGGATACTCGCGCAAAAGTTTATAACGGCAAATAATTATGCTTGCGAACTTGTGGTTCTGGTGTGACATTTTACGGGTACAATTTGTAGTGATTGCGAGAATAAAAAAAGTATATAAGTTAGAGACTAAAAATGATAAAAATTTATGGATGATAGAATATTTAAGCTATTAATTTAATTATAGATGTTGTTACCATTTTTAGTTAAAGGTATATTAGGTATGTCACATTACTTATTTTTAAGTTTTAAGTTTTAAGAAAAACATATACGTGTTTTATATTTAGGATAGATTAATAATAAGTAAATATGTCAATCAAAGAGACATAGTTATGTTAACATGTTTTGCTTTGTTTCGGTTTTTTTCTTATTCCCCCTTTCTTTTATTTTTATTTTTATTTTTTTCAATAGAAAGTCACTATGTAAATATGTTGCTACTAGTAAGATGCTATGAGTTATAATACCTGTAAACCAACATGTACCCTAGTGAAGATCCAACCTTCAAAATTATTTGATATTCAACGAATTCCTAGCCACAAGGTGGTACTAGTTCTTAACAGACCATGTTGATTTGCTATAAGATTTTGTAAATTGCTTTGACCCTATGGAGGAGTGTTTCGTACAAGTGGTGACGAGATGAATTAATAGTGACAAACATACCACGTTTACTACACGGAAACTCGTGTATAGAGGTGACAAAATAATTTGATATAACGGGTTATGTAACGAGGCAAAATGAGTTGGAGTCAAAACGGTAATACTGTCTTTGTCTAGTTAACATTTTCTTATCATATACTGCATATTTTAATTTAAGATTAATTTCATATATCTCACCTTACAAAAAAAAACTGTTATTGTCCACGTATTCTAAGATCATTTAGGGACAAAACTTTATCTACATACCAAGGGACCAATCCCCACCTTTCATTCATTTTGATCTAATGGCTTAGATTAAATCTGATTTTTACACTGCAGGGGTATTTTAGTCAATATAAAAAGAATTTTTTATCTTTCTTTCAGTTAAACGCTATTTAATTTTCACACACACAAAGTGTGTGTCTCTTTCTATTCTCTCGTTTTTTTCATCTTCTTCATCAGTTAATCCTAATTCGTTATCAATTAAACGATTCTTTCATGGATTCGATTCTAAATTCTTCAGTTTCTTCTGATCCTTCTTCTTCTATAACTGAATCTGCAACTGAATCTGATCGTTCCTCTTCTGATCCTTCTTCTTCTACAACTGAAAGCGTCGTTGTTTCAGAATGAATCTGCATTCGAAGATATTGTTGTTGGTGATGATGTTTCTGCTAAGTATACGGAGGAGATTGTAGCTTATGAACACGGTGATGAATCCGCAGCTATTAAGAGTAAGATGCGTTTAATTTTTGTTTTTCATTGTGTTTTTTCTGTTTGAATAACAGTTTTAATCTGTGAATAAGCTATTTAGTTAGGTTAATATTGAATTAAGCAGTTTTAATCTATTTTAGATTGAGTTAGCAGGTGTTAAGTTAGTTTCAAAATTTGTGAATAAGCTATTATTTAGCTTTAGATTGATCTAAACTGTTAGTTTAGTGTTACGTGTAGGAGATGGATAAGGTGTTAATCATTTTAATGCTCTGAATAAGCGATTAGTTTTGTTTAGATTCAAATTAAGCTGTTAATTAGTTTTTTATGAATTAAGTATATTAAGCTTTGAATAAGCTATTAGTTTATGCTTTGATTGAATTAAGTAGTTTAAGCTTTTTGAATAAGCTATTAGTTATGTTTTGATAAGCACTTTTTATTTTGCATCACATTTGATATTGTTGGAAAATTTAGTGCACTTGTGGGAATAGTTCACACCTTGTAATGGGTTAGGAGGTACGGAGTGTACACCCATAAGGTCCATGAACACCCTGACTCTTGTAGTGGTTTGTATTGGTAGTGCTTGGTGAAAGTACTGTTGTGGTTACCACTGATTATGAGTGTTTCCACTGAAGCAGTACTTCCACTGGATCAGTGTTTCCACTGAAGTGGTATTTCCACTGAAGTGGTGTTTCACTGAAGTAGTGTTTACACTGAAGCAGTGGTGTTTCCACTGAGCAGGTGTAACCACTCGATAGCACTATGAAACTACTAATGAAAGTACTGAAGCTTGTAACGGCTTTGACCTATTCAAGTGGCATTTAAAGCTTAATGACCACGTTTTAATTGGTCATGTAACCACTAACGGCTATAATGGGGATAATTATGAGGCTATTAATGGGCGATTAATACTCATAATTCCATTGAATTAGCCAAGAGTATTATCCTATAAATAGGATATCGGATTATGCATGAAGGGAGATACACAGAAAACACTAAACACTTATAAGCGAAAGGGTTATAGAATTGTGCCTAATTCTCTAACTGCATTTGGTCTTATCCCAAGTAGATATTCGTGATACCCAGGCATTAGGGTCGAATAGTTTACTTTGGAAAGTGATCACACGATTCCAAGTGATATCCGGTAACCACCTAGTGGTATTTGTTACTGCTGACTAATTGTTTGTTTCTGCTGAAGAGTTGCACATTACTGCTGAAGTTGATTATCTTACCCTGCTGCTGGGAGATACACCCCAACAATCAAAGTAAACTATTTTGTGATAATCAATGGCAACTGCTGCAATGAAACACATGGCTTCAAACTTTGCTAAGCTGGACAAGTTTGAAGGGGTAGACTTTAGGAGGTGGCAGAAGAAGATGCATTTCTTCTTTGTCAAGCATGAGTGTGGTTTATGTGCGACTACACCAATTCGATGATGGTGATGATGCCACTGTGGAGCGATCGGAGGAGGAGCAAATTGGAGAATGATGACTACATATGCAGAGGTCTTATTCTCAATGGTATGTCTGATTCTCTGTTTAATATTTATCGAACTTTGAATCTTCCAAAGAACTGTGGGACTCTTTGGATGCCAAATATATGGTTGAGGATGCATCAAGTAAGAAGTTTCTTGTTAGTAATTTCACAAATTACAAAATGACTGATTCAAGACCAGTTATGGAACAATACAATGAACTTCTTGGAATACTTGGAAGGTTTACACAACACAATATGAACATGGATGAGGCCATTAAAGTCTCTTGTGTCATTGACAAACTCCTTCCTTCTTGGAAAGATTTCAAGCATACCTTGAAACATAAGAAAGAGGAGTTAACTCTGGTTGAGTTGGGCAGTCATCTGCGCATTGAGGAATCTCTCAAGATGCAGGATAATGACAAGCCAAAGAGTAGCAATGCTACTTTGGACCATCTGTTGTCAATATGGTAGAGCATAACAACTCCACCAGGTACAATGACAACAAAGGTAAACGCAAATATCATGACAACACAAGGGCAGATCCCAACAAGAAGGCAACACCTACTTGTTGGAAATGTGGCAAGACTGGTCACATTAAAAGGGACTGCAAAGGGGTTAAAGTTGGTGGTAAAGCCAATGGATCAGGCACTAATGGTTCAGGGAGTGGTGGATCAACCAACTCACTGAAAGGTCAAAATATGTTTAATAAGTCTTTTCAGATTTATTATGTTACATATGTATCTGAATCTTTTTATGTGCAGGATGATGATGTTGCGTGGTGGGTTGACTCTGGTGCAACAGTTCATGTGTGTAAAGATAGAAGCTGGTTCAAGACTTATGAGTCACTGAATGATGGTTCTATTCTTCACATGGGAAATGAGTCAACAGCCTTGGTGCATGGTCGTGGTTGTGTAGATCTTAATTTTAGTTCGGGAAAGATTGTAACTTTGTTTAATGTTATTCATGTTCCTGATATAAGGAAGAACTTGGTTTCAAGTAGTGTTTTGAATAATCATGGATATAAACAAGTTATTGAATCTGATAAATTTGTTCTTTCTAAGCATGGTGTTTTTATTGGTTTTGGTTATTTATGTAATCAAATGTTTAGGCTTAATGTTACCACTGACGTGTTATTTCACTTTTGTGACCACATATGAACAGACTGACTCTACCCTATGGCATGCTAGACTTGGTCATGTTCACTATAAACAAGATATGTCTAGGGATGGTTTAATCCCTGCTTTTGACATGGACACTGAAAAGTGTAAAACTTGCATGTTGACCAAGATAACCAAGAAACCCTTTTAGGGTGTTAGTCGTGAGACTAAGCTCTTGGAGCTGATACACAGTGACCTGTGTGATTTGCATGCCACTCCTTCTTTGGGGAATAAGAAGTACTTTGTGACATTTATTGATGATGCTTCTAGGTTTTGTTATGTCTATTTGTTACATACAAAGGATGAAGCATTAGATAAATTCAAAGTGTTTAAAACTGAAGTTGAATTACAACTTGGGTCTTTGATCAAAAGATTAAGGACTGATAGGGGAGGTGAGTACATGGATACTCTGTATTTTCAGTCTGTTGGTATAATCCATGAAACGATTGCCCCTTATACTCCTCAGCAAAATGGTATTTCTAAAAGGAAAAACAGGTCTTGAAGGAGATGGTTAACTCCATGTTGTCCTATTCAGGACTGAGTCAAGGGTTCTGGGGTGAAGCTATGTTAACAGCTTGCTATTTATTAAATAGGGTTCCCAACAAAAGGAACAAGGTTACCCCTTATGAACTGTGGACTAAAAGGAAACCCAACCTAAACTATCTCAGTGGTCGGGGTTGTAGAATTTGTAAGACTCCCGATCCAAAGCAAAAGACTTTGGGTGAAAGAGGCATTGACTGCATCTTTGTTGGATATGTTGAGCATTCCAAGGCTTTTAGGTTCTATGTTATTGAACCTAATGAATATGTTTCAGTTAACTCTATAATTGAATCAAGGGATGCAGACTTTGATGAGAATAGATTCTCATCAGTCCCAAGACCAAGTCAGAGGATTCCTAATGGAACTCTTGACACTGGTGTATCAAAGGTCCCGATGATAAACCATCGGTGGTCCCTGATGAGGTTGTGGTTCAACAACCTGTGCTCAGGAAGAGCAAAAGGGTCAGGACTCCAAAGTCATTTGGACCTGAGTTTCAACTATACTTAGTTGAAGGAACAAGGGATGAGGTCTCGGACCAATACTCCTATTGCTTCATTGTTGAGGATGATCCCAAGACATTTGAAGAAGCAATGAAGTCCCGGATATTGCTTTCTGGTAAGAAGCAATCAATGATGAGATGGATTCCATCATGGGGAACAACACTTGGGTGTTGGTTGATCTACCTCCTGGTTGCAAACCTCTAGGTTGCAAATGGATTTTCAAAAAGAAAATGAAGGTAGATGGAACTATTGAAAAGTTCAAGGCTAGATTAGTTATTCAGGGCTTTAAACAAAAGTCGGGGATAGACTATTTTGATACTTATGCCCCTGTGGCTCGTATCAGTTACCATAAGACTGCGATTGCTATGGCATCTATTCATCTGATTATTCATCAAATGGATGTGAAGACAGCTTTCTTGAATGGTGAATTGGAAGAGGAGGTTTATATGAACCAACCTCGGGCTTCATCTTGCATGGCAATGAAAACAAGGTGTGTAAACTGATTAAGTCTCTTTATGGACTTAAGCAGGCACCTAAGCAATGGCATCAAAAATTTGATGAAGTGGTTTTGTCTAGTGGTTATGTTCTTAACCAGGTTGACAAATGTGTATATAGCAAATTTGATGATTCAGGTAAAGGAGTCATCATTTGTCTATATGTTGATGACATGTTGATTTTTGCCTTGACCAAAATCAGGTTGACCTGATAAAGGAATTTTTGTCATCAAGGTTCTCCATGAAAGACATGGGGAGGCTGATGTTATCCTTGGTATAAGGATTAAACATGAAAGTAATAGAATTTCTATCTCTCGGTCTCATTATATTGAGAAGGTGTTGAGGAAATTCAATTACTTTGATTGTACTCGATGAGTACTCCCATGGATACTTGTGAGAAGCGATGCCTAATCATGGCAAGGCGTATCTCAACTTGAGTATTCTAGGGTAATTGGTACTGATGTATGCCATGACTTGTACAAGACCGATATTGGTTTTGTAGTGGGAAAATTGGCAGGTATACTAGTAATCCTAGTGCTCATCAGCGGCAAGCAGTTCAAAGGGTATGAAGTATTTGAAGAGAACTATGGATTATAGTCTCTCATATCTTGGTTACCCATCAGGTGTTGGAAGGTTACACTGATGCAAGTTGGATCAGTGACACTGAAGACAATTCGTCTACCAGTGGCTGGGTATTCCTACTTGGTGGAGGTGCAATTTCTTGGGCATCCAAGAAACAAACTTGCATCACCAGTTCAACAATGGAATCTGAATTTGTGGCTTTAGCAGCTGCTGGTAAAGAAGCTGAATGGTTGAAAAACTTGCTCCTGGAGATTCCATTGTGGCCTAAACCTATAGCACCTATTTCTATCCGGTGTGATAGTGCAGCTACATTGGCTAAGGCTTATAGCCGGATGTACAATGGTAAGTCTAGACACTTAGGTGTCGGACATAGCATGATTCGTGAGCTTATCATGAATGGGGTGGTATCTATAGAGTTTGTGAGATCTCAACAGAACTTAGCTGATCACGACTTGGTTATAAAGTCTGCTAAAGGGATGGGTTTAAGTCCAACTTAGTCACTGAATGCTAGGACACCCAACTCCCTCCTGAGGAAACTTAGGAGCTGAGTTCAATGTGGAAAGTTGAACATTCAGTGGACTGGAGCACATGTTTTATTTACATCCCAAGGTTGTGCTCAGAACCTGCTGAAAGGAGGATGAAGTCTTTACTTCTTAATGGTTAATTTTCTTTGAAAAAGTGCTTGGCAGGAGCATGAATAAAGAGGAACCACCTATGTAAATGTTGAAGTTTTGCCGCTTCAGGAAGCTTTGGACTTTTAGCTTTTACAACATTTATGAATTTGGATATGGACACATGGCTTGTATAGTGTCGGGAGCTTTTAAGTGTTTGAAAACTTGTGTGTATTTTATCTTCAGGTATTCAAATGGGTTGAAGGGTTCAATTCTTAGAACACCATGATTCTCGAATATTTGAAACGTGTAAATTACTAAGATGGAAATTCAATCCTCAGGACATTTTCATTTATGCACATGTTTTGCTTAATGTTTAATTTTCATGCAAAGGAAGTGAACTAAATTTGGGGAGGATTGTTGGAAAATTTAGTGCACTTGTGGGAATAGTTCACACCTTGTAATGGGTTAGGAGGTACGGAGTGTACACCCATAAGGTCCATGAACACCATGACTCTTGTAGTGGTTTGTATTGGTAGTGCTTGGTGAAAGTACTTGTTGTGGTTACCACGATTATGAGTGTTTCCACTGGCGATACTTCCACTGGATCGTGTTTCCACTAAGTGGTGTTTCACTGAAGTAGTATTTACACTAAGCAGTGGTGTTTCCACGGCAGTGTAACCACGATAGCACTATGAAAATCTGATGAAAGTACTTGAAGCTTTAACGGCTTTGACCTAGTCAAGTGGCAGTTTCAACTGCTTAATGACCACGTTTAATTGGTCATGTAACCACTAACGGCTATAATGGGGATAATTATGAGGCTATTAATGGGCCAATTAATACTCATAATTCCATTGAATTAGCCAAGAGTATTATCCTATAAATAGGATATCTGATTATGCATGAAGGATACACAGAAAACACTAAACACTTATAAGCGTAAGGGTTATAGAATTGTGCCTAATTCTCTAACTGCATTTGGTCTTATCCCAAGTAGATATTCGTGATACCCAGGCATTAGGGTCGAATAGTTTACTTTGGAAAGTGATCACACGATTCCAAGTGATATCCGGTAACCACCTAGTGGTATTTGTTACTGCTGACTAATTGTTTGTTTCTGCTGAAGAGTTGCACATTACTGCTGAAGTTGATTATCTTACCCTGTTCTGGGAGATACACCCCAACAGATATCATATGTGATATCACATATGATATATCACATGTGATATCACATATGATATATCACATGTGATATCACATTTGATATATCACATGTGATATCACATTTGATATCACATATGATATTACATGTGATATATTTCTGTTACATACAGCACATATGTTATATCATATGTGATCATAAGAAGTTGTTTTTGTTTATTTCATTTTTACTTGATCGATGTTTTTATTTTGTACTTTTTTGTTTTTTCAGAACTGAATGCTTTGAAAACTCCTGAATCATTTTCTACTCACTCTAATTTTGATACTCCTGGTGGAACGGTTTATTATATTCCTAAAGTTCATGTGGACGTTTTACTAGCTAAGGGCAATGTTTTTAATTCGGTTGATGAGTGCATTAGTGCGTATATGAAATATGCTTCAAAAGCAGGGTTTGTGGTTAGGAAATCATGTCAGAAAAGGTTGAGGAGCGGTATTGTTAAGCAAAAGTATCTAGTGTGTAATAGGGAAGGTTGTCCTAAGGGAATTCATGTAGACACACTAGATTTAGAGAATAGTGACAAGCAGAAGAGAAGTTCGAACCTGCATATCACAGGTTGCAAAGCACGTGTGATGTTTGAGTTGATTCATGGTTCTACAAAGTATAGGTTGACTGTTTTTGATAGTATACATAACCATGAGCTTGAACGTAAAGAATATAAGCATTTGTCAAAGACCGAAAGACAGTTAACATATGTTGAGCAGTTGTTTATTGTTAAAGCTGCGAGCGTGAATATAGGTGCAACGAGAGCTCATCACTTGTTGACTGGTTTGAAGGGATCGTATTTGCTTGTTCATGGTACAACTGTTGACTTTAAGAACTTCTTTAGGAGTGTGAATTGTTATATAGGCGATAGTGATGCTCAGATGCTTATAGCTAAGATGGAAAATAGACAGAAGCATGTTCCAGATTTTTCGTTTGATTACTTGGTTGAGAATGCTGAGCTTTCGGCAATTTTCTGGGCTGATGAAGTTTCCAAGTACAATTACAAAGAGTTTTGTGACGTTGTCTCTTTTGATGCTACGTCAGGGACAAATAAGTAAGTTTTTGAGTGATATATATGATATTTTATTGTATTACTTGTATTTTGTCTTCGTATTTGTTCTTTTTTTTAACTATTTTTGTTTTTGTTTTTCAGGTACAAAATGATGTTTGTTCCTTTTACAGCAATTGATAATCATAGGAAGTGTGTTACGGTTGCTGCAGGCTTGCTGAAGAATGAGACTGCAAACTCTTATATTTGGTTGCTCAAAGCATTTATAAAAGCTTTTGGTAAAGCTCCTAGTATCGTTGTCACTGATCAGGACGGGGCTATGAGAAAGGCGATTGAACAAGAATTTTCTGGATCGAAACACAGATTGTGTATGTGGCATATTACACAAAAGCTTCCTGGAAAGGTATGTTGTGTGCTTTCTTGTATTTTCTTTTGTTATATCATATGTGATACTTTATGTGCTTTCTTGTATTTTATTTTGCTTTCTTTGTAGTTCCTAATGATTTATCATATGTGATATTTCATACTTTTTTCATTTTGGTAAATCATTTGTGATATTTGTTTGCAGATATGCTCAAAGATTTATGATCACACAGACTTTAAAAGGAAATTCAATCAAATTGTGTGGAATATGTATATTGGTCCTGATGAGTTTGAGTATCAATGGGGGAAGTTATTAGATGAGTTTAATTTGCATAATCATAAGTGGTTAACAAAGATGTTTCGCATACGCTCTTGTTGGATTCCTACTTTTTTTGTGGACTCTCCTTTGTGTGGTTTGATGAGGACAACTTCTAGGTGCGAGTGAGAATTCCTTTTTCTCTCATTTTACTAATTCTGGTTCGACTCTCATGAATTTTATGAATTGTTTTGAGACGGCAATGGAAAACAGAGGCATATACAAGAGAGGTTAGATCATAAGTCGATTGATTTTGTTCCTACACTTAGAACCTATCTTAAGATTGAACGTCATGCGTCAAAGGTTTATACTCGTCCCCTTTTCGAATTGGTTCAAGCTGAAATATTTGTTGGGACATGGTTTTGCCAAATAGATACCAAAAGTTTGGTTGAAGGATCTGAGGTGTCTGTTATTAAAGAGAAAAAGTTTGTTGATGAAGTAATGGAGAAGAAGAAAGCTAAGAAAAAAGGTGATGATACTGATAAAAATGAAGAAGAAGAGGAGCCGATCAACTTGTTTCACAGAGAAGATGGACTGTATAAGGTTTGTTAGTTTGTTAACCAATTTGTTTTTATATTAAAGCTTTTTTTATTGTTATTTTTTATACTTTTATAATTTTGATATATCATATGTGATATATCATATGTGATATATCATATGATATATCATATGTGATATATCATATATGATATGTCAAATGATGTATCGCATATGATCTATCATATATGATATTTGACTATATATTGTTTTTTTTTTTTGGATGGAGGTTTTGCGAAACATAGAAGATGGATCAGTTGTTTGTTCCTGTCAGCTTTTTGTTAGAGTTGGAATATTGTGTAGACACATTTTTTGTGTCTTTAAGAATGCAAATGTTGAAATGATTCCAAATCAATACATCTTGAGGCGTTGGACAAAGAACTTGATACCTGCTGGTTTGAGGAACAAAAGGAACAGGTACGGTGAGAAGAATGAGATTGTTGAGAATTATGCAAACGAGGCTACTTCTATTGTTGATCACTGTGTGCATATGTTGAGTAAAGACGAGACAAGGTTAGTTGCTTTTATTGAGAAGTTGAAGTTGCTAAAGTTAGATGTTGAAGCTGATTGCCCAAATCCTCCATCAAAGGACAAGCTTGATAATCTTGAAGAGCTTGTCGGAGTGCCAAAGCCTCCTGTAGTTGCTGTTAAGAATCCGTCTGTCTGTAAGCCCAAAGGACGTGAAAAGTCGCGTATAAAAGGTGGAAAAGAGCAAGCTATTGATGAGAGTTCAGTTAATAGGAATGCATGTTCAGTATGTGGAGCTAAAGATGGCCACAACAAAAGGACCTGTCCAAATAAGTATAGAGTACAAGATGATTTGGTTCAATCTGAAGCTACATGATAAATCTTTTTACTGTTTTTGTCCAAATAATAATTTTGTAATTGAAGTACTTTGAATCTTCTTTGATTGTTTACAGATTTTGTTTTATGAAATGGATTTTTGATTTTTTTTTTTTTGGTGTTAAGTGATTTATCTTCTCTTTGTGTTAAGTGAATTATCACATTTGATTTATCTAGTTTGTTTTTCCTGTTATATATCATATTTGATATACATACAAAATCATATGTGATACCACCATTAGCACATTTGTTGATCAGATCTCATATCATATGTTTTCAAATTGTGTTATAAAACGCGGAGTTGGTTAGCAACACCTTTTCATTGAATATATCAGTTTTGTGTAGCAAAACTTGTACAACAGCACATAAAATCCAAAATCACATCCGCAGATGTGCCGCCAAATTCATTAGATAACCATTTCAGATCTGATCACTATTCGTCAACATTGTGACATTGTACCATAAGACATAACATATTGTAGCATACGAGATAAGATTGTGACATTGTACCATAAGACATAACATACTGTTCTAACCATTCTAAATGGCATAAGCTATCTCAAATTTAACTAATCAGAAGTAAGTTTGTAAGTGCATCACCATTGTCACTCCACCTTTACCCAAAAACGAGTGACTTCCCATCTATTCGTCAGCTCCTATCATCTATCAACTGTCTCCTATCATCTATCAAGTTTTGCCTTCAAATCGCACTTGCAACATGGGTTGCCTCCTGTTCCTTCTTCTTCTTGTCTATCTGCTCCTTTATGTAGGTTTGTTTCAATGCTTTGTCAGTATGCTTCCTTGCAAACGCATGTGCTTCCTCGCTGATTTCTTCTCTCTTAATGTTAATTTCATGCGTTAACATTTTTGTTGCATACTTTACTCTCAGCTTGATTATTGCCATTGTTTGGCCTTCTTCTTCAGTTGGGAAGTTCAGCTCCCAGTTCTTTGCTGCTTCACCATTGTACATCTCCATGTGCATCATAACAAAAACCCCGCAATCAATCACATTTTGTTTTGTTGCCCATTTGACCTTTATGATTGCTGTCTTGTTTTTCTTTATCTGCTTCGCTTTTGGGTGGTTGAATGACTCCAAATACTGTGAAAATACTTTTTTCTGCACAAACAAAAGATTCAGTTTACTTACTAGTGGTTTATCATATTTGATATTTCAAACAAAGACTCAATTAACTTGCTAGTGTTTTATCATATATGATATTTAACTACCATATTTTAGTTTGTAATATTTAAAGACAATTATATCATATATGATATTTTACTGTCATATTATAGTTTCTAATATTAGATGCAATTTATGTTCTTTCCATGGCTAGTTTGAGTGACTTACCAAAACATCGCATTCTTTCTTGTATTTGGTGTCATATGTCTGCCCAGAGTTGGAGTTGTCAATGATTGCTGAAGTTCCTTTTGCTAGATTGAATACAACCAGATAGAAGTGTTCATGAGCAATCACTGGGAAGAAGGCCTGTAGAAATTGAAAGAAAATTATATTCATTTTAGCTCAAATAAAAGTCAAATCTCTTTTTCATAATAAGTAAAGTAAGTTGTTACCATTTCTACATGTTGCAATGACATGTCATTTGGGTTTTGTTCAAACTCGCTTGTCATGCAATCAAAGAAAGCTTTATATTGCTTTGCTTCATCTTTCTTCGGCAACTCTACCATTTGGCTTGTTTGTTGTCGAAAATCAACAATATCATATAACTGTTAACAAACAGATTAGTAATTAGTTTCTAAATGTTTATCTACTTACCAACATTCCAGTGTGGAAGTAATGCTTCATCTTGTTTCCACCATTGGTCACCATTTCTTCATAGTTTAAAAGTGAAGCAAAGCTGTCAATGACACTAGCTTCTACCTTCAAGTTAGGTGCCAGTGTTTGCATGCTTTCTCTTATTGTAGGGGCTCCCTTGATGCTTGGTTCGAAGACAAAGTCACTACACAAAATTTAAATTATATACATATTATTATCACAACATTTATTATTTTTGTGTGATTTTAAATAAAAAATAGCAGACTTACACTGGATTTCCTTCCATTGAAAATAACGCATCCGTTATCATCACTTCATCTGGTTGTGGTGGAGTGTGGATTACAGTTTTTCTGTTCATGTATGGTGATACCAGAAAACGTGATGGTTTTTTGACTCTCTTTGCTAGATGTTGTTCTTCTTGTTTTGATTCTGTTTCAGTCTCAGCCTCAATGTCTCTCACCCTTTTTTCTTTCTTTTCTTCCAGTTTTGATGTTGTTTTAGTCTCAACAACACTTCTTACCATTGGGCTTATACCAAGACTGAAAGATGGTGGCGTGAATGATTTTCTGATCTTTCCTCTTGTCATTTTCTCAGATTGTGGCGACATTGACTTTCTTACTATTCCTCGGTCTTTTTTCTTTTGACCTTCGAATTTCTTTTGGACTACTCATCTCCGTTGTCCCAGCAATCTCTTTTGGGTCAGTTATCATTTATGTTGTCCCAGCAATCTCTTTTTGATCACTCTTATTTGTTTTCCCATGAAGCTTTTCATATTGTTGATCTGCATATTGTTTTTCTGCTTGAGTCAAGATATTATTAATGTTTTCTTCATTCCAAAAATCATCTGGTGTTGCTACTCTCAACTTATAACCCGGTGCTACCTCCACAGTTGGTGTTCCTACTTCCTTTGTAACTTCAATCGGGTTTTCAATAGGTTTTCCTCCGCTACTTGAACTACAATTTGTTTATCCTTCTCACTCTCACTCACCTTCATTACTGGAACTTCAGTTTGCTTTTCCATCACACTCACCTTCACTACTGGTCTTTCTGTTTCTTTCTCAGGTTCTTTTTGTGTTTCAGTTGGAGTTGTTTCTTTGTTTGCAACTTTGTGTTCCTTCTGTACTGGTATTATTTTTGGTATTTTTGGTAGTTCTGGTATTTCATCTTTGCTCTTAACCTCCTTTTCACCTAAATTCTCGCTTTCATCCTCCTGTTCACTTTCGCTCTCACTTCCAAATATATTATATTCTTCTTCTTCCTCATCCTCACCTTCACTCTCACTTTCATTCTCCTTTTCATTTTTGCTCTCACCCTCCTTTTCATTCTCTTTTTCAACTATTAATTTTCCTTCATTTGTTTTTTCTTGATTCTCCTTTTCATTCTCCTTTTCATTTTTGCTCTCACCCTCATTTTCATTCTCCTTTTCAAGTATTAATTTTCCTTCATTTTTTTTTCTTGATTCTCAGGCTCACTTCGTTCATTGTTCTCACTATCACTATCACTATCCTCAACCTCACTTTCTATATCAAAATCAATCTTGTTGAACATTCTCTTGTACTTCTTGCACAAGGTCAACATCACCTTGTCCCCTTGAATTTCTTCAATCCCTCTCTCATTGTTTCAACCAACTCTATTTTTTCTTTTGAGATTATCTCAAATTTCTCGTCAATTTTTTCATAAAACTCCTGCAAAGTAAGTATTTCAGTTTAGTTTTTTATTGTATATGCAAAATCATATATGATTTTTAAAAATATCATATATGATATGTAATATCACATGTGATATTAGTGTAATATCACATATGATATTACATATCATATATGATTTAACACTAATATCAAATGTGATATTCATCTTATTGTTTTATCATATATGATATTGTGCCTGAAGGCTTAGGCGCAGGCATAGCCTTCGGCTTTAGCCGAAGGCTATGCTTGCGCCTAAGCTTAAGGTTTTGTTTTCTGTTAACTCTTTTAAACATGCTTTTTTAATAATAAGTAAAATATATCATAACATACTTTTTTATAACAACATTTTTATAAATGAATTCAATAATATTACCTCTCTTTCCACTGGCTTTCTGGGAGGCAACGGTTCATAGTATATGTCTTCTCCCTTGTACAAATTCAGTCCGGTTTGCTCCTCATCAGGATCATACTCTCCATGATGCTCTAACGTCCCCAAGCAACCGTCTCTCATTTCCATGTTTATTCTTTTCCTCATTGTTGGAGTGTTCCAACTTCTGATGGCTGGGCGGTGACGCATAACTTGGAAGCTCGGGGAGTTTGTTGAGTCCAAGTATAGCAGCTTTTTTATACACAAAAATACAATTAAAATTTTGTTAGATAATTTTTTATATGAGTGAATCATAGTTGATAAGTTTAATGGAAAGTAACTTACACATAAGAATGTTATAGGACCATAATAGAAGTTGGTACCCGACTTGACTTGCGTCCAGTTTAGCTTACTGACTTCCAAGCATTCCATTATGTAGCTGCACCAATCGATATCAGAGATATCATCATCTTCTTTAACGTGCATGAGGATTTTTTTGGGCACTCTTCCTGCACTCTCCAAAGTGCCCATGGTGCTTGCAAACAAAGTTAAGAAATTCATCTTGAACATGAAATCTGCTTCAGTTGTGCTTGATATCTCGAAGGCTACAGCAGGTGGTGTAATTCGTCCAATATGAGCGTACTGCTCTTCCCATTCTCTAATGAAATCGTCATCATCAAATCTTTCCTCCAGATCTTCCAGCTTTCTTGTCCCCATCGGCACACCTAGCATATCATGAATTTTTTGCCTTGTTACCTTTATTGAACCTTTTTGTAATCTCAATTCCATGCTAGGTGGATGGAACTTATCAATTACATGGTACACCAATGCAGCCGGAAGTTCAATAATAGGGAAGTTTATGAACCTCTCAAATCCCATCTCTTTCAAGCATTTCTTTCTGTCATTTGATAAACCGATCATTGCTTCATAGAGAGGTTTTGGTGATGACCTTGTTGTACATGTTGGGTAATTTTTTGTTTTTGCTTTGTCCTTTTTCACCTTAAGCTTCTTTTTATCTTCCTTATCTTCAACCTCCTTCTGAACAACTATTTCCTTCTTTCTCTTTTTTTTTTCTTTTACAACCAATTGTCGATCATTCTCTTCTTCTATTTCCTCTTCAGTCTCTTCCACTTCCTCTTCAGGCTCTTCCACTCAGTCTCTTCTCTTGTCTCAGTATCCTCATCATCACTTTTATCAGCATCTTTTTCCTCTTCAATTCTTCTAGCATCACCTCTAGTAAATCTTTTCCGAGTACTTTGCTTTTCGATGCTTTTCTTTTTGTGCACGTTTCTTTCTTTGAAGTGTCTTTTTCTTCTTGATTTTTAGTTTTTTTCTTATCTGCTTCATTCTTCTTTTTCTTTTCTAGCTCTGCTCTTCTCTTCTTAGCATTTCTCTGGATTTCATTTAATCTTTGAGCTACTGTTTTTGTTTTATCTGCAAAACAAATTTATTAGTGTGTTTGTTTTTAGTAAATTATGCAAGGAAAATTACTAAATCCTACTTGTGATCACAGAAAATACAAGTTGCTATGAAACTGACTTAGTAAGGCTATGAAGATTTAAGCTAAAAGCTAATTAAGTGAACCAAAAGCTACCAGGAACATATAACAAACTAAGGGTGTGTTTGGTGTACACATGGTATTAGGATTTGGTATTGGTTTGAAAGATTTGAATTAGGTTTGAAAGAAAGGTAGAAGGAGAAAATATATAATTATTTTTATAAAAAGTAATTTATAAATTGAATTTGTATTTAAAATTATTGACTAAAGAAAATCATAAAAGATAAAAAAAAATTGAAGAAAAACAAAAAGTAAACAAATATGTGAACATGAATTGAAGCTGCAAGATGTGTCAGTAATCTATCATCAAATCCCACCATAAAAGAGTGGTATGGGTTTTTTGGTCAAATCTTTCATTCTATTCTAATATCAATGTACCAAACAATTATTTTTAGGTATCAATCCATACCAACAGTGCACAACCTCTAAAACAAACACTTCCTAAAACTAACCCATTATCAACTAAATTCAACTAATTAAAACCACAGAAACACCAGCTTCAAGTGAATAAGCTCAAATCAGATTCCTAAATAGCTAAACAAAAAAAGCCTGAACTACTACCAAACAGGCCTAATCTACTCAATTGCAGCTTAAAAATAAGCTATAAGATAAGCCTGGAACTTAAACCCAGATGTCACAACCTCAAAGACACCTGGCAAGGAACTTGAAAACCAAATTTGGACCGTAGATAAGCAATGATGAACTTATTATAGACTCTGCAAGAAGCATGTTACACACTCCGTTAAAGCTGAGTGTGTGAACAGGCATTTGACCAAATTGAAGCACTGGTTAGGTGGCTTTACAAAATTCACAAAATTATTTAAAAATACCCTTGATAAACTCCACCAACAGTAGTTTTAGAATCCAAAATTTCAACCAATTTGACTTAGTAATGAATGAATTAAAATTCCAGAAACACACGCAGTTTGAGCTTAAAATGGTGTTTTTGACTTTTTGGACAGAATTGAGATTTGACTTTATTGAAATTTGATCTTACAAAACAGACTCTAAACTATGATTCTAGATGAAATGAGACCATATTACACTAACCTATATGATTCTACACCTAATATGCAAGTTATTTTACTTCTACACTTAACTGATATAAGATTAAAGCAGTTTCAAGATAATTTTGACTTTAGAGCAAGTGCCAGTGTAATTTACTGACCTACATGACTTTAATAAACCTAGATGAGACTCTAGTAACTTAGCTATAACACTAAACAATCCTTAAACTCAATTTGACAACCTGAACCAAACACTACTTAATTTGACTTTTGTGCAAATCTCCACCATTGAACACATGATATGTACCTTTAGCAGGGCTTTTCTCTTGCCTTGTTTTAAGTAGTGGCAATTTAGAGATTAGATGCCCAACATCATCTTCTCCGTCATCATTTTCTTTATCTCCTACATCATCAACAATGAACAATTAATTAATATCCTGACAGTTTTACTCAAAGGATTAGGTGCAAGCATATCTATTTTTGCAAATTTAGAGGCTACGCCTGTATATTACCAAAATTCTTTATAATATCATATATGATATTCAACATAAATTTTTTTTAGCTACTGAATAATTGTTCATTTTTGTCAAATTCTTAGCCTTTGCTTATCTGCACCCTAGTCAATTCACAAAGTTGAATACATCTTTTATTATATCATATGTGATATTTAACATAAAATTTTTAGTAGATACAAAATATGTTACAAACATGTATTTGTGTTCAGAAATGTTGAATGATATGCTTGTGGCTAAGCAAATGTTAATGATTTGAAGTTTTTTCCAAAGGCTATGCCTGTATCTAAGCCAAATCATTTGTTTCTAAGGAAATTTTTAAGTTATCACATATTTAAAAGGCTATTTTAAAAGAAAATGTTTGTTATATCATATCTGATATAGAATAAAAAACAGATTTAAAAGCTTATTTTAAGTTATCTTATATCCCCACAAAGCATTTTGTGCATCAGTCACAGCCAATTCGTTTGTTAAATGCTAAAACATCTTATGCGGCTAAGCAAAAGGCTTAGCGACATAAGATGCCTTTGGCGAAGCCAAAGGCATGTTCTGTCGCTAAGCCTAAGGTTTAGCCTCATAAGATGCTTTAGCATTTTAACAAAGGCACCTTCCGCGGCTGAGCCAAAGGAATAGCTGCATAAGATGCCTTTGGCGAAGCTAAAGGCACCTTCCTCAGCTTAGCCAAAGGATTGGCCGCATAAGATGCCTTTGGCGAAGCTAATCCTTTTACTTAGTTGCAGCATATGCTTTGTTGAAGCCTTTTCCATTCGTCAAAGCTTCCACAGCTGAGCCAAAGGTTTAGCCGCATAAGATGCCTTTGGCGATGCCAAAGGCATCTTCTGCGGCTAAACCTTTGGCTCAGCTGCAGCGAATGCTTTTGTTGAATCCGTTTGCATTCGTCAAAGCTTCCACAGCTCAGCCAAAGGATTAGCCGCATAAGATGCCTTTGGCTCTGCGGCTAATCCTTTTACTTAGCTGCAGCGAATGCTTTGTTGAATCCTTTTACTTAGCCAAAGTCGAAGGCGTCTTATGCAGCTAAGCCTTCGGCTTAGCCGCATAAGACGCCTTCGATAAACACTTCTAATCTCGCAAACCTAGCTTCTAAACTATTAAAACCTAACTCCTAATCATAACAAAAAATCTATAAACAGTTCTAATCTTGCAAACCTAGCTTCTAAACTGTTAAAACCTAACTTCTATTTGCACATTTCTTCATCATAATCGTTATAAACAGTTGAAAACATCATATAATCATAAATAACAGTTGTAGATATTGAAATAGATGTTTTAGAGTGTAAGATTATACCAAGCGGTTTTTGGCCGGTTTTTTGACCGGTTTTTTGGTCGGTTGTTTGCTGGTAGTTCCTTTTTTCCTCAGTTCCTTTAGCGTGATAGTTTCAGCGTCGGTATCATCCATCTTCTCCGGTGATTTTGAAAGTTTTTGATGATTTTTGCGGTGTTTTTGATCGGTGTAAATGTGTGAGTAGTGTGTGTTTTTAGTGTGTGTTTAGTTAGGTGCAGTGAATGTGGTAAATGAAGAGTTAGGCGCGTTTTAATATTTGGTGTGATTTGACGATTATACCCCTCCGCTTTTATTTTAGTGGAGAGTGTGTTTTAATCTCAGCCATTGATTAAATTTGAATCAATGGTTGGGATGTGTCCCTTGGTATGTAAGGATTATTTGGTATGCAAAATAACCTCACTCATGTTATATTTGTGTTATTCTTCAAACTGAAAGCTATTTTACCAAGAACTTAACACTTTAACCCCCAGATTGCATAAGGTAAAACCCAAATTGCACAAGGTAAAGCCAACAAAGTTTGATAGGTATCCTGGTATTATATTGGGTCCATTACTGATAAATAAATATTTGAGAAAGTTTTTTGCTATTAGATGACTTTAATCCTACACGTAATTAACTAACTTAAAATAAAAAAAAACAAATAAATAAAAAAAAATCATGTAATCAATTTAACCGGTGTAGCCGGTTGCAGGTCACGACACGTAAGTAAAAGTATGATGTTGAACTAAAATTTGAAAATTTGATGAGTATTGTGCTATTTTAACCCTTAAAAGAATTATATATATAGCTATTTTTTGGCAGCAGTTTATGTGGTTGTAAAAATTTGAATACATTCTGAGCTAATTTTTAATCGTCTTACATGTGATTAGAATTTATTTTTACCAATTGAACTCATTGTATTGTATGATGACTTATTCAAGTTAACCAACTTCAGTAAATGGTACAATAAACTTTCATCAGGTGAGAACATAGAGTGCTGATTTATCCGTTTTTGCAGCACACAAGCAAAAGGAACTAAAGTCATCTACACGAGTAGTATGCAAGTGATGCTCATTTAAGCTACTTCCTTGTTTCCTATCAGATTGTGTGCTGGAGGATTGAAAGTTTTGTCGTAATACTTATGCTAGCCTAAGTTCAAACTATAATTTTTTTGATGATTGATTAAAAAAGGAAAACAGCCCAAAAATACAATAGACATAGCATGCCTAGAACAACTGCAAACATGGACGGATTACGTTGAAACACTTATTTCCATTTTGTCCAATTTTTATAAGAGCAAGCCTTGGCCGGCTTTCAATATACATGTTTCCTTTTCCCATTTGACAGTCTAGGAGTAAACTTTAACTCAAATGGACCAATTTAATTAGAGTTAATTACATGAATGGTCCTTGTGGTTTGTCGAGAATTACGGATTTAGTCCCTAAATTTTTTTTTTGCAGATTTGCTCCCTATGTTTTTGATTCGTTACGGATTTGATCCTTTGACCATATTTTTGTTAGTTGACCGTCAAATGGGTGTTTGGAAGGCTGAAATGGCAAAAATACCCACAAACCATAGAGACCATTCATGAAACACATATGAGGGTATTTTTGTCATTTCAGCCTGCCAAACACCCATTTGACGGTCAACTAACAGAAAATATGGTAAAGGGACCAAATTCGTAACGAATCAAAACCATAGAGAGCAAATCTGAAAAAAAAAGGTTTAGAGACTAAATCCGTAATTCTTGACAAACCACAGGGACCATTCATGTAATTAACTCATTTAATTATGTACATGAGCAAAAAATGTCATTTGACCAAGACTTAATATCTAAGCTACTTAACATAGGGATACTATTGATCAAGAGAGACACAACGATAGAGAGGCGTACAAGAACAAGCCACAAACTTTCTAACCCCAGTACTAAAATTCAAATACAATTTTCTTTATATAAGTAGCACTATAGCAGTGCGTTAAAAATGTTAATACAACGTGATGAAGAATATAACTCAAACTGAGATACAAATCAAACTAAAAAAACGGACTCGTTGGTCATCTTAAAGATAACACTACCTATAGCTCATGGCGGAAGTAGCAAAACGAATGCAAAAGAATCACTTATGCAAGTGCTAGATGGCACAATGGCAAATTAATCAGATTTGGTAGAAGTCTTTGATAAAAGAAAATAAGGCATGAAGCTAGCAAAAAATTGATATGATTAGAGGGTACCATTTATTTTAGAAGACATTAATGTCTAGAAGAGATCCACTTTCTTCTTTATCTGGTCTTGCTTCCATCTTGGAAAGTTATAGAAGGCCTCCTTTGTTATCTTAAAAATTTCCTCGAATTCTTCGGGGGAGAGATAACTCTGAAATTTAGTAAATCATAGTCACTTTAAACTCATACGTACAATTTAAGTGATAAGCTATAGACAACGGTCAATGGGTGAAATTTTAAGAATCAGTTCAGAGAGACACGTCAAACAGTAAAAAGTGGCCCAAAATATAGTCAAATGGTTGCAACCTAAACTAAATTGCTTCTTTAGAGAATCAGATCATGAATAGCATATTTTGTATTTAGTATGTTAACAAAAACTATAGTCACTTTAAATCCGACTCCTTTTGAATTTCCTAAAGAATTTAAATGTTTGGACCCATTGCCCAAAATATCTGCGGTGACCAATATTACTTACCTCTCTTTTCTTGAAATCGATTCCAGTGACCGGATTGTCTGATTTGGCTCTGAGTTGATCATAAGTATATGAACTTTGAATTTCTTCGCCACTGTTTTCATTTTCATCCGCCTCTTTTGTTGCAGAGTCCTCTTCGTTGGTCTCTATGTTTGGCTCAGATGTCTCATCTGCAACTTCAGAAACTTCACTATTGTCAACAGTGTTCGAGGGCTCTTCATTCTTCACAGGAGATTCAGAGATAACATCGGAGGGTTCTTCATTCTTCACTGGAGATGCAGAGATAACGTCGGAGGGTTCTTCATTCTTCACTGGAGCTGCAGAGAACCATAAGTTATTATGTCAATTACTTTTATAGATGGAAACATTTTGGAGGAACAAATAAATACATTTTTAACAAAAGATCATATAGTTATACTATGTATCAGTAGCAAGAAAGGCAACAAAATAAAATTTGCTGATTTTTTTGTTGCGGTGCTACATACATTTGCCAAAAATCCTGGATGCGGCACTGGCTACAGGGGAAACTGGTTCTGATGATGTATTAGTTTTGTAATGCCTACGAGGGGAACCAGGTTCAGATGCTGGTGCCTTCTTTTCAGCAGTTAGGACTGCCGATAAAGCAGCAACTGCTGCTGCTCTTTGTGACCCGCGAGCAAATATTCTTGGAGCAATAGGAGTTTTAGTAACAGAAGAGGAGTTAAAAGCAGATGTCAAAGCTGCCATTGCTGACGCTCTCTGCGTCGCACCACTGCTTTTATTTCCCTGGGGTTTATTATCTTGGCTCTGTAATAAAAGACAAAAGCAAACTTAAGTTATGAAATTATCATATTGGTCAAAGCTATAGCATGAATTTGTAGCTGTCATTTACCTCGGTTGTACAACCTGGGCCGAAGAGTTGCATAGCTTTCTTTTTGAACGAATTTCCCTGAACCTAATTGTGTTGAAAAGAAGAAAGAAGAAATGATCAAGACATAACTTGAAAAAAAAAAGTACCTAGATATCTGTAAGATATAAAATGCTATTGGTGGTTATGCAACAGACTGATTTCTAACTGGTTTGTGTTGTCTGATATGGGACAGTTTGTCCATTAGAGATCCTTATGTAGCTTGCCAGATATTGGATAGTTCTTGTTTTTTTTTGTTTCTCTGGTAGGGATATGTCCTGAGCCAGTTTGTATTCATCAAATGTATTTGTGTGGCATTAATAATATATTTTCACCCGTTTGCACCCAAAAAAAAAAGATATAATTGCTATTATTAAGAAACAAAAGGGCTCGAGTTTCTCATGAATTGAGAATACGGTACAAAATACGAGTTCTTAAAATATTTCCTAGAGCTCTATAACGTTTCTAAAATCAAGGTAACATACAACTCAATATGTGTTTCACTTAGGCAGTGTATAGACGTGTGTGTATCATTGTAGAGTTGAATCAATATAACAGAGATTTGTCATGATTTATACAATAAATATGTATAACAATCACTAAAAGTCAAGTCCATATTAGTCTACAGTGTTACAAAAAGTAGTACTACACAATTTATGATTATTTTTCCTCATTGCAATTATTAACATCAGTTTATTTCTTAAGTCATTCTTTGTTTCGAATCTTGCATATTGTCAACTTTATATCCCTGCGAATTTTGTTTAATGATTTGTGAAATTGGAAATCAAGAGTAGAAAAGTACATACAGTAGTTTTTGCATGATCCCATGAGAAATATATTGTGAAAAAACAAGGTTCGCTTCCCTCTGGTACTCTATATAACGGGACATGTGGACACAAACCGTCCGCCGTAGCAGCCACGTCTATGTATTTCTGAAATCAAATTATCTAAATAATTACCAAGGGATAAAGAAGAACCATGCATACAAAAAATTATAATAATCATTAACAAAGTAGTACCTGTCCAGTTTCAAGAGCATTTTGTTTTTCCTTCGGGTCAACTAACTGGCCAACCCAAACAATAACCTCAGCATGTGTATCTAATATCA
Organism: Chrysanthemum makinoi; assembly: GCA_910596185.1. Lineage (NCBI taxonomy): Eukaryota > Viridiplantae > Streptophyta > Magnoliopsida > Asterales > Asteraceae > Chrysanthemum > Chrysanthemum makinoi. The sequence goes on from OU343225.1 coordinate 257,680,034, forward strand.
TAACGTCTTCCGTCAACAAGTCATCTTGTTCAAAACTGTATACTTCTTCAATCTGTCATGGAATATAAAAACTTAATTTTACACATTTATTAAAAAAAAGGTATCAAAAACAAATTTGGACTGAAGAACTAACCTCAAAGTTTCCTGGGATCCATCAAACAGAAGATAAGATCACACGACAGTGAGTGAGTATAATCGGCAACAAAAGTTAAGGCTAATCAAATGGATATGTATAAGTTAAATGGTTTGTGATTATGAAACCTTTATTGGATTGGATTGCAAACAAGTGGGGTTCTCTAACAATTTCTTGCATCACTTTTTTACTGCTGTAGTCTTGTTTGCCTCCGAGTGCAAGCCAGAAAGCTAAGCTCTCTTTACCTTCTCTAGCGAATTTTACAGGCACACCGGGCTAAATATAAAGGAATAAAGAGATTAAATAAACTATCGAGGATTGAAAAGTTAATCAAGGACTAAATTACTGTTTCATGCCCGGAAACACCACATATACTGTTGGGCATGAGCACCTAAATATATATTATTAATTATACTGGGTCAACATGTAACCATTTATTTGACACTTACATACAATGTAAAAAAAACTAGAATCTTTTATCTAACAAACATGATAAATCCATTTATTTGGATAACCAACCCTTTTCAAAATGACGAAGTAGCAGCTGACCTTTGCACTAGTTAAATTAGAAGATTACCTCACGTTGAAGTTTTTAAGATTTGATGGTTTTTTGAGAGCTAAAATATTTGTTAACTCGGTCAACTAATAAGTAATATCTAGTTATGAGCCTACTACGACACACACAAGTTGTGATCAATGTTTTATAAGCATACCTTCAAAAGTTCAATAACTTTTGCTGCTAATTTCTGCTGCTCAACTGTACTCTGGTTTCCAGACCATGTTAAAACTGATGAAGCAGATTGTAGGATAAAGCACCCATAGGAATTCAAAGACGTTGCAGCCTAGATGAGATGATTTATACACATTGTCAAGTCCCTACTTATATAAATTCTGTAAAACTCACAAGATACAAAATCATGAAACAAAGCTTTGACTATTTGGCTAATTGCACAAAAAAAAAGTAACAAACTTTGGTAATAGTTCTTTCTCGGTAAACCAACTTATTTTAAGCTAGAAAAAATATCGAAGTTTCAAACTTTTTATGTATAGTCGTTACCTATAATAACCGTTTTCAGTAGCCACATTCATCATTTCGGGTCATATTAATCGAATTTAATGAAAGATGGTTCCCTTGAAACCATTATTTTACACCTAACAAACTTTCTTATGGCCTAAAGAAGATAGTTTTTAATTTATGCAATTAGCCCTTGACTAAACGACTGCAGTATGATCAAATTTTTGAAATATGTAAACTGAAACTCCCTGATTATATTCTGATCCTGAAAAGAATTTTATGTAGTTTGATTAAAACTGGGGTCTATGAGCATACCATGTTTACTTGAAGAGCTTTATTATTATGTGCTGAAGTTCCACATATTTCGATGAGGGCAGCAATATCTGGGGTGTAGGTTTCATCATTCAATTCTTTTTCTGCGATGTGGTTTTTGTAGCCAGAGCTCAATCCACCCTAGTAACATAAAATACTCACCATTGTTAAGAATCAATTTCTTAGCTAATATATAAAATGTGAAGTTATATCAAATAACTAGTACAACTTTATAATTTAAGAGTACCTTAAGTACAACCATGGGCTGAAAGATGGCCACAAATTGTGGTGGCTCTTTTCCTTGATATATTCGACCCTGCAGAATGGAGATATAAATGATTTAAACATAAGTTTGTAATAACGCTTCAACCAAAAAAAAAAAAAAATTAAAAACATCAATTATGGTGCCTACCTGCACAGCTTTGCACTTCAGAGAGTTGAAAATTGATGTAGCCAGTTGTGTAGCCTTTATTTGGTCTTCCTGAGGTCAAACAACATGAAAAGTAATCTCAGATATGTAGCTCACGAAAACTAAAACAAACCACGAAAACAGAAGGAATTGATCGGCCAAATGATTTAGGGCATAACTAGCTTCTCTTCATAGTATACCAATATTATACATGTTACACTTATCAATGTAAACCATATAAGGAGTAAAAATTAAGTCAACTTGATCATAATTTGCCATTTTGTATAGCTAATTTTGTTATAATTTACCTCGATGCTATCCTTGCCAATCCAACAACAGATGTAATGATCTTCTCGTTTTTCATTAGAATGGTACGAGTAGAGGCAAATATAGCAATCGCCACTGTAAAACTTGCCAATATCCTCAGTGGGTACTTCTGTTTTATCTTCTCCATCAACGAGCCATACCTAAAAGACCAACAACATTTTATCGTTTTAGACCAAAACCATTACAAGAAGAAGTTAATTATCAAACCTCGATGTTTCCATTTTCTTCAAGTAAAGGTGGAACTTCCTCCTCTACAGGAGAACTTTTAGTCTGTCCTTTAAGAAGACCGCCTTGTTGCTTCAGCATAGCTAGTAATTTAAAAAATAATGACATCGTTAGTACATGACACTAAAAATTAGACCCAGAGTGATGGGTGACTGGGCGCATTGGTAACTGATAAAATCACATTTTGGTTGATAGGTATCATTTTCACAAAGGCGCTAAATCAAGTTGGTGTTGACCGCTAACACTTTTTTTGTCCATTGATGCTTACAAAAACAATCTTATTTGAATGATAATTTTGAACAACACGACCTAGGAGGTTGTATGCTTAAAAAAGTATGCATTTTTGTGGTCTTTCAACCCGTTTGACCCGTTCTTTTGTTAGCTATTATCTTTTAAGTTTCACACGTTTGAGATAACCCAACCCAGATCGGTACATTCATATGTAGTGGGCCGAGACCGCAAACTGTAATAAAAATTTGTGAACGGCCTTTATGATACAGAATAATAATACCTGCTACTTTCCCCCTACCCTCCTCAAAAGCAGGAGCTGCTGAAGCTGATGGCCAAGACGCAAAGTTTGATTTAAATGAATTTGTCTCATGACCCTGACTAATCCGGGTTACACGAGTGAACTTTGGCACATTTTCCGTCACTATGAACTCCTACATATAGTTACACAGAAGAGTCAATAAACTATATACAAAATGAAGATATTAAATACGGGTCCTACCTCAACAGTCTGCACGGAAGCCTTTTTATCATCCAATCGAGTTGCTCGACCAACCCAAAGGAACAAATCACTGCCACAATACAATATATAGCATTTATCGGTGCGTAATGATGATTTAGAAAGTTCCCCAACGACTTCCTGAAGTTGACCTCCAAAAATGCTGTAAAATAAACAAAAAAGATTAGCATGGTGCCCCTATTTCTGCAATAGCAACAGGACCAACCTTCTATACTTTCACTAACATTTATTCCCTTAGAAAACAGACTAGAGGTGGTAACGGATCAGAATGGTTATTTTTTTCTCGTACCAATAAAGTTTGGCAGGAGTCTTCTCTGGAATTATATCATCTTCACTTGGTACCTTCTTGCCTATAGGAGCAAACCCACCAAAGAGTTCCCAGAATTCACCCGAGTGCCCCTCTGATTGTAGCTTTCCGTCATCTGCAAATTTATAAGCAAGATTAAATGCAGAACAAATAAAAACATGCTGTTTGGAAGCGATTTAGTAAAATACTTAATTTTTAAGCTTTGAAATTGACCGCTAAATAGGCATTATACTATAACTGAACATTATACTGATAAATACTGTGTACAATAGTTAGACTGGACAATATCACAACTTAGTCTATCCCATGAAGCCATAATATTAGTCAAGCGAATGAAATTGATTAATATTCTTGAAATATGAAAACTGAAGAAAATTCTTTAAGTGGCAGGAAAAATTGCAAATACTGATTAGAGATACTTGATCGAAGTAAAGATAACAATCAAGGGAGTGAGCTTAAAAACATCACCAAGGTGGCCTAGTGGCCAGACACCGTGATGATCTCACAAGAGGTGCACATCTTGGGGGTGGCAAAGGAAAGGGTCTGAAATGGTCACTGGGTTACCCCCGTTAGGCTGCGTGCATATGGGTCAAAAACTAGCCCTCCCCGGGTAACCTGGGAAGACCCCATCCGTTATAATCAAAGGAATGAACCTAGATTCATATATGCCCTACCAACAATTGCAACATTGCATGTCCCCTCATGATATTTTTCCTTAAAAAGCTGAACAATATCCAACGCTCTTGTCCTTTCTTGAATATCTGTGTTTGCCCCGTTGAACTGGAAGATTTTATCTTTGGTGTCCAAGATGAAGACTTCATCATGATTTAGTGTGGATCTAGTAAAAGGGACCTGCATAATGAAATAAAAATATGCTTAAATTGAAGAAGTATAGACATGAATAATCAACTGAACCCATTGATACCAGTGATTTCAATCCATTTACGTATGAATGGGTCAATTTGGTTATGTTTTGTTATTTGATGGGTCGCATCAAATTTTAGCTAAAAGGGGAACAAGTCAAATAAGTTGAAAGTTGCCTAAGTAAGGGTTTAGCGGGTCAACGAGGCTTAATGACCAATCTCAACCCGAAGATATTTTGACACGTTACCCAACTCGCCCATCTTGGCACCAATTTCAAATTTATCTGAATTAAGTTTGGAAAACCAAACCTGCTTCAATCTGACAACTCTCTTTCCTTGACATGTGTACAAACGTGTTTCATAACTTTCTTCTTCTTCGGGTGTCTCATTACTCTCATCTCCGGTTGGAACGCCTCGCTCTTGTGGCATTATACATGGTTTAAAGTAAGACAAAACTCTAGTAGATTCATAACTCTGCAGTTCCCGATACTGTATTGCTCGACTGCCAAGAATTGCATCAAGCTCAACAGCTTTCCCGGCTGCTATTACAGCTTCATCCTAATTACATCATGCATATGTATCACAAATATAAATACATATATAATATTAAAGAAAAATAAATAAATAAAGCACACAAACAAATTGAAGGGAGTACCTGGCTAGTATCTTTGCCTAACCAGAAGTGTATATCATATGTATATGCGCCTGTCTTGCCGGCTGTCTGAAAATACACAACAACTTAAAGTATTGTAACTACACTCAGATATAAACACAGGACACAAAGATGAAAATTTTTAAGATCATAAGCACCTTCAAGATAATGTATGAATCAACAGAGTGAAATCGACCGTAATCAGACTCTGGCAAAGGTACTGGTTGAGAATTATGGATTTTCCATATTTCAATTCCTCTTAAAAAGGGTCAAGGAAAAATCCTAAACAATGAAATGAACTGAACCACACTGATAGGAGCTGAACCTATTTTGTAAAGTAATTATAAAGTATACACAAATATGGAGTAAAAACAAATTATGAAAATCAGTCGGCTTTTGGGAGACAACAGTCTCTACAAATGACCTACTTTCAAGAGGTAGGTTCTCCCTAATGATGCTTAAACTAACCCTAGATAAATCATCAACTCACGCATGCTAAACATGTCATCAGATCCATATTTGTAGAGTGATCTAGTTACTGATATGCTTATATAAACTAATGAGTAAGGATACACTTTCTGACCAACTCCGTGAAATGCAGGCTCCGATACTTTGCTAGCCATATTGCAGAAATCCTGCTTTTTATATTAACTTGTTTAAACAATGATAGAGAACAAGGAGATCCAAGCTTACCTGCAACCATGCGGTTTCAATCAATAAGTCAGTAAAAACATTGAAGCAGCATTTCGGCATGGCAACAACCGGCAATAACTATATCTATGTCATTTAAACAAACACTCTAACTGATCTAGTTTCTCACATATACATTTTTGTGTTTTCTGGCACACGTCAGAAATTCATCTCAAGCTCATTTGAATATCTAGACCATTTGGAATCATGCATTACTCTTTTAACGACTTCGTCTTGAGAACTTTTCATGATTGCCCTTTCATATATATGTTGCTAAAAGATACCATGAGGCATGATCATAACTTTATTTGAATACCCTTTGTGGCATCCTTTACAGCACTAATCATTTGCTTTTTTTATTGCATGTTATAAAGAACCCTACCCACAGCGCGCTGTTCTCCTACATCAATAATTCAATATCCTTTTTTTCGTACGTCTACAAAATTTATAATACAATCACATAATAACATATGCATTCATAAGGTACCAATTATTTTGCATACCAACTTGATTCTATACATCATTCCTCTATAAGAAATGATCAAAAATCTTACCAAGGTTTCCTAATAAGATCAAAAGATACAAACATTGTGGAAAGATTCATAAAGCTGAGATCATCATCATGACATTGTAATAATCTATCAATATAACATTATCAAGACAAAAACCCATAACGAAAAATATCGTTACCTTGGTTAATAAATTGTGACACCAAAAAGATAATGAATTTGTGTTTTTTAGGATTGTTTTGGTAAAGGGTTTTCTAAATTTTTTGATATATAATGAGAATGAAAAGTTTTGCATGCAGAAATACGATTAAAAAAAGGTGAAGATTATTGTGGCAATGATCCGGTGAAAATGTTCCCATTTTCTGTCTCCATTTTCTCTTTATTTTATTTTTTCTACGTTAAGAAAATGCAACATCATTTTGGAAATTCTATGAAATTCATGGTGGCAACATTGACAATGATTTTTTTTTTTCTTAATTGTGTTTTTGACTTTGTGGCTTAGAAAAGAAAAAACTGAATTAGGGGTGTTCATCGGTTCGGTTATCGGGTTGTTCGGTTTATTCAGTTTTTTTTCAAAGTAAAACCGAAAACTGAACTGCACTGAATTTAAATTTGTTTAAACTGAACCAAAATCTAATCAAATAAACTGAATTACTTAATTTTAATTATTTAATTATTTATTTATATAGATTTTTAGCAACAAAAGAACATTTCAAGTTTAAAAAATATTCTATTTATACTATATAGAGCTTTTATGGTCGTTATGTATCTATATCTATACTATCTATATCTATATACTATATTGATGCATTTAGGACTTCTAAAAGAAAAAGTGTTAAAAAATCAAGACCAAAAATATTTTTTTAAGTGGAAGTATTTCAAACTAACACATACATATGAGTAGGAGTTACATTACATTATGAATTTTAATCTCTTCAATTGTAACAACTTCTAATATTTATAAACCTCATTAATTTGTAATAGCCCAACTAAAAAGAAAAAAAAAAATTGCAATGTGATTTTAAAAAGAAAAAAAAATTGTACTATAACTACCATTTTAATACATATTTCATATATAAAAAGCATACAAACTGTGGAAAACTAGAATGGGGGTTGAATAGTTTATCGATTAAAATCTTTGTTTTGAAACTTATTGTAAGATCAATTGATATTGATTAAAGATATGTTAGTGAATAATAAACAATATGCAAACAATATATAAAGAGTAAATAAGGAAATAAACAATCAAACCACGACAAGTTGTTTATAGTGGTTCAGTCTACAATGACTCTTTTTCCTTGCCCTACTCCACTCCCCGAGTTTCCAACTAGAGAGTTTAACTTCACTAGTCAACAAGCTCCTTTCACCGACGGATAAACCTTTACACTTCGCTTACACACTATTTCCGACACAAAGCTAGATGTCGAGTTCTTTTACAAGGGTACAACCACTCCCACACACTATGTATTTTAAGGACTAAAATACTAACCACTCACACTCAAAAGTTTAAGATGGTTTGGTACAACAATGATGTATGAACAAGACTAGATCATACAACAACAACAAAACAAAACAAGACTTCCAACTATTTGTTGAAGCTTGATTATGCCTTGATCTTCTTTGCTACAAAAGAGGATCACTATAATGATATGAACTGAGTTAGAAATAATAGAGAGAAGGAATGTATGTGATTATGCTAGAAAGGGATAAGAAAACAACTTGGGTTGGCTTGCAATTTATAGCTAAACAGTCTACTGTCACGACGGACCATGGAACCAAAATAATGGTTCCGCCCGTGTAACATTTTGGTGCCGCTAGGTCTGACAGCAAGATTACAAAAATCTTACCAAAGTCAACCAAATCTAACCAAGATCATGTAACATATATAGAGCCCAAATCTACACAAAATATCTTATGAATCCCCTAAAGATTTCAATGATGCACCATATGATGTCATATGTTGTTTTCTATTTTTAGAAATAATATGTTAAATGTAAATACATATGTAATATTTTGTTTTAAGAAACTAAAAGATACTTGATCTAAAAATGTTGACATACATTATGGCTTAGAAGGATATCAAAGTTAATTGATATATGACTAATCAAAATGTAAATGCTTGAGTGATGGAGATTTTATTTAAGGAAAGTTTGTTTTAATATCTATTAATCTTGACAAGCTTTATGCTTTACAAAAATTAAATTTACTTTTGTCGTTAACAAAACTTAGGTAAAGATCATAAAATAGAAATAACGTTTAATGACGATATTTTGTATTAACACAAACTAACACACTTTCATCTCAGTTTCTAAATACACACATGTTATTATCACCATCACCGGCTGAACAACTGCCACCAGATCTTCAGGCATGGTGGTTTGAATGGTTTCCGGGTTTTATCTTTATTGTGGTTTTAGTGATGTTCTAACAACAGATCTTTGGGCACGGTGGTTTCGGCTAAAAGTTCTATTCCGGCCATTAAAACCCGTCATCCCGTTTGTTAACAATCGCAGACAAAGAGGCGATGATGGTTGAAAAGTTATTTTAATCTAAATCATCATTCATTTGTACAATTATTGTTAAAGAAAACGTGTAACCGAATAACATTTGTTCACCGCAGGGTACCCGCCGCCGCGTTGCTCGGGTACCCTGCTAATTATTTATAAAGTATTTACACCATTTTCCTTAATCTTTATATTTGAAAACTTCAAAAATCATTTCAGTTAAAAATGGTAACAATATCCACTACTAAATAAATATTTTAAATATTGTTTAATCTTCAAACTTTTATCATTTTTCGTTTATAACCCATATAATGTTTTACTCGTAATGATTACATATTGAACTCGTAACTTGCATCAAGGGTCACCCCAAAACACAAGTTCGCAAGTATAATTATTTGCCGCTATACATTGTCGCTTTACACGGGTATTCGTTTAGTATGTGTGTGTGTGTATATATATATATATATATATATATATATAACATATATATAACAGGATGCACATGATGTCATTAAATACCCGAAATGCCACGTAATGCCACCTCAATGCCACGTTTTGTCCAGTCATTGCCACGTAATGCCAGGTTGGCAATCATTTGTGTATTATAACTCAAAAAATATGCATATGTGAGGTTTGAACTTGAGTCTGTTTGATAGCATTTAAACGTCTCAAGTAATGAAACCAACTATGCTAATTTATCTTTTAGTTTCATATTCCAAATCATAATCTATATACATAACTGTTTTTCTCTTTTCTGTATTTATCTTCTTAATTAAATGTGGATATATTTCTTAATTATATGTGGATATATATTAGGAATATATATGGTGATATATTATAGGCCTATATTTAGGCCCGGTTATCAATTTGATTATATGCATGATTCTATAAAATTTTATCTTAAGCTGTAAGCTATATATAATATATTGTATTGGCATTACATACAAACGTATTCAATATTTTTTTAGTCAGTATACACACACAGTTTATTCAAAGATGCAACCACAAAGACAATCGAAAAGGCTTACAAGAGCTAAAGATATTAAGAGTGGTACTTCTGTTTCTAAAGGTATTATTGTGATATTTTATGTTTGTATTGTTTTTGTATTATTGGTTCTGATTGAAAAGGTATTATTGTGATGTTTTTGGTCTTTAAAGGTATATATTTTTTTTCAAACAGAATCACGTACCAATAAGAAAGCTAGAACTATCGATGTTGAGATATTGGAATCAGACACATCAAGAAAACCACAAACAGGTATTGTATGTTGTTTTTGTATATGGTTTTGTATGTTTAAAGAATTTTAAATATTAATGTGTATTTGTTGTTGTTTCAGAAATTGAAGCTTTAGATTCACCAAATCACCCACAAGGTATTTTTTTAACTATTTAATTGTTTTTTTCCCGTATTTTTGTGTTTTATGTTTTAACATGTGTTTTTGGTTGCTTTTCTATCAGAAGCTGCTAAAACTGGACATCTACAAACACATTTGATGGGTAAAATTATGACTGAAGTTAAACTGAACAAAAGTGACAAAGGGTTTTCAAGAGTTATTTTGTTGCTTATTAATCATTCAAAAGTCATTAACTGAAACTGTTTTGTTGTTGTAATTTTTTGGTAATTTCATTAATATGAATCTATTTACAGGAGGTTGTTCTGAAAAAGAAAACAATGCAACCAAAACTCCCATATTGGAAAGTGACACACTAGGAAGACAAGCCTCATGTATAATTTTTAAATTTTTTTTAAAGTGGATTTGTTTTATTTGAATTAACACAAAATGTTTTCTTTATATTTTTAACAACAACTGTTAAAAGTCACAGTAAGAAAACAATTGGCATGGGTAAAAAAGTGTTTGAAAGTAATACATTAGGAAGGAACTCTTAAAGCTGTTCGCAGAATGTGCCGACAGTATGTCATGGTAAAATCTTTTTACTATTGTGTAATTTATATTGTTATTTAAATATAACTTTAGATACCAAAGGCGTATGTTTAATTTAGATTTTTTAGCTTGCCGTGATATATTTTTGTATTAATTTGTAATATTGTATTGTTTGATTATAAACTCTAGATGCTCCAATCAGCAATAAGACGTTACAACAGAGTTGTTCATCTTCTGCAACATGTCCATCAGCAAACACTCGATCGACGTTTATGTCTATGCCAATGGTAGAAAGCGACACTCCTGGGAATCAGGCTCTAAAATATGGAAAGGAATTGGAAGGTACTATTAGTTTAATTGTGTTTGTTATGACAACTGTTTAGCAAATATTATATAATTTCTCATTACATAATAATGTATAAGAAGAAACAGAAACTCAAAAATGAGTTTTGGTTATCAAACATCTTCTTTACGGTCCCAATCAAGTTCTGGAAAGACCAGAAGCACCATTCATGATTCTAATTTTAAGTATCAAGGTAATAGTTCTAGAGTGAATAACTCTAATCTAGGGAAATCTCAATTTGGTGAAAGAAATATTCAAAGGAAGAGTTCCAATTTCCAAAGCAGTTCACGAGGTATACATATTGTTTATTACTATTAATAATAGAATTGTTTATAAATATATTTACCAACAAATGTATGTGTAAATGTTTACAGGAGTAAACATACATGAACAACAAATAACTCCTTTAGAGAATGTTGATCCCATGATTACTAACATGGTAATAAAAGGGAGATGTATATCTATTTGGCATTCTCACAAGTTGAATGAAGAACATGATCCATATAGTTTGTATTTTGTTTTGCAAGATGCAGGGGTAATTTGAATTTATACGCGCATAATTTATATATATTGAAAAGTATTGATCATAAAATCTAACATTTATAACTGTCTAAACAGTCCAATTGAATCCAAGTTTACATAAAAAAAGAGCTGATGTTTAAATTTGAACCACTTTTACAAGAGGGCCAATGTTATATCATCTCAAAATTTGGAGTGGCTGAAAATGGTGGTAGATTACCGTTGTTACCACACAGGTACAAAATTTGTTTCTACAAAGGGACTGAAGTGACCAGAGTTGAGCAAATAGACGATAATTATGTTGGTTTTATTTATGAGCCATTCACTCATATCTTGAATACAGATAACGAGTATCATGAACATGATTGCGTAGGTATGTGTTGGTTGCTATAAAAATTTGTAATTTTATATTCAAAAGGTGATGTTTTAATCTTCTTTATTTTTCGTTATTGTTGGCAGATGTTATAGGAACAGTAGTAGCTATTGGGAAAATTGTATCAGTCAATAGCCATGGTGGCCGGAAGATCCGTAGGAGTGTTGTGATTGAAGATGCTCAGTATGTATTATTCATATATATTTACACATAATATTATATTAATGGTGTTGTTATAATTTAAATAAACACAAATCTATTTCAATCCACACAGGTCTCTCAGGTTTGATTGTACATTTTAGGATAAATGGGCATTAATGTGGACTGATTATGAAGAGAAACTTGATCAACTTGGACATATAGACTTTCTATTGGTGTTGGGGAAAGTCAAATATTGGGATAGTAAGTTCTTTTAATTGTTTTGTAAATTTAGCGCACCATATCCGCCATTAAAATAAGTATGTTTTTTCATTCATATGATTTAATTAAACTTACACATAACGCATATACGCCATCTATACATAACGCTTTATTTGGCACAAAGATTTTCATTAACAGGGATCTGCCGTAGTTGGTTTCATTCCGTAAAAGGTAACGTGAATAATACAAGTTTATATAAATAAGTATGTACTTTGTTAAAAGTTAATAAAATTAATACATAATACAGCTACGAATCGCAAGAGGGATATGACCCTAGGGAATTCAAGATTGAATCATACGACCAGGTCAGCCATGTAGTTACACCAGCGGAATTCATGCAAGGATGTGTGAAAAGATTGGTAGGCATGATTCGCAGTATTGAACTGGTAACTTTGCAAATTTTACTTTGATTATTGATTTAGGTGTTTCCGACTGAAATGTGCCATTGTTTAAACAACATAAAATTTTGCCTAACATTAATAACAAAAACAGGATACATGTTGCGTTGTTTATGCGACAGTTCACAACATACAATATGAGAGTGGTTGGACTTACATTGGTTGCAAAGCATGTAATACAAAAGTAACACCAATAATGGGAAAAGGAAGCTCCAGTTCAAAGAATAAGAATTAGTTATGGCATTGCAGAACCCACAGACAAACATACGCAGTTGCATCCATGTATGGAATACAGTCTGTTGAAATATATTGTTGAGTGTGTAACATGTTTTCAATTATCGTATTTAAAAACAAAACAGCTTAATCATTAATATATGTGCAGGTTCAAAATCATTGTTCGAATATTCGATGAAAGCGGCTCCGCAAAAGTGATTATTTTTGACAAAAATGTCTATAAGATGATTGGGATTTCAGCGTGGGAGATAATGGAAAAACAATGCATGGATAAGATGACTATTTTTCGAATGAGCTCAATGCAATAATAGGGAAACCGTATTTGTTCAAAATCAAATACACCGAATTTAACCACAACAATAACATGCATATATATCGAAGTGAGAAAGTCACGGAAGATGCAGAATTAATCAATCACTTCAAAGATGATTTCCTAATTGACGAGGTATAACATACTTTTTATAAACATAAACTAATGGAAATTGTTATAATTTCATATTAATAAACACTCTTGGAATATTATTTACAAAATAATATTGCTTTATATGTTACAAAATAGGATTCTGGCGATGATTTGCAAGAAGCTGAAAATGAATTAGAAGATTCCGAAACAAAAAATGAAGATGCAACAGGGGATTCTCAATATAGTGAAGAAGATACCCCATGTGAAGAAAATGTAGTAAATGAGGATGACGTGAAGACTCACGAGTTTGTGACAAAAGAAACAGAAGATGAATTTACAACAACATTTTCGAATGAAAATGAGGTATGATACATTATGTTTTAAAACAAATTTTAAATAAAAAATTTAATATAATTAGTTATTTTTACACATAATAAACAATTACCATGAATTTTAATCTAAATTTTGTGAATATGTTGACTAATATTATTACAGGATGTAGAAAATCATAATGCAAGCCCTCTAACTGAAATCTAAAAGGTATTTAACATTGAACTTCTACATATACGGTACACTAATGCATGATCTAAAGACAAAATAACCTAACTTTAAACACAATGACTACAAACAGGAAGGTCAAGTGTGTTTGACACATATAACTAATGAATCAGAGAGCGGAATCGAAGAATAACATGAAGAAAACTACACACCAAAAAGAATTGTAGCAGCCACTTTGAAGTAGAGCGTTTTATTATAATAAACAAACAATGTTTCACATATTGTTTCACTTCTTTTCACATGGATTATTGTTTTACAATTGATATTATTTGTTTCTTGAGTATTTGCATTAACAAGTTAATCTGATAGGGATTTGGAGTAGAGTGTTTTGTTATAATGTAGAATCCAAGATCCGGACTCAACTAGGGTATGAATGATATCGATTGATTGAATGCACAGCGGAATAATAATTGACACAATCAACATCACAAATAAGGTTTTCTTTATTTAATTGAAATAAAAACTACTACAACTACTATTACTACTACGCTCTATGCGTTAATTAGACTCTCATTGGAGATGTCTACTATGAAATGAATGAAAAGGATGATTATAAACTAGATGCCTACCCTCTTTATATAGTAGAGGGAGGTTATATAAACCCTGATAGTAGCTTACTAACAAAGCTACCTAATTATAAAATAGACCCTAATTGTTTTTTCTTTCTTCATTCTTGCTCGTAGTTTTGTATTCTTCATAATTCCCAACAATCTTCCCCTAAACTGGAATTTGACTATGTTAAGTTTCAGTTTCTTGATAGTACAAAACAACCTGTATGAAGAAACAATGATAAAACATGTCATCACAAATAATCCGCTGCACATCTGCTAATCTTCTTTCCCTTCATCTAATAGGGGTCTTGTGCAGCTTGTAGACGCTTCCTCTCAAGTGATGCATGTAGATGGTAAGTAATAAACCATAAGCTTCCCCTTAAAATTATACTAACCATCTCGATTTTTTTTTAATTTATCACTAACAAAAAAAATAATACGAACTTTTTTTTTAACTAAACAAAAGAAACAAAGTGTAGCAGCAGAAAAGTCAAATCAGCAGCAGAATCAAAATAGCCTACCACCAGTAGGAATGGAGAACCAGTAGAAACACCAATGTATGCGTCTTATATCTTATACTATCCATGTGACTCCAAACTCAGATGATGCACTAGCAAATGTGAGCATTAAGCACCTTTTCTATAGATCTCGCCCCTTCACTAACCCTGAGCACTACAACGTAACTCCTTAAAGTGATAGCAAATGCGAGCATTAAGTACTTTTTGTAAATCTCACCCCTTCACAAGAATCATCAAGTCTTTGTCACATCATTAACGTACAAACAAGTTATCTCAAAAGTGCCTAACTCACTTTGAGATATGATAAGACACGCACCTGATCAACCAGTAGGAACTCCGAAAACAGCTAGTAGAAACCGATCAGCAGTAACAATCAGCAGGAAACGATCAGTAGAAACCAATACGAATCAAAATATGCAGCCAGTAGAAACATCAAATCAAGCCGAAAGTATGTTAATTACTAGGGTTCATCGTTGAATAAAAATTCAACTCACCAAGTCTAGTAAAACATTATAAGAGCAACTGTCAAAACCAAAATTAGCATATACAACAACCGATCATGAACAGTATAAATGTTATTCGACCAGAATTAAGTTCCCACGCTGTTTTAATCTTAAAACTGATGACCACCGTCCCATAAGGTACATGAACAGTATTAGCCATTCACAAATTTAAGCACGTACCATCAGCAGAATGAATATATGTGAATTGGTAACTGTGGAGGGACCATAATAAACAACTCTCCCACGTGATCAGCTATTGACCCCACCGACATTCAAAAACGAGGACCAATGAAATATAATATCAACATTCAATATAAGAGCACACGGTATCGTGTTAGATAACACGCCAACCAGACCTTACTTGAACCGATGGCGCGCCAACATGCATACCGGGCTACACGCCATTCGTGAGCCAAAAGGAAATTCGCCAGTAGAGTGGCTCACGCCATTCGTGTTTAAATCGTGTATCTCTTCTTTTTTTTTTTTTTTTTTTTTTTTTTTTTTTTTTTTTTTTTTTGATTTTGTGTCTCAGACTCTCAGTTTGTTTGTTTCTTTTTTCTCCTCTTGTTTGTTGTTGTTGTTGTTTTTTTTTCCTCAGGTGGCGTTGAAGAATGAAAGGAGGAAGAAGATGAATAGTGGGTTAGGTGTTTTTAATATTAAAAATAGCAGTGCTTTTATGTTAGATAGTCGGGTTAGGTGTTTTTAACAGTACTTTTATGTATTGAAATAGTTAGGTTGTTGGAACTAGCAATCTTGGAAATAGCATTACTTTTGTGTTTTATGTATTGTTATTTTATTTGATGTAACGTAAATTTATTTTATGTTATATGTTAGTTTTAAATAAAATAAAAAATAAAAAAGTAGGACTCAATAATATGTTAGTAGTGTGTTATGAGGTATAGGGATAACACAAATTGTTGTGTTGTATTGAATGCATGTAACGGGTAAAAGTTTTAAAAAAAAAAGTTGGCATATCAACGGGAAAAAAAAATAAATACACCCAATTTCAATTATATATATCTATTTTAACACACATAATTTTCAAACAATCCAACCAAGTCTCAATATTTATACTCTTTCATTTACATTTTAATCAATTCTTCCATATTCTATAAAGTAATATATCGCCTTTTTTTTAATAGTATTTATGTATTTGTACTTTTATTTTATGTTTAATAAAAAGTGTTTATTTTTAAATAAAATAAAATGAAAAAAAGTAGGACCCAATAACATGTTATTGGTGTGTTATAAGGGAGGGGTGTTTGAGTTATTGGTGTGTTAATTAGAAGTATATGATGTGGCGCTGATGTGGCATACCAATAACATGTTATTGGTATGTTGCATACCTTGTGCTCTAATAAACGAGTGTGAGATGGGATCAAACAAGTGGGGATCAAGAGCAATTAGATACCCACAAAATTCGACCAATCACACAAAGAGTCCACCGTAACAAACGTGCACCTTGCCACACTAAACCATATACCCTATGTGATGAATTAATGCTCACGTGAAGCATCAGCAGAAACACAACTACTGCCGACCAATCAGAAGAAACAAGATGCGGGACCAGAAAAATACATCCCGAATCAGCAGCAACAATAAAGCATTGACTTTATCATCAAAAGAGATCAAATAGCCAATCAACATGTACCGTCTCAAATGGCTTGACCAATTAAAATTCACAAAAGAGTAAAAGTAACATCACGTGATCACAAATGGTAGAAAACGAAATCAGTATATAATTAATTGATGATTTAGCCCCACGTGAGTGATCAATACAAATAAAAGTATAGTACCAACCAGTCTTTAATGCCCACCAATTAGATTAAATGGTACGAGGTTACCTTGTGAATTCGAACGCCATACAAACGTAGACATTACTAAAACCAACTCATCAGGTCTGCTGCAGTCAATCATCATCAGCTGCCTTCGTTGCCTCTTTTTTCTTTCAGATCTGCTGCTGTAAAGTAATTAGGGTATAAACCCTAATTAAAGGAAAACCTTATAAACCATAGATCGAGAGCCACGAGGCTCTGAAACCAATTGTAAAATCTAAGATCCGGACTCAACTAGGGTATGAATGATATCGATTGATTGAATGCACAACGGAATAATAATTGACACAATCAACATCACAAATAAGGTTTTCTTTATTTAATCGAAATAAAAACTACTACAACTACTATTACTACTACGCTCTATGCGTTAATTAGACTCTCATTGGAGATGTCTACTATGAAATGAATGAAAAGGATGATTATAAACTAGATGCCTACCCTCTTTATATAGTAGATGGAGGTTTCATAAACCCTGATAGTAGCTTACTAACAAAGCTACCTAATTATAAAATAGACCCTAATTGTTTTTTCTTTCTTCATTCTTGCTCGTAGTTTTGTATTCTTCATAATTCCCAACATATAATAAATAAACAATGTTTCACATATTGTTTCACTTCTTTTCACATGGATTATTGTTTTACAATTGATATTATTTGTTTCTTGAGTATTTACATTAACAAGTTAATCTAATAGGTTTTAACTATTTTCTTATCGGTTATTCTTAAAATGTATATCACTAAATATTAATGCAGGAATAAATATTCGAAAATTTAAAACACATTTAACAAAAAGCATTGCATTTATATCATTAATAATGAAAAATTACACATCAAAATCAAAATCATCATCAGAAAATGCTAAATGTACATTATCATAGTCAAATGTTTCAAGGTCATCTTTTTCAAATTCATCATCGAAATCAGAAGAACTACTTTCATATAGTTTGAGCGGAGGCATCGAAGCAAGTTGGTTAGTATGATCTTCACATAGGCGTTGCCTTATTGACCTTTCAGCTTCAATTTCTTCTTGCTCAGTCAAAAATTTATTAATATCATCCTCAATAGGATAATACCAATAATCAGGAGCCCAAATATCATCCTTCGCAGCATTATCATCCTTTTTAGTAGTACAATCTACATTTTTTAACATAAGAAATATCAAAATTATTGTTGACAATATCAAACTAAAGTTGTATTCATAATTACCCAACAACTCGACAAATATTATTACACAAAAATGAATCTAACAAAACAAGATTAGTATACCTTGTGTTTCAGACGACTCTATAGTCAATTTTTGTGCCATACATTGTTTTCTGAAAGCATAAACATCTAACACTTAGTTAATACATACAGATGAAACTAACTAATAAAAATACGAATACAACAAGACAATATAAACATACTTGATAGACTTCTCAGAGATGTTTTCATCTAATTCGGACTGAATTCTTGATCTTTTGTTGCATGCATCCATTTTTTTGGTTTGAAAAAATTATGAAAGGAAATTAATTTTGATTAAGCAACTGAGAATGTTTGGTTGAACTGGAAGGCAATGGTGCCTTATATAATAGACGGAAGGAAAACCAAAAAACAATATAGGAAGATTGCATGACATTTCTTATCATTGTATATTTTCTATAAAGATATTCACACATATTTAGTTTATAATTATTGCGATTGATGTGCTTGGAGTGTACAAGTTTTAAATTTATAAAAGACGATTTACCAATTTTACCAATAACACATACGAGCAAGTGCACTCGTCCGTTATAGCAAGATTATAAAGGTAAGTCGGGATCGTTCACAGGGATTTTAGTGAATCTGATTAACAAGTTTGAATCAACTAAAATAATCCAAAAGCATATAACAACGAAAATAGATATAATGAAATTCAGATGATTAAAAGCTACACTTGCTTAAACTAGTTTCTTATCCTTGATTAGTATGATTGTGTTAACCTCTTAACATGTTGGTTATGATAATTAGTTTGTGTACTAATCTATTGTTCTTACAAGTTAAACCTTCGTCAAGATTTTAGTTCATAAAAACAAGCATTAAGTTTAACCAATCAATTCAAGATCAATTCAAGTTTCATAAGTTTATTTTCACAAACTTAAACAAAAAAACATACATTTGCTTTATCAATTTGCTTAAGAAATGGTCAATACAAAAGGTAACCGATTATAGACAAAAGGGTACAATTGATTGTCAACAACTAATCTTATGACCTTTTAGATGTTTCCAATCAATCCAACTTGATAATCAAAAAGCGTTCTTATTACAACCACACCTTAGTTACTTTGTTTAATCAAGAATAATGGGTAAAAACAATCATCCATAGACAAAATGATTATAACTAGTTGAATAACAATAAGTTCTTTCGACCTCTACGATTACTATCAACTAGTCAAACTTGATTAACAAATGTCAATATGAAACTTTAGCACAATTGGATCTTAGAATCAACTTGAAATTGAATTAAAACATGTTAACACAATCACTAAATAATCATATGATAATCAACATCATTTAAGCAATTGTATAAAGAAACTAGCTACTCATAGCAAACATAAACATAAACTCAGAACTTTGAACATTAGAAAACATGATTAAGAGTCTTACAATGCTTGGAATAAGATTACAAATAGTGAAGTAATGATTCCCAAAGTATTGGGGTAGACTCCTTGGGGTTTTGGCCTCCAAATTTGGTACTTCTAGAACTCCAAACTTTCCTGGACTTCTAAGGACGAATTTGAGAGCTTAAGAGCTTTGTTTGATGAGTAGAGAGTGTTGTATTGAAGTGTGTGTCTCATATGCTCACAAGAGGTCTCTATTTATACTAGTTCCAAGGCCTAGGGTATTAATTGCTGAACTTGGCCTTCAAAGAGTTAGGAAGGGACTAGAATACACCAAGAGAAGGACCTAGAATCGTTTTGATACAAAGGGGAAACTTAGTGATGAAGATTTGGCTGAAACAGGCCCTCCAACCGGATCGGTCACATGACCAACCGATCCGGTTGGTCTTCTACAAGTGTTCCAACCGTATCGGTTGCAGGTGGCAACCGAACGGTTGGACTGGCGTCCTGGGCACTTTTTGCTCTTCTTCCAGCCGATCCGGTTGCAGTTGCAACCGATCCGGTTTGTCTTCCTGAGTGACGAAAAATCATCCTTTACTTAGTTTTGACTTGTAGAGCCTGGTTCTTCAATCATCTTGGTCTTCTATGGTACTTGAAATACTAATTTGTGCTTGACATGCTTCACTGAAACGGGAATCTTTCATTTGTTGAACATTCTTTTACTTTTCCTTCCGTTTCCCTGCACTTGGTTATAAACACTAGACAAACATCTTTTGATGCGATTAAGCACTGAAATCATATAAACATAACCAAATAACATATACAAAAGCACACATAACGCTACTGAAAACATGTACAATCTGAGCGTTATCAAATTCCCCCACACTTAAACTTTGCTTGCCCTCAATCAAATCTAGGAAAAACATCCACTGGTACAAAATTATGATTACGAAAAATATGATGCAAATCTACCAAGTACAAGTACGAGAGAAGATTCATCAATTACGCTTTTAAGAGTGAAACTTTCAAGATGTTTGACAATATCCAATGATTTTCTTGCATGATTAACATTTCAAAACACCTTACGAAAAAGGAACGAAATATAATTCACTCAATCACTCAATTTTTAGTGGAGTAACAAGATAAATCACACTCATTGCTCAGTCATGATTAGATTATTACCATAAGCTTGTACAAGAAACAAAACTCCACCGACGTGGCGTGAGCACCAAGCAAAAACATCTAAAGATGTTAGAACAAAGACCTTGATAGATCTTATGAGCACTCTTAGATCGTTAGTTAAACTTATGTAATCACAAGCTTACTAAAAGACAATCTCTATAACTTGTATTTAAGCGGAATTTAAACACAAGAACACAAATAACTAAGAACTTCTTTGATCCTCTATGGATCTTTTAATAATACTAAAACTTTGTTTTTCAACTCATACATAAATCATACTATTGTGTTCCTTTTATAGACAAGGAACCCTAACCCGTTTCCCAAGAAACGTATAAACATAAAACTAAATATGATATACATTATCACTTCCTAATAAAGCTCATGTATATCCTAACTAAATATAAAATATACGGAATATCTGTATCCGAAGAAACCAATTATACTAAAATATAACTTCAGTAGAATTCCTTCTTCAGCAGAATCCTTACTCTTCAGCAGAATCCATTCAGCATTAACTTCAGCAGAAACTCTACTTTGCATAATTCCCAATATCCTCCCCTAAACTGGAATTTGACTAGGTTAAGTTCCAGTTTCTTGATAGATCTTACAGCATAATCAAGAGGATTGTAATTGAACTCCAGCAACAAAGAACCAAAACAAGGACACCTCGATGATGACAAATCTTTAAATCTCCAGATCTTTGCAGCAACAAATGACAAAAGGTACATCAAAACATATTAGTTTCATACTATTCTCATCACATCCAGGTGTGTTAACTCCTGTGAGAGGTGAATCATTGAAAATAATGGATTTGATGTCTCTTTACCAATAGCCATCACTCTTTGGAGTAGCCATATGTTTGAGTTCGAAAACTATGGTACACTGAGAACCATATGATTTACTAGCAAATCAGCAACTATGAACGGATTTGACATGTCTTTACCTATAGCCTTTTGCTCAGGACTAGTCAATTCTTAGGTAGAAAGAATCCCCTTGGTGAATTGATTACCAAATATGGTAGTACACTGCCTTTACCACAAGCCATATACTTGTGGGCTAGCCAATTCTTGGATTCCAAACAGGAATAAACCATGGTGAATGGATGACCATACAACTCTCAGCAATTAAGCATGGGTGGTTGCATACCCTATGATTTTGAGCAAACCATTACAGCTATAAACATATTTGATGTGTCTTTACCAAAGCTGTACCCTTTGGACTAGCCAACTCTTTAACATACATAAGGTACATCTGGTGAGTTAATAACCAGTAACAAAAAAATGTACAACAAATCTGCAAGCAAAGTTAGTCAAACAAAAAAGATACATTTTTTTTAACTTAGAAGGAAACAAATAAATAATACAAAATAAAATACATAATACAACAAGATACCAGACTTAAGAAGATGCTAGATGTTGCTGAAGTTGAGTCTTAATCAATCCAATCAATTGTTCAGCATGTAATCTATCATTCCCAACTGGATCAGGAGGAACCTCAAGCTTCTTTTTAAGCATACTTCTCATCAAGTTCACAGATAAATGATAAATCTTATCAGATAACATACACACAGTCATCCCATTCTGTGTCTCCACCACATGCACACAAGGCATAGGATAAAATCTCCAAGTATCAATCTTCCACTTATGTGAATTCTTCCAAATAGAATACCCTTTACCATATGAAGATTGAGAATCAAACATAACTTGAAGATCACCCAAAAAATATAGACCAGAACCCTGTGGTGACTGATTAGCATAATGCTTAGTGACAAGTCCATACAGTGTATTCAAATCTTGCCTGTCAACCATATGAAAGATTTCCTTCAAAAAGTTAAACTGCATAGAAGTATTATCCAACATAAAAATGGTGTTAAGCTCTCCTACAGTCAAAGTCCAATTAGTCAACACACCATGAGATCCTTCATGAAAAGCATCAGCAGATCCGTCTTTAATAAAAGTTGAATCAGCAGCCTTTAGATCCAAAGAATGATCTCTGAGTGACTTATGAATCCTAGATGTATATGTCCTATCTGATCTCATAGATCTCCTTAAAGTAACATGTCTCCTTTTAGACATCCTTTTCTTCCTCCTACCTGGTATATAAATTCCCATAGATACAGATGATGGAACATCCTCAGACTCAGCAGGGACATCTTTAGCATGAGTGGAAGAAGTAGAAGGAGACTTAATTGAAACAACACCACGCAAGGCATACATTCTTTCAGCTACTTCTCTGGCCTTTTTTGATTTAGCAGCTGCTAGTTCAGCTTGCTTACCCAATTCTCCTCCTACTTTATCAACAGGAGAAATACGAGGAATAGAAGCATTCATATCCTCTGAATTCAAAGATGTAGTAGCCAAACTCGATACTGCTTCAGAAGAAACAACATGCGGTTCAGCAGATTGAACCCTTTCGGAATGTATAGTCTGTAGTAGATGCTTCAAGAGGCACAATGAAGAACTCAGCTTAGGTGTAACATCATCAAATGAATCTACAATTTCAACTTGCTTAGGTCTCTTTGCCTTTGGAGCATCTGCACTATCAGCAAGTCTCTTCAAATTGGAAGATGGTATGATCTGCTTCATAATGCGATTATACATGTTGATTAAGACATCATCAGACAAAGCCCAAACTTGCTTCTTTATCATACCAGACTGATAAATACTTGAACTTTGATTATACACCACATTTCTCATATACTTTTTCTTCTGAGCTTCAGTTTGTGGTCTTTCCCTTTTTGCTTTATTTTTATGTGTAGCAATTTCTCTTCTTTGTGCAGCTGCAGCTTGCTTCCTCTGTTGACCAAGAGCCACCTTTTTTGCATCAAAGTTCTCACTATCAAAGTCTGCTCCTAAGATACTTTGTGCAAGAGTAGGATTGGATGCAGCTTGATTAGTGTAAGTATCCCATTGTTCATCAGTGAACTGAGAGGACATTTCATTAATTTCTCTTTGTCTTTCAGGAGTCAAATTGGTAACAAACTGAGCTTGAAGCATTTGAACCAATGCTTGAATCTTCTTGATATTCTCACACTCAGCTAGCAATCTCTCTTATGCTTGCATTTCCTGTTCACTGACTAGATTAGATCCAATCCCCTCATCAATCATTTCTCCTTTTCCTTTGTCAGCAGGCGCATGAGCAGAATTAGTACTTACAATAGGAACTTTAGAAGAAACACCCATGGAAGTATCAGCAGTAACATGTTGAGGCGTGTCTTCAGGAATAACATTTACATGAGGATCCAAATTAAAATTCCGTCCAGCAACAAACACATCATTAGGATCTGTTAAAGGTGTAGAATCAGGTTGTGCTTGCACATATGAAGCTTGACCAACTTCAGGAGCAATATCCATCATAGGAGTATCAGCAACAACATGCTCTTCAGTAGTTGCAACATCCACACTGTGCAACGTATCCTTGCTCAAAGATTGCCTTCTCCTCCTTCTAGAAAACAAAATTGGCTCCTTTTGCTTTACTGATTTAGCAGCCATTTGAGTAGAAGCATTAGATTTTTGAGCCACATCAGCCAAAATATCAAGTGAATCCAAATTAGCATCCACTTGCTCCTCATCAGAAGAAACAACACATCTCCTGTTGCTACTATGCCCAAGTTGTTCTTCCAAATCCTGAACCTTTCTCTTTAAATCCACAATCTCACCACCAAGTGTAGATCTAGTTTTAGCAAGCTCCCTTTTTAGATCTGCAACCTCTTAGACAGTCCTCTTGAGCAAATCATAGACAGAAGTAAGAGTAATAGGATCCTCAGCTCTACCAGCAGATTGCTCTGTGGTAATGGAAGCATCATTGGACCTTTCAGTAGAAATATGGTCTTGCTCAAATATAGGAGAGCTTTCAACAACAGGCTCTCTAATAGGAATGGGTGTAGGCAGTCTAGCAAAGTCAGTCTCAAACTCATCAGGAGCAACCTGAGTAGGTGGTGGACTAGATGTAGGCATGGTCAAAGGTGTAGATGGTGGTTGGTCAGGAGAAACATGTGTAGCTTCAGCAGTATTAGAAGGGCCCTCATCCATGGCAACTGATGGATTACCATCAGCAGCAATAGTAGTAGAGGGTGGAGAACCAACAACATTCCCTCATCAGTGACCTCATTTCCTTGAGGCAACATAGCTGCTAGCAAAGGATGATGTTCCCCCTCATAATTAGTTTTCATAGAAGAAAACAGTTTAGAAGACAGAGCTCCTATGGGACAAAAAGCTTGAACTTGGGATGTTATGTCTAAAATCATTTGCAAAAACCTAGGGTACATTAAAAACTTATGCTTTTTTCTTTGAATATTTTCAACCATATTATCAAAAATATATTTAGAAAAATTATAAGTTACCCCTTGTGACAGACATACAATCCCACAACCCAATTGAGTAGAAAATTGATCCCATCCCCCTGACTTATTGCTAATACACTGTAGTAAAGTGTGTACCAAAAACCTCCATGTAGGGCAAAGCTTGTTCTTCTGCCACATATCAGTTCTCGTACCCTGATATCCCACAGCTCTTAGACCTTCAAGTATCTCCAAAGAATTAGAATGATTAACCCCATCGGCATCTTCCAACCTTAGTTGCCTCCTTATCAAATCCTCCGTTATAACATAATCTGTTCCATCAATCGTAGCTACAATCTCTGTTCCACTTCTTTTCACAGCAGAAGCCCAAAATTGTGTAACCAATGATTCATATATTACTTTCGGAGAATGCGTTAAAGCATAATGAATCTTTGATCGCTTCAAGAACTCCACCATTGGTTCATAGATTTTATGACCTTTTGCTTTTCCCAGATAAGCAACTTTGTTATGATCCTTCTTAATTTGAAGCGTCATTAGAGAATTTATGAGAGTGGGTTATGATTCACGCAATTGGAAGTGTGTTTAAGTCAAGTGAGGTGGGAATCAGGTATTTTTAGCGAGGATATGTAAATTGGTTAATAATGGAAGTTACCCAATTGATGGTCAAATATATCGGAACTCATGTTGACCATATCTTGCGTGGAAAATAACTTCAACCAATTTCAAACTTAACACTTCAGCAGAAACACGAGTCAAACTACTGAAGAAGGTCAATCAGCAGAAACACTCAAGTTGCTAAGTATCCTTTAGTAAATATCTTTTTACTGTGACACCAACTCACATTAATTATCATAACAACTTGAATCCATCTATAAAACAATCCCAATGCACACTTTGACTCAGATCAATTACCCCCAATTATCCTCTCAAACCCTAATTTCTCCAAAAATGCCACAATCGTCAACAAAACCATGTCTACTAAACCAGAGGTTATTGATCCAACCTCCTCTCCATCATCCTCATCATCATCATCATCATCCAGTGATGATTTTCGCCAATTTTTACGATCTTCTTACCAAGATAACCCTCTACCTTTGAAGTCCCCCTTTCTCCCTTCTTCTGAAGATGATAGTCTAGTGGATCCAAGTGAGTCTTCTAGTGACTCTGATGACTCCAACAAGGAGAGAACATCACACCCCCAACCTTCACTGCCTCAACCTCAACCAAGGCCACGTGCCAGAAGAGAGGCGGTGTTAGCTCTTCCTGCGCCATGTTCTGGTGCTTCATCTCCTATCGTAAAGGGAAAGGGCAAAAAGAAGATGGAGTGATTGCTTTATGGTGGAACGAGTAGATGGAACAACGGAATATTTTCATATTACAAATCCATCTACTGTATTCATCTTCATCATCTTCGTTTTCATCAATCCATCCTTCCCATTTTGATCCATAGCTTCTTCGTCGTACTGATCATGCATATCCAGCGTTTGGAATAGATGATAGAAGCTAGTATAGATTAAGTAGATCTTGTATAGAACTGGTCTTGTATTTTCCTTTGAAGTTGATTGTAAGCTGTAAACTGTTTCTTGAATGAATGAATCAATTTACTTCAGTACTTCTCTTCAGTAGAAATAATTAGTTCTCTTCAGTACTTGTCTTCAGTAGAAATAGTTAGTTTACTTCAGTAGAAACAAGCTTGTAGCTTACATGACCATATTCCATTAACCAAAATTGGTGAACATTATCTTATTTATGCATTTTGCAAAACAGACACAGAGAAACACACAAACCAAACCAAACAAACAAAACTCAAAGAATATTAGTAGGTTAGTGTTAGCAAATAAAAATATAATTACAAAGTTTACAACATGAATCCTCCCCTGAGGCTTATGCCTCCCCTTAAACTTTGCAGTTAAGGGTTAAGCATCCCAATATTGACCACTAGGTGTAGAAACCTTGGTCCATCAAAAGCCTTAGTCAACAAATCTGCCACATTATCATCAGTGTGAACCTTAACCACTTTTATCAAATGTTTGTCATATGCATCTCTTATAAAGTGGTGCCTGATTTCAATATGCTTAGTTCGACTGTGGAAAACTGGATTTTTAACAATGCATATGGTACTTTGATTATCAATAAAAATGGTTGGGTTCATGAAGTTAAACCCATAATCCAACAATTGATTTTGTATCCATAGTACCTGACTACAACAATTGGCAGCAGCAACATACTCTGCTTCAGTAGATGAGGTAGCAACAATAGTTTGTTTCTTGCACTGCCAAGAAATCAATCTTTTTCCAAGGAATTGGCAACCTACAGTTGTAGATCTTCTATCCAGATTTGCACCAGCATAATCACTATCACTATATGCTTCCAACTTAAAAGGAGACTCTTTTGGGTACCAAAGACCTAAATAGGGTTGGCCTTTCAGATACTTAAAGATCTTTATGCCAAGAAAATTTGAATGGCCTCAACTCTAGCAACAGGTGCAAATACTTCATCATAATCAATTCCTTCCTCTTGCCTGTACCCTTGAGCCACCAATCTTGCTTTGTTTTTAATCACAACACCCCTTGCATCTATTTTATTCTTCAAAATCCATTTTGTCCCAATTGCATACTTACCATCAGGTAGTGGTACCAGGATCCAAACCTGCTGATTTTTGAATTGTTGCATTTCTTCTTGCATTGCTTCAAGCCAACTTGAATCTTCAAGAGCTTGAGTAACACTAGTTGGTTCCACTTGAGAAAGAAAACAAGCAAACATACAATGCTTAAAGTTTGTGTGATTGTCCCTTTGCTGATTTGAGACATAGGATAGAAAAGCAACCTGTCCATATTTAGAACTGGTAAAAGTCCTTCTAGTTCTAACAGGTGCTAGAGGATCACCAATAACATTGGATTGAGGATGAGCAATGTTGATCCTCCTTGTAGCAGTGGTGTTGACATCAATAGATGTATCAAGATTAGTCACAGTTGGCTCAAAATCACTATCATAGGAAGGTGAGGTGAAGATTCCAGCTTTGGGTTGATGGTTACCAAGATCTGAAGGACTTGGAAATCGCGTATAGGGTTCTACAAAGTCTGTGGACACACGAGTAGGAATAGGAGACTCTTCAGGAGAAACAGAAGAACCTTCAGGAGAATCATGATTTCCACTGACAGTTTGTTTAGCAATCTCTTCACCAAGCCTTTCAGCATCAAGGTTAGCAGCATACTCTTGCTTCTAAAGCCTAGCAAGATCCTCTGCATAGTTGGACTCATCTTCACTCTCAGCAGAAGTAACTTAGAAGTATCACCTCCAAAATGATTAGGGGAGAAGGAAGGTACACTAATAGGTGGTTCATCATCCTCAAACTCACTATCTGAATCAGCATTCATGGTACCAGCATTGTCAGTGGGAGACTCTGGTGAACCTGCATTTTGGTTAGCCACATGTCTAGAATAGCCCAAGTAATCAGTTAAGTAATCTAAGTCAAAAGACCTAACATGTCCTTGACCTTGCACATTGGGCTTATCTTTTAGATACCTCAGGTTAAGTGTCTCCACAATCTTTCTAGCATTCAAATTATATACCCTGTAGGCCTTACTATGAGCCAAATAACCCACAATATACCCCTCATCAACTTTCTCATCAAATTTACCCAATGGATCACTTGTGTTTAAAATGGTCACTTGACACCCAAATGGTTTGAGGTAATGTATAGCAGGAACTTTCTCAGTGAGAAGTTCATAAGGTGTCTTGAAATAAGGTCTAGTAATGGATACCCTATTTAGTACATAACAAGCTGTGCCAACTACTTCAGTCCAAAACATGGTAGGTAATTTAGAGTCTGCAAGCATAGATCTTGCTGCCTCTATTAGGGTCCTATTCTTTCTTTCAGCTACCCCATTTTGTTGTGGGGTTCTTGGAGTGCTATAGTCCCTTTTTATCCCTTTATACTTGCAAAGTTCGATTAAAATAACATTCTTGAACTCTGTCCCATTATCACACCGAATACCTTTAACCTTTTTGTTCAACTGGTTTTCAACAAGGGTAATGAACTCTTTCAACACTGGAGATGTTTCATCTTTTGTCCTCAGAAAGAATACCCAACAAAACCTACTGAAGTCATCAGTGATTACCAAACAAAAATACTTGTGATCAATACTTCTGACTTGGGTTGGACCAAAGAGATCCATGTGTAGCAACTGTAGAGGTTCTGAAATCAAGCTCACTACAGTAATAGCTTTGTATGAGGCTCTGTGTTGCTTTCCTTTGTTGCAGGAAACACAATTATGTTCATTGGTGAAAATTTTGGAAGGAAGTCCTTCAACTAGACCAAGTTTAGACAGTTTGTTGATGGTCTTGAAGTTCACATGAGCCATCCTTCTATGCCATTTTGTAGACTCATCCGAGGATGCTTTAGCCACCAAACAAGTTAGATCACCTTCAGGTTGAACATCATTTAAGTTGAATGTGTATAGATTGTGATATCTAGGAACTCTCAGCAGAATTGATGTATCTTCTGGTAGTTTGAAGTCTTTAGATAGCACAAGACATTAATCCTCAGAGAAGAATACTTTGTTCTTGGTGTCACATATTTGTGAAACTGAGAACAAGTTGAAGTGTTGCAGTTCCTTGACATAGAACACATTCTCAAAATCTAGTAAAGGTGTTTTGATGGTGCCTTTCCCAGTGATTCTACCATCACTTCCACCAAAAGTCACATTGCCTCCTCCTTCTATGGGTATGAAGTTATGCATCATATCTCTGTTTCCTGACATGCTTCTGGAACAACCACTATCAACAATGCCAACTTTCTTGTGCTTAAAAGGATGATCCTACAACAACAACAAGAATATATACAAAATATTAGTACACTATAGAGGCTCAAGTCATTACTGACTTGAACCTGCCTTGTGGATCATTGGAATAATGCCATGCAGATGTATAAGATCCACCATTGTTCTTGGGTTTCCATTGAAATTTAGGTCCCTTTTTATTCCAAGAACAACCTGCTGAGGGCTTCACAGCAGTATCCCGATATCCCTTCCCAGCATTCATAGAGTCAACACAACCAGGCCAATAATCATTTTGAAAGTATGAACTTGTTGGTTTCACATAAGGTCTAGCAACATATCTTCTCCAAGGAAATAGAGAAGGTTTAGTTGCTTGTGGAATATAACAGGGTATATCATTAACATTAGTCCACATTGGTCTAGGTTTCTTTTGACCAGCACCTGCACCCATTCTTTGCTCATGAAAATCACAATCCTTAATCAAATGAAATTTGCTTCCACAAACAAAACAGGTCTTCTTTTTAGAAGATTTATTCAAAGAAAAAGATGTTCTATTACATGCAAAAGCATTCAAACCACAAGAATTAACAGAATTGTTTTTAACAAACTTAAAAGTATTATTGTGCAAAGAATTAAAAGACAAGTCTTCAGGAGAAACTGTCTTGGAAGTTGATTCCTCAGCAGCAACTCTAAAAGGCTTGTAAGCAGTCTTGGGTGTAGGCTTGGGCAAAATCTTGGGAAGGTCTGACTTGTCATTTGAATCACACCGGGTAGAAGAAGTAGACCCTTTGTCAGAGGACTTGTCACTGTCACAACAAGAGACAAATTCAGTAGATGAAGAATCAGGGTCTGGCAAGTCTTTAGACTTTTTGCCATAAAGATGGTGTGATCCATCAAAGTCTACAGTAATGGAAAGGTCAATGGGCATGTGTTCACCTTGAATTGGTCCACAGATAACATGTAGATCACCTTCTTTTACAAAATTAGCTAAGCCAGCTGGTGTAGATTTACATGTGTCATCCCTAGCTTCTATCCCTACATACTTCTTAAAGCCTAAACCTATAGCAGTATTAGGATTTTGACTAGCATAGATGTGACTAGCTAACTTGTTTCCATTCAATAACCATTCTTTATGCCTAGCAATTTCCTCATCTAGTTTCTCTTTTAGCACTTTGTTTTCAGACACTACATCATCTTTTTCTTTTTCAGCGCGTTTTAAATCAATTTTAGTACATTCTAGATCACTTTCTAACACCCTGATCTTTTCATCATAAGCCAATTGATTCTTTTGAAACCAAACTTTTTGTCTTTCTAATGTTTTTAAAGCCTGTTTATAAGCTTCAACTTCAACATAACATTCATTATATTTAGGTTTCAATTCATCATAGGCTTCTTTAAGTTCATTATAATTTTCACTACAACCAAACACACACTTATGTACCTGAGAGATGCCCATCAAGGCGACTTGATCACGCCTATCCTCTGAAGTACAACTTGCCAGTAATCCAATATTGTCTGAACTATGACCTTCCTCGTGCTCATGCATCTTCCAATCAACATGGTCATCCACAGTGACAAGAGCTGAAGATGAGGGTCCAGCCTTCGAAGTTCCAGCTTCCTTCTGAATCTGCTGATAGGAAGAATATCTCATCTCATCACCAGCTTTCCTATCCTTGCACTCTCTAGAGAAGTGACCCATATGTCCACAAGTAAAGCACTTGACCTTACTTTTGGTAAATCTTGCTGGATCCTTTCCCTGGAAACCAAACTTCCTTCCAGACTTACTCTCAAACTTTTTGATGTTTAATGAGAGCATGGCCAGTTGCCACCTCAAGTTCATCTCTTCCATCTCCAATGGATCCACCTGTTCAAGATCCTCATAGGCTAGTTCTTGCTGAACATCATAATCAGCAACAAAAGAGTGAATCACATCTTCCAATACACTACTAGACTTAGGTTGATAGCTTGATGAAGTGGTAGTGTAGGATGATGATACTGATGAAACAGGACTTGGAGCATGAGTCACCCTATTTGATGAGGCCCCTACAAATGCTGTTTGACTAGGAGTGGATGAAAGATAAGGACTTCTCACATCAGGCTCAAGAGATTTAAGTTCATTGTACAATTCATCAAAAGTGAGCATATCCAGCCCACCTTTAGCCTTGAGGGCAATCCGACTTGCAACCAAGATGTGGGTAAAGATCTTAAAACTTTGAGTTGCAGTCATCATTATCCGGCTTTGCCTTCAGCTGATTCAATTGACTCAATATCTTATGAAACCTGTCGTATCCCTTGTGGATACCTTCCTCTTCAGAAATTTGGAACTCTTGAAACTGTTGTTTCAACATTGACTTCCTCATTCTTCTAGACTCTTCATTCCCACCAAACCTAGCCTTAATTGCTAACCATATTTCATTAGCATCCTGCATGTAGTGAAAATCACCCAAGTGATCCTCAGGTATAGCCTGAAGAAGAATGGTTCTCACTTTGTGCTCTCTTTGAACCGCCAGTATCTCATTAGCAGATTTGGGAGGAACAATGGTAACATTACCATCAGGGATCGTGACGTTCTCTTCAAACTGTTCCCCTTTTCACAATTTCCCAGAGATTCCAATCAATGTTGGATATCCAGTTTTGCATCTTCATGGCCCATAAATCATATTCCTCCTTCTTCAAGTATGGGAACTTTGCATTGCTGTTAGAAAGACTGAGTTGTTGCATTGATGTGTTGTTATTGTTGTTGGTGACCTCAATGTCATCATGTGATCCAGGCATGTTGAATGTTGTTTTGGTTGTAAGGGTGTGCAGAAAAAGATTGTTCTTAGTATTGTAGAGACTCTCTCGAGGCTCTGATACCACTTGTTAGAACAAAGACCTTGATAGATCTTATGAGCACTCTTAGATCGTTAGTTAAACTTATGTAATCACAAGCTTACTAAAAGACAATCTCTATAACTTGTATTTAAGCGGAATTTAAGCACAAGAACACAAATAACTAAGAACTTCTTTGATCCTCTATGGATCTTTTAATAATACTAAAACTTTGTTTTTCAACTCATACATAAATCATACTATTGTGTTCCTTTTATAGACAAGGAACCCTAACCCGTTTCCCAAGAAACGTATAAACATACAACTAAATATGATATACATTATCACTTCCTAATAAAGCTCATGTATATCCTAACTAAATATAAAATATACGGAATATCTATATCGGCAGAAACCAATTATACTAAAATATAACTTCAGTAGAATTCCTTCTTCAGCAGAATCCTTACTCTTCAGCAGAATCCATTCAGCATTAACTTCAGCAGAAACTCTACTTTGCATAATTCCCAACAAAAGAGGACTTTTATTCGGGTTATAATGTTAAGGCTTAGGGTTAAGGGTATGGATAAGGCATGGGATTATTTATGAAATTGGTGTTAAAATAAAAATAGAATCAAGTCTAATACCCGTATTGCTAGCTACCAAACAGTCCGCAAACCAACAAATGATTATAGCTTCTATTTTCTTTTCTTCAGATTTCCACAACTCTTTGCTTTGATTCGCCATGACAACTTTTCTCCAAACATAGCACTTTGGCTACTACATTCACATTTTCATCACTTTTTTTTCTTTTTTTTTTTTATTTTTTTTTACAAACATACTTGAAATGGCTCACACAACTAACAAGGTGCGGTTACTCATAATCATTTGAACAATCTTCTCATTCCAGGTGACTAGTAATCAACCGTTTAGACATTGACAAGGGTTAAGCTAAGGTTTAAAGTGTAAAATCTTTTTGTATTTTTCTGGACTTATCAAAAACGAAAGGCATGGCTCAGAGGGTGTAACTAGGGGTATCTAGCGCTAAAGATGAGCGCTACAAATGGGTCTATGTAGGTGGTTAACTAACCGATGTGGCTAGCTAATATATCATAATATGAAAAATGGAAGGCCATTTAGGTTAAATCCTAAGGTGCCTCTTTATCACACGAATTTACTTATATCGCACGAATGCGATCTCACTGCGGTCTGGTAATGATTTACAAGTACAAGTTCTAGAATAAATAAAATCACCGGCACACTCATAGCAAAAGATTCAAGCATAAAAGATGTATGCTTTATATAGAACAGGCTCAAATCCTCACAATTTTAGTGGTAAGGGCTATAATTTGTGCAAGCAAATATTTATCGATCCCAGAATGGATTGCAATATTAATCGGAACACATCTCAAAGTTTCAGAATATTACTAGTTTTGCCAGTGGTTTGATCAAGTTATTCTAATATATTATCCTAAAAGCGTGAAAAATAACTAGATCATAAAAGCAAACAAAATTTTAAATTTAAGCTTAAAAACTCTAATTTTCCTATTCACCCCCCCCACTTAAGTTAAACATTGTCCTCAATGTGAAAAATGAACTTCAAAGTATAAAAATAGGGAAATAGAGATGAAACCAGATATTCCAATGAGTTTGTCAGCTTAATTTCTTCTTCATCCAAGCGTCCACTGGAGTAATCATTACCTGCACAAAATCTTATATACAAACAAAAGAGTTTTATTAAGATGTGGCACCCCCCCCCACACTTAAGTTCAACCAAAGGTTTAAACTTTGGGGCGTGGCCACAGAAAATCAAATCGAAAACACATGGGTTGCCTCCCGAGAAGCGCTTGTTTTATTAACGAGTCATCAGCCTGACTCGAATCTTCCCGAATTTACTTGGCCACAGATGCAACCTTGAACATTTTGAAAAGTTCAGGGACATACATGAATTCTTCACCAGTAGCATCAATATCGCTCTAGATGAACTCAGCCGATGGTTTCCAAGGAACGTATTGTGGGATTCTTCCTGGAAAATGTGCTACGAAGGTGATGGTTTCGAATTCATTTTCAGGTGAAAGTTTCTCAACTGATATTTCATTCATTTGCTCCTTATCATAGTATAGTTTGATTCGGTGCCCATTAACTATGAAACTTCCACCCTGTTTGTCATAAAGTTCGACATAACCGGATGGATATCCATGTTTAACGATATATGGTCCAAACCATATTGGTTGTAATTTAGGAGCTTTGAATTTGAATTTCATGTTAAAAAGCAGAACTTTATCTCAGGCTTTGAATTCTTTTCGAATTCTCAGCTTTTTGTCGTGATAAGCTTTGGTTCTAGCCTTATACAGTTTCGAATTTTCATAAGCTCGGAGTCTTAAATCGTCGAGTTCATGCAATTGCAGGAATCTCTTCTCTCCATCTACTTTGAGATCGGTGTTACAGTTTCTAAGAGCCCAGTAAGCACGATGTTTAACTTCGAACGGCAAATGACAAGTTTTTCCATATAGGAGTCTGTAAGGAGTTGTGCCAATAGGAGTTTTTTAAGCCGTACGAAACGCCCACAGAGCATCGTCAAGTTTCTTCGACCACACTGAAGGATTGTCCTTCACTGTTTTTTCGAGTATTCTTTTAAGAGCTCTGTTGGTGTTTTCAACTTGGCCACTAGTTTGTGGATGATAAGCTGTCGCGAATCGATGATAAACTCCTTATCTTTTCATGTTTTTTTTTCCATTTGTTGGTTACAGAAATGGGTTCCTCGATCTCTTATCAAGGCCTTGGGGATTCCATAACGAGCAAAAAGCTTTTTGAGAAAGTTAACGACGACGCGAGCATCGTTTGTTGGTAAAGCTTCAGCTTCTGCCCATTTGGACACATAATCTATAGCAACGAGAATGTATTCGTATTTGTGGGATTTAGGAAATGGTCCCATGAAATCAATTCCCCAAATATTGAATATTTCACACACTTGAATGCTTGTTAACGGAATTTCGTCTCTGCGTGAACGGTTGGTGGTTCTTTGGCAAGCATCACAGTTCTGAACAAGTATATGTGCTTCTTTGAATATTGTTGGCCAATAGAATCCAGCATCAAAAACTTTTTTAGCTGTGGTGGAAGGACCATAATGTCCCCCAGTTGGGCCATGATGACATTCGTCAAGAATCTTGCGGGTTTCGGAACCAGAAACACATATTCGGATCATTCCGTTAGGGCACATTTTGAAAATATATGGTTCTTCCCAAAAGTAGTATTTAAGTTCCGAAAAGAATTTGCTCCTTTGAGCGTGAGTTAAACCTTTTCTGAGAATTCCTCCAGCGAGATAGTTGCAAAGTCAGCAAACCAAGGATTGTCATTTCCATCAACGGTCATGAGGGTTTCATCCGGGAAGTAATCATCGATTTATTCTTCCTTTAATTCCTAAAGATCGGGATTTTCAAGATGTGATAAATGATCAGCGGCTAGAATCTCTGATCCTTTCTTATCTTTGATTTCGATGTCAAATTCTTGGATTAGCAGAATCCATCGGATAAGACGCGGTTTAGCATCTTGCTTGGTGAACAGATATTTGAGTGCCGAGTGATCGGTGAACACGACTGTTTTTGAGAGTACGAGGTAGGATCGGAATTTGTCAAACGCGAACACTACGGCCAATAATTCCTTTTCTGTAACTGTATAATTTTTCTGAGCACTATTCAGTGTCTTGCTAGCAAAATATATGGGCCGAAAGTGTTTTCCTTCTCGTTGGCCTAAGAAGGCTCCAACAGCAAAATCGCTGGCATCGCACATAAGCTCGAAGGGTAGTGACCAATTAGGTGAAACCATGATCGGAGCACTAGTTAATTGAGATTTCAATGTTTCAAAAGCTTTTATGCAATCAGCATTGAAGTCAAAGACAGACTCTTTCTCAAGAAGTTTTGTCATTGGACGGGATATTTTTGAAAAATCTTTGATAAAGCGGCGATAAAAACCGGCATGTCCTAAAAAACTTCTAACGGCTTTAACGTTAGTGGGTGGTGGAAGTTTCGTGATAACGTCGATTTTTGTTTTATCTACTTCATGCCTGCACTGGAGATCTTGTGGCCAAGCACAATTCCTTCGGTCACCATGAAGTGACATTTCTCGATTAGGGACAAGGTGCGCAGCTTCGCATCTTTCGAGCATTTTATCAAGATTGGAAAGACAAGCTTCAAATGAGTTTCCGAAGACTGAAAAGTCATCCATGAAAACTTCCATGGAGGTTTCGAGCATGTCTTGGAATATGGCTATCATACACCTTTGAAAATTCGCAGGTGCATTACAAAGACCAAAAGGCATACGCCGATATGCGTAGGTTTCAAAAGGACAAGTGAAAGTGGTCTTTTCTTGGTCATTAGGATCGATTGGAATTTGAAAGTATCCTGAAAATCCATTGAGGAAACAAAAGAATTTATTTCCTGCTAGTCTTTCAAGCATTTGATCCATGAACGGGAGTGGAAAGTGATCTTTTATGGTGGCTTTGTTTAATTTCCGATAGTCAATACAAACGCGCCAACTAGTGACAGTTATAGTAGGGACTAGTTCATTCCGTTCATTAGTCACAACCGTCGTTCATCCTTTCTTGGGAACACAGTGAACGAGACTTACCCAAGGACTATCCTCGATTGGGTAAATTATACCAGCGTCGAGAAGTTTTATGATTTCCTTTTTGACAACTTCTTTCATGTTGGGATTGAGTCGACGTTGACGTTCTACAACAAGTTTGATCCCATCTTCGAAATTGATTTTGTGTTTGCAGAAATTGGGACTAATTCCTGGGATGTCAGATGTTTTCCAAGCGAAAGCTTGTTTATGATTTTTGAGGACAGAAACTAAACTTTCTTTCTCATTGGCCTCGAGTAATGAAGATATGACTACTGGAAGAAGTGAGTTTTCCTCCAGGTAAGCATATTCAAGATGATCAGGTAGAGGTTTGAGCACGAGATCTGTTGGTGGTTCTTCGATAGAGGATTTTATTCTCATCTCGTCATCGAAAGTTATTTCTTCAAAATTCTCTTCCTCCATTTCTTCCTCCTCCGTGTTATCTCCTTCGAACTCTACTTTCATGAAATCATCAAACTCTTTGTCAAAGTCTGTTTCATTGATTTTCTCAGAAGTAGTCATGAATGGATCAAATTCGTTAAGTAATGCATCCAATTCTTCGTCAGTGACTTCATCGATAACATCGATGTTGAAACAAGTGTCATTACTGGAACGTGGATAGCGCATTGCTTTATCGATTCTAAAAGTGATTTGATCTTCTCCAACTCCAAGGT
This sequence comes from Chrysanthemum makinoi, assembly GCA_910596185.1. Lineage (NCBI taxonomy): Eukaryota > Viridiplantae > Streptophyta > Magnoliopsida > Asterales > Asteraceae > Chrysanthemum > Chrysanthemum makinoi. The sequence goes on from OU343225.1 coordinate 257,718,212, forward strand.
CGAGTTGTTTTCCTTTCACTTTGATGATTGCATCAGCGGTATTTAGGAAAGGTCTTCCTAAGATGAGTGGGACTTTACTATCTTCTTCCATTTCTAAGATTACAAAGTCCACGGAAAAAATGAATTTACCGACTTGAACAAGCATATTCTCGCCAATACCAACAGGATATTGATAAGAATGATTTACTAATCGAATGCTCATTTTTGTTGGTTTAAGGCTGTTGTTGCATAATTTGGAATACAGGGAATAAGGCATCAAATTGATACTTGCGCCAAGATCGGCTAAAGCATCGCATTAAATATTATTCCCGAAAGTGCATGGAATAAGAAAGCTCCCAGGATCTCCGAGCTTTGGTGGGATTTTGTTTTGAAAAATGGCTGAGCATTCTTCGTTAAGGAAAGTAGCTGATATTTGCTCTAGCTTGCTTTTGTTATTAAGAAGTTCTTTTAAGAATTTCCCGTAATTGGGCATTCCGGCTAAGACATCAACGAGAGGAACATTGAGTCTAACCTCTTTGATTATTTCAATGAACTTCTTATAACGTTCTTCCATTTTTTCTTTCTTAAGGCGTTGAGGATATGGAATTTTTGGTGTGTACGCCTTGACAGATGGGGTGGTTTTCTTTTTGGTGGTTTGAGTTGTGTTGGTTTCCTCATCTTCATCTTCGCTATCTTGGGTGATAGGAGTATTTTCATTAGGATTTGATGGTGGTTCGTACGAGATACCACTTCTTGTGAAGACAACATTGATATGCTCATTTCGTGTTTGTGGTGGACGATATGTTTTATCATTTGATGGTTTTTGGTTTGATTGGGTGTTACTTGGTAACGAACCAGATGGTCGAGAGGAATGTTGGTCAGAAAATCTGCCAAATTTGTTTTCAAGATCTTGGATAGATGCTTGATGATTTTTCTGCCCCTGCTCAACTTTGGCTTTGAGATTAAAAAATTGATTTTTGATGAAATCAATTTGCAGATTTTTGAGCAGCCACGAATTCTCTCATGGTTTTTTCGAATTCGGATTCTTCCATCTTTTTTTCGGAGTTTTGTGTGGGTGGATTGTCAGTTCGAGTTTGAGAATCACGGTTGTCATCCCTTGGTCGGTGGTCTTGCCAATTTCTAGAATTTCGACCGTAATAATTACTATGATATCCTCCTCCACGATATCCTCCTTGGACATAATTCGCTTCTCCTTCGTTAGGTCCACCCATGGGCTTATCGTCGCACTCAGACGATGGGTGATTTCCTCCACAATTGTTGCATCCATCTCGTATTTCCTTCATTTCTTCTTTGATATCTTTGTATTGCGAGTCGATTTTTGAGGTTAAGGCTTCCATTTTCTCCATGAGTTTTGAGGTATCGGTGTTTTCGACAAAAGCAACGGTTTTTCGAAGAGGTTTGGTTTTGGAATCTTTAGACCAATCGAGTTTGAGAAGTACTCGATCTTCAAGTAATTGGTGTGCATCGTTAGGAGTCTTATAGAAAAAAATTCCTCCAGCATCAAGGATGCCTTGAGAGATTTCATCTAGTCCATGGTAAAAGATTTGGATAATGGTTCCTTTGGATAATCCATGTCCATGACAACTACGAAGCAAATCTTTAATCCGAAGCCAAGCTTCGACAAGTGATTCGTTGGGATTTTGTGTGAAAGCACGAATTTCTCCCATTAATCGATCAAACATGGCGGGTGGAAAGAATTGGTTTACAAAGGCTTGCCTCATCTCCTCCCAAGTGTTAATAATTCCTGGGTTTAATTCATTGTACCATACTTTAGCATCTCCGGCGAGTGATGATGGAAAAACTTTGAGTTTTATGGCATTGACATTGGTGTCGCCATAACGGAACATGCCGCAGATTTCGATGAATTCGGAAATGTGCTTATGCGGATCGGCCCGCGCACGGCCATCGAATTGACGGTCTTTGATCATGGAAAGATGATGACCCTTCATGGTGAAGTTGTCACCAAGGTTGACAGCAACAATAGCACTTCCAGGGGTTGGTGCTACGGCTCGGTTGGTTCCCCACATGGGTTGATCGTCCGCTATAGGAAAAGGTAAATTGGTGAAAGGGTTGTAAACGACTTTGGCTTCTACGAGGTTATCAAATGGTGGGTTTGGTACTCTAAGTACACGATTGGCTAAGGGTATGAAAGGTGTTCTTCTTCTTCTTCGAATCAAACGTTCGGGGTTGGTAAGAGGTTAGATTTGTTCTATTCCCGTTGCACGAGTGTTCATACAATGACCTAGAGAATCCAGGCAGTATCTAAACACACGGACAAACAAAGAAAACAACTTTCTGGACAGAAAAGGGTAACCGGATCGATTGCGAGGAGCGACCGATCGGTTATGAGGCAACCGGATCGGTTGAAGCTTCTGAAAAAAATATGAGTCGAAAAACTTGCTGAAACACAATCAAATCCCAGGCAGCGGCGCCAAAAACTTGATGTGCTTGGAGTGTACAAGTTTTAAATTTATAAAACACGATTTACCAATTTTACCAATAACACATACGAGCAAGTGCACTCGTCCGTTATAGCAAGATTATAAAGGTAAGTCGATATCGTTCGCAGGGATTTGAGTGAATCTGATTAACAAGTTTGGATCAACTAAAATAATCCAAAAGCATATAACAACGAAAATAGATATAATGAAATTCAGATGATTAAAAACTACACTTGCTTAAACTAGTTTCTTATCCTTGATTAGTATGATTGTGTTAACCTTTTAAAATGTTGGTTATGATAATTAGTTGGTGTACTAATCTATTGTTCTTACAAGTTAAACCTTCGTCAAGATTTTAGTTCATAAAAACAAGCATTAAGTTTAACCAATCAATTCAAGATCAATTCAAGTTTCATAAGTTTATTTTCACAAACTTAAACACAAAAACATCCATTTGTTTTATCAAATTGCTTAAGAAATGGTCAATACAAAAGGTAACCGATTATAGACAAAAGGGTACAGTTGATTGTCAACAACTAATCTTACGACCTTTTAGATGTTTCCAATCAATCCAACTTGATAATCAAAAAGCGTTCTTATTACAACCACACCTTAGTTCCTTTGTTTAATCAAGAATAATGGGTAAAAACAATCATCCATAGACAAAATGATTATAACTAGTTGAATAACAATAAGTTCTTTCGACCTCTACGATTACTATCAACTAGTCAAACTTGATTAACAAATGTCACTATGAAACTTTAGCACAATTGGATCTTAGAATCAACTTGAAATTGAATTAAAACATGTTAACACAATCACTAACTAATCATATGATAATCAACATCATTTAAGCAAGTGTATAAAGAAACTAGCTACTCATAGCAAACATAAACATAAACTCAGAACTTTGAACATTAGAAAACATGGTTAAGAGTCTTACAATGGTTGGAATAAGATTACAAATGGTGAAGTAATGATTCCCAAAGTATTGGGGTAGACTCCTTGGGGTTTTGGCCTCCAAATTTGGTACTTCTGAAACTCCAAACTTTCCTGGACTTCTAAGGACGAATTTGAGAGCTTAAGAGCTTTGTTTGATGAGTAGAGAGAGTTGTATTGAAGTGTATCTCATATGCTCACAAGAGGTCTCTATTTATACTAGTTCCGAGGCATAGGGTATTAATTGCTGAACTTGGCCTTCAAGGAGTTAGGAAGGGACTAGAATACACCAAGGGAAGGACCTAGAATCGTTTGGATACAAAGGGGAAACTTAGTGATGAAGATTTGGCAGAAACATGCCCTCCAACCGGATCTGTCACATGACCAACCGATCCGGTTGGTCTTCTACAAGTGTTCCAACCGTATCGGTTGCGGGTGGCAACCGAACGGTTGGACTGGCATCCTGGGCACTTTTTGCTCTTCTTCCAACCGATCCGGTTGGTCTTCCTGAGTGACGGAAAATCGACCTTTACTTAGTTCTGACTTGTAGAGCTTGGTTCTTCAATCATCTTGGTCTTCTATGGTACTTGAAATACTGATTTGTGCTTGACATGCTTCACTTTTCCTTCCGTTTCCCTGCACTTGGTTATAAACACTAGACAAACATCTTTTGATGAGATTAAGCACTGAAATCATATAAATATAACCAAATAACATATACAAAAGCACATATAACGCTACTGAAAACATGTACTATCTGAGCGTTATCAGCGAGCTACAAATCTAAAACTAAAATTAATAACACTAACAATTAATGTAAAAAAAATACAATTATAATTACAAAACTAACACTTATATTTTATCATCACTATTTCCATGCAAGAGATAATGTCGTAAAATTCAAATTTAAAATAGATAAAAAATCATCTACAAAATTAAAAATATATTATCAAATCACACTTATATTTTATTATTATTATCTTTATGAAAGAAATTATAACTTAAAATTCAAATATAAAATAGATAAACAAATCATATACAGAATTAAAATTATATTTCTAATTTTTCTAAATTAATACTAATCAATATCCACATATACACTTTAAATTTTTAAAAATTATCAAAATAATCTTCCAAATAAGTATAAGATAATTACGTATATTGTAATAGTCATGAAATTCATCCAAAAAAATTTTAATCGATATATGAAACATATCAAATCCAAAAATAATATGCTATGTAAACTGTATAAATATTGGTTTTTCCATAAAACCTATTCATATTAAACTCTAATAAAGCAAAACAAAAATCGCAAAGCATGGTTAAGCCAAAACGCACAAAGGTATGTCAGTTTAAATTAATTCAAAGATTTCAATATCCCTATATTACTACTACTCTAATTGCATACAAAACATTAACAATCTAAAGGCAAATATGCAGGTAACAAAAAGCACAACAGCATTAAAGTCAAAAGCTACTCAGACCAAGGATCTTGATGAAGTCAACCATCATATTGTTATATCAGAAGATGAAGAGGTATTATTAACATCTTCTTTTAAAAAAAACATAATCCAACTAAGAAGTAACGTTAATAATTGTATAATAACTGCAGAGTGTTCACGTGACCCGTAGAAGACGTCGGTTAAACAAAAACGGCTACTTTGTTAACCATCTAAAAAATAATCATGATACAAAAACTGATAATCAAAGAGTTGCTACGAACACAGAAAAGAAAAAGACAAATACTCAGAATAACATACATGTTATTGAGGTGAGTATTTTCAAATATAAACTATATGTCTTTTTTTTTAAAACTATATATATAATAATGTATTGCGCAACTTAGATATCCGATGATGAGGAACCAATATTGTTTAAGGGTACAAAAACAAGCTCAGATGCATTACCATCGTCTATTAAAAATAACTATATGCTATACAATGAAGAAGACGATACAAAAGGTGATGAACAAAGAGTAGCTACAAACACACAAAATAAAACCTCTGATAGTCAGCATGACATACATGTTATTGAGGTGAGTATTTTCAAATATAAACTATATGTATTATTTAAATAAACAATATATATAATGTGCTTATTACTTTATATTGCTCAATTTAGATATCCGATGATGACCAACCACTAATCTTTAAGCGTACAATAACAAGATCATCATCTGCATCGTTTTTTAAAAAGATCTATATGCTATATGATGAAGAAGAAGAAGAAGATGACGAAGTTACTAGCAAACAAAACAACACTGATGATGGCATCTGGGTTAATATCAATGATCTAGAAGAACCGTTTTACAATTTAAAAGTTTATAACCAAAAATATATTATTCCAGATGAAGAAATACATGAACATTCATCAACAGGTATTGCAATTCAAAGATCTTTCAAAGATTTCTTCTTAAATTTTATGACCAATATATACTTTAAAATTAAAATAATTAAAATTAAGTATATTATGCAGGTGATTACAAACATACATTTATTGACGAAGATAACGATAAAGATACGTTACACAAACATAACATGAGTGACAAGGAGATGTGGAGTGATATGCTTGACATTGATGGAAAATTGAATGGCAAAGATGTGGTTAATAGCTTCAGTGAAGAAGAAGCATGGGAGGTCGATTCAGATGCATACAGTGACTGTTCTGTATCTTCTAATGACAACATATGCCATTTTATAAATGACGAAACAACTGATTATGAGACCACCGACAGCGAAGACACCGATGAAGATTTCTGAACAATTTCCTTTACCTTTATTTTGTTTATTAGATTTTATGTTGCTGAATTAAATAAATTTTTATTAATAAATGCTGTGTTTGTTGAAAAACACTCATGTTGACATTTATATTATATGTTTTTGTTCTTTGTTTAATGTATAATTTCAGTTTATAAATTTGAAACTAAAACTTTAATCTAAACATGTTGAAAATTCAGGATAAATATGTTTAAAAAAAATAAAGGCCTTGATAATGAATATCCATTTGTTAATTACAATATATACCCGAAAATTAAAATTAAACAATCCAAAGAGATAAAATCCTAATAATAATTGTCATTAACTTATTTTAAAATATACAAATATAGTATTTTCAGAAATACACTAACCATATATATATATTAAAATTAAAATAACACGATCCAAAGTAATAATATTTTTATAAAAATAAAATATTCATTTACTAAATTAACAAACCCTACTAATAATGATCTATTCTTTTATTATTTTCAAAAATACACAAACAATATATATATCAAAATTAAAATAAAATAATCCAAATTAATAATATTTTTATAAAAATAGATTATTCATTAACTAAATTAGATAAAAATGTTGAAAATTTAAGATAAATATGTTTTAAAAACTATATATATCAAATTAAAATAAAACAATCCAAAGTGATAAACTTTAAAAAAAAAATAGATTATTCGTTAACTACATTATCAAGTCATAAATTTTTGTTGGAATCACTCCTAAACCTTATTCAAGTGTTAGTTACTCATATGTAATAGTTAGCTTATTATGGCCTTTATGTTTGTTATTAGCCTTAAGCTTATGTAGAAGGCCCATGAGCTTAGGCCCAAGCCCATAGGTGAAAGGGAAGGAGTAGGTGTGTTGCCCTAGCTCCTTGCCTATAAATACCTTATGTAAACCTTCATTTGAAGTTTGGTTGTTCAAGTTTTCTTTTCAAAAACACTCTACGCCTAAACCGTATCATTCATATCGTGTGTGTGTGTGTGATACTTGTTCAATCGCCTCTCTATCTTTCTTATAAGCTTGTGTGGTAAACCTTGTGACCTAACAGTGGTATCAATCGCCAAATAGTTGGGTGTACACTTTTGTTTTTGAAATTTTTTTGGTTTTGGTCTTACGCGTAAAGATAACGTGTTATTTGGTTCGCTTAAAAACTTGTTTTTTACACTTTTTAATCCAAGATTCTTGTACTTTCAACGTTTTAAGGTGTTAAAATACTTGTTTTTGACAAAAAGTTTCAAACTTTACGCGTGGATAAATGTTTTTGAACTTGATTTTGTTCGTGGGTGAAGTTCTACTCGTAACCCGTTTAGCCGTCTTAGTTCATCAAGATTCACACTTTTGTGTTATTTTGGTACTATTAACGCTATTCCATAACAAAAATCTGGTTTAGAAACATATTTGGGCAAAATCAAAGTTACGAGTAAACCTACGCGTAGTAAAACCCTAAAACTACGCGTAAGTGCCTCCTTGGTTTGATCTTCATTTTCGTGGTTTATTCCGTGTTTTCTTACTTGGATAAGTATGAAAATACGTCGACTTTGGATATCTCTTGCACTGTGATAGTGTAAAAGATCATTTGGGCAAAAACCCTAAAATTACGCCTAAGCATAAGCTTACGGGTAGAAATCCTACGCCTAAGATTTTCCCTACGCCTAAGCCTAGTCTTACGCATAAGAAAATCCTACGCCTAACTTTCTACGCATAACTTTTGTCTACGCCTAACTTTAGTGTCTTTTCCTACTTACGCGTAAGCTAAATCCTACGCGTAACTCCTCATTGTTACGCGTAACTTTGGTGTTTTTACGCATAAGTGCTACTTGGTTCTTGTCTTTTCTACGCCTAAGGATACTTCATCAACAAAGGTTCATTCGACTACAAAGATCCATTTTTACCAACACAAGTTTATCAACATGTCACAACCACCATACTCTAACTATTTCCCTTACACTTATCCTCATCCTCAACGTCAACAACAACTAACTCCACAACATCAACAATGGAATCAACAACAAGCAATTTATCAACAACAATTTAACCAACAACATACTTCACAACTTGCTGCAAATCCACAACCTCAAATGGTTCAACCACCACAAAGTCTTCAAGCTCAACCGTACACAAATGACTTTAATCAACATCCATAAAGGATCACTATGAGGGAACCCACTTGGTTTGCAAAGATGTTTGAAACTTTAAGCAGCCAACAATCAATTCATGAGGCTGGATCACTTGATAGACCTCCAATGCTCACTCCAGGAATCTACAATCAATGGGTGATAAGGTTCTTTAGATTTTGTGATCTAAAGAAGCCACATGGAAAGTTCTTAAAGAAGGTTATCTTGGAAGGTCCTTTTGAGATGCCTCCTGTCATTGTACCCGGAGATCCAAATGCCATTCCACCAAGAGATGAACAAACGAACATTGCTTTGATTGCGGACTTGAATCCTCAAGAACTTCTACACTATGAAGCAGATGAGCTTGCAATGGAATATATCCTCCTAGGATTACCAAACCTAATTCTTCGTAGTGTTGATGCTCAAAAACTGCAAAGAAAATGTGGGATCATATTCGTCTTCTTATGGAAGGATCAGTACTCAATCAGGAAGATTTGGAATCCAAAATTTACTTGGCTTATGAACACTTCATGATTGAACCTGGAGAGACACTCGAGTCCTATCATCATCGATTCTCAGACATCATCAATGATTTGGATAAACACAACATCCACATGCCAAGAATTGCAGTGAATACTAAGTTCCTGAGTAGTCTTGGTTCTGAATGGGAGAAGTATGCCATTTTTCTCCGTCAAGCGAAGAACATGCATCAGTCTACTTACGGATTGTTGTACGGTTACTTGAAGCCTCATGAAAAGGAAGTTGATTGGGAAAGGATTCTCCGTGCTCAAATTGCTCCACCCACACATCCGGAAAATCACCAACTTGCCTTATATGCTCAACAAAATTATTCTCCTCAACCAGCAACTCAACCAACTGCTTCAAACCCACCAAACGATCAATCACAACAATCTCAACAAAATCAATTGGTTCCGTACAACAACAATGATCAAGCACTTCATAATGAGGAATCCGATCCGTTCGAAGCATTGCAACAAGGATTTGCTATGATTGCTAATGCCTTTAGTCGTTATACCAACAAATCCAACAACCGTATTCGCTCCTCATCTAATACAAGGAATCAAGCTGTTGTAAACAATGGACGAGTTGAAGTTGACATCGTGGTTATGGTCGTCAGATGGGCGGTGGTCAAGGGTTTAATGCTATGAGTAGGAATAACAATCGAGCTCGATGGTGGAACAGGGAAATGCTCAATATGGGTTGAATGGTCTTCGATGCTACAACTGCAATGAGAAGGGACACCTGCTAATGCATGCCCAAAGTCAAGGACTAGGGGCAGTGCTTATTTCAAAGAGGCTCTTCTTTTGGCCCTTAAGGATGAAGCTGGTGGATCTCTCACAGACAAAGAACAGAGTTTTATGGCAAATGCAGATTCAGATGATGATATGGAGGACTTGCAGTGCCAATGCATTGTTATGTTGATGGCTAATATGCAGGAGTTACACATGAGTGACAGGCCCGTGTATGACAGCGATGGCTTGTCTCAGGTAACCGAACAAACCATATTTATCTCTGATCTCATATCTCCGCCAACATCTGCATCCGGCAAGGCTCAGAATGTTCAAAATGAGTCGTCTACATCTCATTCCGATGATTTTCAACTAGACCCCGTAGTTATATTTGACGATCAAGATGACCAACCGGTTTCCCTTGATAATCAAATTGACTTCGTGGTTATACTTGAGGATCTCAGTAATGATCATGTTGAGACTCACGTTGAACACGCCGAACTTTTGCCTCATTCAGATTTTGCTCGTTTAATACAAGACCAACAGACCATAGTGGAAAAATGTCATGCCATTAATCAGGACTTGAAATGCAAAAATGCACTTTTAACCAAGGATTTTGAATGTCTACAAAAGCAACTCAACTTTTTCAAAACTCAAGAAAACGTGAAAACGGTTTTGAAGCAACCTTTGCCAAATCTTATCAAAACAAAAATATTTAGTAAGACAGATGCGTGATCTAGCCGCTTCGAAGAATGCTTTGTTGTACGAAATAGAACAACTGAAACATGAACATAAAAAGCAAATTAACGCTCTCACCTTGGAAAATCAAAAAGCTAAGGCTGAGTTGTTAACTTGTCAAAAACAGTTCTCTGCATACAAAAAGCATTCAACGAAACGAATAGATGATCATCTTGAAGTAATCATCGGCTTGCAAAACAAACTTAAAGAGTTTAAAACTGTTGTTTACAAACATGGCGAGTCGGTCACGACCATTGAAAAGTTTACTTTAAAACCCAATCCAAATGGATATGGACCGAATCTTCTGATTACAAACCTAAGCTTTCAACAAAAGCATTCAAACCAAATCCCAAGTTTCCATTGCAAAATATAAAGTTGATAATTACATGTTATGAATGTTGTTGAATATCATCGTCAAGAGGAATTAGATCTGAGAGAGGCGAGTCGATCAAAATTAGCAAAAGTTGTTTACAACAAACCTTTTAACTATTCAAAAGCGATCACTTTCGTCACACCAACGGATTCTTCTAACACACCAAGGATTATCATCAAAACACCTGAGTCTTCTAATGTTAATCCCCAACCAGATTATGCACAAATTTATGGTCCTTTACCTTCCATCAGTGAAGTAAATTCAAAACCTGAAAATCGAAAAATTCTTAGATATTTTGACATTGGTATGTGCTAAAACACATACCTTTTCTTTATCAAAATAGACCCAAAACAACCAAGAAAGAGCCGTTTATTGCTAATATTTGTGGTTTTCTTGAGTTTGTGCTTGTGCAGGTACGGATATGTAAAACAAAAAGGAGCCAAATCAGAGGCGTAAATCAGAGCACGAGAGATTAAGAGAACTTAAGCTGAGTCGGAAGGTCAGAATTATGCATTTTTGAAGATTTCTAATCTCTGAGGATGATTTGTGAAGATTTGATCAAAGTTTGAAGAAATGTCAGAAATAGTCCCTCAAGTTTCAACAATTGGCAAAAATGGCCCCTGAAGATTCAAATGTTGCAAATTCAGTCCCTGGTTTATTTGATGATTGACATAATGGTCCTTGAAGATACTTTCAGAGTTTGCATGCTTGGTCCTCAAAAATTCAAAAAATACAATTTTAGTCCCTATGGTTACCACTAATCTATTGTTAAATCCTAAGTCCAATATTCAAACCCATAATCCAATCCAAAAACATAACCTGGCCCAAATCCTAAACTACTCTTACCCGGCCACATTAATCCCCAACCCGAAATAAACCATTTACCCAAACCCGTATCCTTTAACCCGGTTAACTCATTTGAGTTATAATAAAATAACCAAACGCGCTTCCACAGTTACCCTGTCTTCCCCTCTCAACCAAACACCACCCATTTTACCACCTCCCAAACACCCAACATAGTACTAAGGATCTATCTTAGCTTCTAGAGACCTGACTTGTCAGATAAGAGTGATTACGTGGCTAAATGGAGCTCTACCATTGGACATAACACCTCATCAAATGAAATGGTGCTTAATGATTGGTTGAGGTGACCAGTGGATGAATGTGTGGCTGTGATTAGACATCCTAGATCCTTCTGAAGGCATCCCAAGCCTCCTAGCTCAGCTATTTATACCCATTTCCAGTCTCATTGTATTTCGTCCAATCTCTTAGGTTTTAGAGAGATTTTGACCTTTACATTTCCTGTCATTTTAATTGTTTTTAGTAGTGTAATTGTTGTTTTAAAATGTAATTTCATCTTGATTAATGCAAATTTACTTTTCAATTCTTCCATGAATTTCTGATAATACTCCTTTGATTGTTAAACTTGTTTTGAAGCCTGTTATTTCCAGTCATTTAAACTCACAGAAGCCTGTCTAAGCTTCTGTGAGTTATAGTTGTTTCAGTTTTCTCTCAAAATTCCATTTCACAAAAAAGTCAAAGAAAAGTCAAAGATCAAAAGTCAATCTATTTCATGTTAATTTCTGGTTTTAGTTTGTTAAAATGATGAGTTTCATGTTTATATAAGTTTTTAATTCAGTTTTAGTAAGATTTTCATCAAGTTTTTATTAAAAAGTGTTGATTAGGATATTAAAGTAGTGTTTGGTTTAATACTTTTAACTGAGTTAGAGGGTAAAGTAGTGGATTTAGTCTGTTGCTTTAGGCTTGGTATTGATCATTGAATTCATATCTGTCACCATTTTGCCTCAGTCTTCATCATAAGTCAATATTGCTTTGTATCTTATCTTGTGAGAATACTTTTGGAAACTAGCTACTGATTTCATCACTTATAGGTTTAGAATCAGTAAAACCAGCTTGTTATAGTTTCATTTCATCATTATTCATCATTCTCAGTCTTAAATTTGCATTTGAATCTCAGATAAGTCAAACCTAGTCCTTGCTTTTAAAGTCAAATGGAGTCAAAAGTCAGTTTTTCTCAACACTTAGCTAATGCCAGTGCTTATTCCAAGTAGCTAGGGTCTAATATTTGGCACATTTGTAGTTTGCTAGGTTGTTTTTAGTCCCACATATCTGTTTTGCCTTTAAGCACCCTTGATAAGCCCTTGAATAAGCTCAAACAGTGGGGGTCACCCTTTGTTTTCTTTGCATTAGCGACCTAGTGACCCTTTTGGCTTTTTTGTTTTGATCTCTGCTTCTTCATTACTAGTCCATATAAGCTGTAATTTTGGATAAATGATCTTTGGTTGGTTGTCTTGAGATCCACACTGTTGTTTTTCATTTTAGCTTATTGAATAAGCTGTGCAACTGCAAAGTAAGGACCATTTTCATTGTTTTGCTTAAGTGGTATTTAGCTCAATTATTGGTAATCTGCTTATTAGGAGTTAGGAGTAGCTTGCATTAGTTGCTATTAGCTTATCTCAGCCTACATTAGCCTCAGTTATAGTTTGGTAGCTTAACTTACTCTTTAGCTTATTTTCATGGCTTATTAATAAGCAGTTTACACTTCAGTTGCATTTTCTTCCACATCAGCCCTAGTTTTTATATTTTTCTCAGCTTTAGAATAATATTTTAGATTTTTCCTGAATTTTTCATAATTTTTAGCTGCTGTTTGCTATTTTTCTTAATTAAAATCAATTTTTAAGTCTTTTTAAATAGTGTTTATTGCAATTAACTGAGAAAAAGTTCCAAAAAAATAATTTTTCAATTTTAACAGTTTAAGATAAATATAAAAAGCATAAAAAATATTTTTCCTTATTTTTCTCCTTTTATTTGGTATTTTTAATAATTTAAATTAGATTTAAATAGTATTAAATTCATAGAAAATAGGGAATTAATCTGAAAAATATAAAAATAGTTTTCAAAAGTCTTTTGTGTTATTTTAGATTTTTGAAAAGTAATTTTATATTTTCCCTCTCTCTTTCATAATTTCTAGATAAATAGTTTTATTTTTTAAAGTTAAAAATTAGTTTTTAATTTAAATAAAATCCAGAAAAATCCTAAAAATTAGTTTTAATTCATAAATAGTTTTTAAATATCATTTTTAGTATAAAAGTAATTTTAGGTTATTTTTAGGAGTTAGATTAGTCGTTATTGCTTTTTATTCACATTTCGTTTAATCCCGTATTTGCGTTTTAGCGTAGAATTGCGTAGTTTGCCATAGCTCTTAGGATTTCCCATAGATTTTAGTTCCTTATGCTTTCCTTATCCCGTAGTTTAGATAACATCATATTATCCCCTTCTCTTATTCAAATCCCGATTATCGAGACGTGAGTTGGAAATTCCATTCAACCCTCGTTCGGAACGATCTCGGTGCTCAAACCTAACACGTTTGAGTTACCCGTATACTACTACTTCTTATTATTGATCAGTGTCCGAACCGTTTTAAGTTTCTTACGGTTAGTCATTTACAAGTGGCTAGCTTGTGTGAGAAAGCTTGACGTGTTTCGACACACATATCAATTTTGGCTTGCCGGATTTCTTGCGGAAGGGAGCTTGTAGCGAGTTTTCGTATTCCGTCTCGAATCGCGTGCATTTGAAGATCCTTCCCGAGTGAATTACCGTCGTTTTGTAAATATATCTTTTTCAAAAACCCAAAAAGATTTTCCTTTTCAAAATATGTTTTCTAAAACCCAAAAATATTCTTCTTTACCCTCTGATTTGATAATTCTTTCCTTTTATCCCTCTTTTATGATTAATTCTCATAGAGTCTCAAAATTTCTTTCAACCCTATTGTTTTAATTGTAGAGATTTATTAAGAGATGATTCACTTTGTGAACGTTGTTTTTGCAAAGGGTGTGGATTTTATCGCAATCTTGTATGTGTGCCCTTTTGAAGAACCCAGGGGTTATCGATGACGATTCCATCGATTTTGAAAAAATATTTGAGCGACGTCAAAACCACATTGAAAGCATGCTTCAAACCTTATTAAGCCGCATTCAAGCTCGAAAATGTGTTAATGAGGAACCCGTTCAAGTTATGGAAGACGATCACACTATTCGAGCTACCGAAGAACCCACCGAGGGTCACGGAGACGATTTCTTTGAACGTCGTGCTTTTCTGAACAACATTGAAAAACTTGAATCATTACCAAAAATTTTGAAATGTAAGCTTGATGAACCCTCGATTCCTACTCCTCTCAGGTGAGGAGATGGAACATATTCGAACGAGGTGATTCCCGTTTGTACTCTCGACTCTAATCCGAAGAATTCTAGAATCGATCCGTCTCTTTCACGATTCGCTGTTACGAGTTTGTCGAGTTACAACAAAACGAAACGAAATTATGAGCTTAAAACGATTTCTAAACAGGGAAGAACCGGAGACCACGGAAGTGGTGGAACTTGCTAGCTCTCGAGCACACCACTTGTCCCACCTCACGGATTCTTATCCCTCTCTTATTTGAGCCTTTCATTTCGATCCTTCCCTTCACTCACGCCGGTTGAGAGAAGTGACGTTCTTTTGGAAGAGGTCGATGATTCTATTTCTTCGAACATCGTTGAACCCGTTGATTCTCTCATAATGGGGGATGAGCATCTTAGTATTATTCTGGAAACGGAATCGTCTAGTCTTGAGATCTTTATCCCAATCCCAAGAGAGTATGGGGTTGTTGATATTTGTGATGAGCCTTCTCTTGATAATTTGAACGATCATGATGAGATGTTCTCCGATTCCGATGACGATTCTTATAGAGACATCGATTTCGTCGACGATTTACCTTCTGAGCCCGTCCATATAGAAGAAGTAAATGATTTTGAGCCAGAAGAAGAAGAGATTGAGCCCGATAATATTCAGATCGAGGATGAAGCGCTACGTCAAACATTGTCGAATGTGTATCTTCTCATTTCAAAGATTGAAGCCTTAAATGATAATTCGAGTTCGCCTCCTATCTCCGTTAAAGATAGTGATTTCTCTCCCGAGCTTGAGACTTTCCGATTTGATGAAGAGATTAGTGGCAGTCCCACTATTGATGATGTTTATCCTCCGATTCTTGAGAAATTCTACTTCGATGTTGATATGAGTAAAGTTTTGAACGAGATTTCCGATACTCCGACAAATGACCCGATCATTGAGGATGCTATTGATGACTTGATACCACCGGGTATTGAGAATGTTGTTATGAATGATCCCGAGGGGGATATGATGTTTCTTGATGGACTTCTTGACTCTCCTCTCTTTGATGAGTCCACCATCACTATTCCCGTTGAGCCGACATGTGAAGACAAGATCTTTAAACCCGGGATATTCATTGATGAGTTCTTTGTTAAAACCGTTATTCGTGATAAGGATCCTCCCTTGGATGCCTTCATGTTTGAGCCTATAAGAAACACCTCTCGTACCATGAGCTCCGTCTTTCTTGGAGTTTTCTCATTCGATCCGTCATTCTTTTCGTCCACCCGCAAAACCACCGGATGATGGATCGATCTTTCATATGCCTTATGTGAGTTTGGGAGGAATTATCCTTTATGTCTTGATGCCGACATTTTCTTCTCCACCCAACCCACCCAGTCTCATTCCTTCGGGAATGAGGACACCGTTTTGACCACGAGTATCTCTACACTTTCTTCCCCAAGGACAAATGAATTGGGGGCGAGTCGGGCTAGCGACTTCGGTAATCAAAACGATGGCGCTTCGTGGAGGCACCCCATGCTTATCTCTATCTTCTTTCTATTTTCTAATAAGTGACGTGAAGGGGTCTTCCTCTTCGATTTCTCGTGTTTGGTTGTTTGTGATGTTGTGTTCAGGATTTTCCGATATGAAGACTCTCGTGCTCGAAGTTTGTCATTTTCTCCACTCGAGTTTCATGATCGATCTGCGATGGAAATCCGATATTCTTAATCTTATCGACTAACGTTTATCTTCTAGCATACTTAATAAACGGCTTTTAGATTTTCGTTGATACCCTTGCTTTTAAACATTGAAGACAATGTTTCGTTCTCGTCTGGGGTAGGGTAATCTTCGATTTGATTTGACCGCACTTGCTTATTTCTGTTGTGTTTCTCTCGTAACCCCGTTTTTCCTTAGAAAATGAAAAAATTGTGCAAAAATGAGAAAATTTTAAAAATTTTTGTAAGCTTTTGTTAAGTCTTTTTGATTGAAAAGTTTGCTAGTCTCTTAGATAAGAAGCTATAAAATGCGAATTCTAGCTCACAAGGCCAAGATTTTGCAAGTTTCCCTGAGTGATTTTAAATATGCATAACTTTATTTCATTAGACGAAGCATTTGCTAAGTTAATATATGTTTTGACACCTTGTTGACTTTCCGCTGGTGAGAGTAGGAATAGAATTGACTTGATAGGGCGTGTTGAGCCTAACTTGTTCCCTTAACCATAGATAATCTAAAATTATCGGCTAAGCATCTCGCGATCTCATTATTTGGTATTTTAAATTTGCAGAGATCGAGAAATGATAGAGTTACTTATGAGTTTAGATGCTAGGCGTGGAGTAGTTGGTTCTCTTTAGAGCCCATCGAAGGTACTTATGGCTTTTTGTTCCCACAAAATTGTTTCACCCCATATCTGTCTAAATAATTAGAGACGTCGAGTTTTTGGCGATAGTTAGTTCTTTATCTTCTCAAAAGAATCTTTGTTTTAAAAATTGGGTACACATCAAGGATCCGTAATAAATAAATGAGTAATCAGTGCTAAGTGATAAAGTAATAAGTAAAGTTATGAGCTGCGGTGTCGAGATCGGACCCTTGGATCTTTAGCCGGGATTGAGTGAGGTCTTAGCCTAGCCAGCCGGGATCCTCATTTCATGAAGCCTATAGTCTTGGAATTACCCCGTGAAGCTCCGTAGTTCATAGCTCATACAAGTAAAAGTATAAAAAAAAAATTGTTGTGTTGAAAATGAAAATGAAAAATCAAGTATAAGTGAATAAAAATTCCTTGATGTGGACCTCATTTTTACGACAATGGTTCTTGAGGAAGGCGGATAACTAATTATCGACTTAGCTTTATATCTTTATCGGAATAAAAGTTATCGAAACGAGAATTTGAAGAAATTCATTTCTCACAAAAATAAAAAGTCTAGAGGAAATAGGAAAATGGGAACGAAAGGTAAGTACACAAGTAACTTCCATGGGTAGTGTTAGCATCTAGAATCATTTGTAACAATGATTTCGGTTTTCGCTAGTTTGGGACTTGTGAAAATCGGGGACGATGTATTCTATCCGTATGGTCACTTCACGCTGTGTTGTGTTTTCTACTAAGTGATCCTAACGTGTCGTTTGAAAAATGTTGGAGTTATTGATCGACATGAAAGTTCAACAAACCGTCATTCATATCGGAATGTGCTTAACCGTAATATCTATATGAGAAATGAAAGGTAAACGGGCGTTTTAGAATTAAGGCTTTTTTAATCTCTTTTGAGGAACATTGACTACTTCTTCTCTAATTGGTTTTATGCGAGCTGTTTGAAGTTTCTTACGGTTAGTCATTCACAAGTGGCTAGCTTGTGTGAGTAAACTTGACGGTTTGGACATATCAATGGTTTAGTAGAAAGAGATTGAAATCCTTGGTTTTAGAAGCGTGAGTTGATTGCATTAGCGTGAGGACACGGCAATAGTTTCGATGCTGGGTATTTTGGTATGTGCTAAAACACATACCTTTTCTTTATCAAAATAGACCCAAAACAACCAAGAAAGAGCCGTTTATTGCTAATATTTGAGGTTTTCTTGAGTTTGTGCTTGTGCAGGTACGGATATGTAAAACACGCAAAAGGGTGTCGGGCGTAAATCCGAGCACAGGAGATTAAGAGAGCTTAAGCTGAGCCGGAAGGTCAGAATTATGCATTTTTGAAGATTTCTAAGCTCTGAGGATGATTTGTGAAGATTTGATCAAAGTTTGAAGAAATGTCAGAAATAGTCCCTCAAGTTTCAACAATTGGCAAAAATGGCCCCTGAAGATTCAAATGTTGCAAATTCAGTCCCTGGTTTATTTGATGATTGACAGAATGGTCCTTGAAGATACTTTCAGAGTTTGCATGCTTGGTCCTCAAAAATTTAGAAAATACAATTTTAGTCCCTATGGTTACCCCTAATCTATTGTTAAATCCTAAGTCCAATATTCAAACCCATAATCCAATCCAAAAACATAACCTGGCCCAAATCCTAAACTACTCTTACCCGGCCACATTAATCCCCAACCCGAAATAAACCATTTACCCAAACCAGTATCCTTTAACCGGTTAACTCATTTGAGTTATAATAAAATAACCAAAGCAGCTTCCCGCAGTTACCTGTCTTCCCTCTCAACCAAACACCACCCATTTTACCACCTCCCAAACACCCAACATAGTACTAAGGATCTATCTTAGCTTCTAGAGACCTGACTTGTCAGATAAGAGTGATTACGTGGCTAAATGGAGCTCTACCATTGGACATAACACCTCATCAAATGAAATGGTGCTTAATGATTGGTTGAGGTGACCAGTGGATGAATGTGTGGCTGTGATTAGACATCCTAGATCCTTCAGAGGCAGGCATCCCAAGCCTCTAGCTCAGCTATTTATACCCATTTCGGTCTCATTGTATTTCGTCCAATCTTAGGTTTTAGAGAGATTTTGACCTTTACATTTCCTGTCATTTTAATTGTTTTTAGTAGTGTAATTGTTGTTTTAAAATGTAATTTCATCTTGATTAATGCAAATTTACTTTTCAATTCTTCCATGAATTTCTGATAATACTCCTTTGATTGTTAAACTTGTTTTGAAGCCTGTTATTTCCAGTCATTTAAACTCACGAAGCACATAAGCTTCGTGAGTTATAGTTGTTCGATTTTCTCTCAAAATTCCATTTCACAAAAAAGTCAAAGAAAAGTCAAAGATGTTAGAATTAGAAATTCCCGATATTAAAAAGTCGAGTCACCTCAATGTGTATATAATCGTTAAAGCTATAGTCATAATATTTAGTTAAGTAGTATTTAGTTAAGTAACTTAGTGGAGGCAGATGAATTCTTCTGCTTTGTATGCGATCCACACCGATGTGTGATTTATGTAAGACTATAAATGCTCTCTACCTCAGGTAGAGTTGAATCATATAATAATATCTTTCACTTTTGCCTCGATCTTCATCATAAGTCAATATTGCTTTGTATCTTGTGAGAATACTTTTGGAAACTAGCTCTTGATTTCATCACTTATAGGTTTAGAATCAGTAAAACCAGCTTGTTATAGTTTCATTTCATCATTATTCATCATTCTCAGTCTTAAATTTGCATTTGAATCTCAGATAAGTCAAACCTAGTCACTGCTTTTAGAAGTCAAATGGAGTCAAAAGTCAGTTTTTCTCAACACTTGCGACTAATGCATGCTTATTCAAGTAGCTAGGGTCTAATATTTGGCACATTTGTAGTTTGCTAGGTTGTTTTTAGTCCCACATATCTGTTTTGCCTTTAAACACCGGTAAGCCCTTGAATAAGCTCAAACAGTAGGGGTCAGCCACTGTTTTGCTGCATCAGCAGCCTAGTGACCCTTTTGGCCAGTTTTTGTTTTGATCTCTGCTTCTTCATTACTAGTCCATATAAGCTGTAATTTTGGATAAATGATCTTTGGTTGGTTGTCTTGAGATCCCTGCTTGTTTTTCATTTTAGCTTATTGAATAGTGGTGCAACTGCTTAAAGTAAGGACCATTTTCCTTGTTTTGCTTAAGTGGTATTTAGCTCAATTATTGGTAATCTGCTTATTAGGAGTTAGGAGTAGCTTGCATTAGTTGCTATTAGCTTATCTCAGCCTACATTAGCCTCAGTTATAGTTTGGTAGCAACACTCTTTAGCTTATTTTCATGGCTTATTAATAAGCAGTTTACACTTCAGTTGCATTTTCTTCCACATAAGCCCTAGTTTTTATATTTTTCTCAGCTTTAGAATAATATTTTAGATTTTCCCTGAATTTTTCATAATTTTTAGCTGCTGTTTGCTATTTTTCTTAATTAAAATCAATTTTTAAGTCTTTTTAAATAGTGTTTATTGCAATAATTAGAGAAAAGTTCCAAAAAATAGTTTTTTAATTTTAACAGTTTAAGATAAATATAAAAAGCATAAAAAATATTTTTCCTTATTTTTCTCCTTTTATTTGGTATTTTTAATAATTTAAATTAGATTTAAATAGTATTAAATTCATAGAAAATAGGGAATTAATCTGAAAAATATAAAAATAGTTTTCAAAAGTCTTTTGTGTTATTTTAGATTTTTGAAAAGTAATTTCATATTTTTCCCTCTCTCTTTCATAATTTCTAGATAAATAGTTTTATTTTTTAAAGTTAAAAATTAGTTTTTAATTTAAATAAAATCCAGAAAAATCCTAAAAATTAGTTTTAATTCATAAATAGTTTTTAAATATCATTTTTAGTATAAAAGTAATTTTAGGTTATTTTTAGGAGTTAGATTAGTCGTTATTGCTTTTTATTCACATTTCGTTTAATCCCGTATTTGCGTTTTAGCGTAGAATTGCGTAGTTTGCCATAGCTCTTAGGATTTCCCATAGATTTTAGTTCCTTATGCTTTCCTTATCCCGTAGTTTAGATAACATCATATTATCCCCTTCTCTTATTCAAATCGATTATCGAGGCGTGATTTGGAAATTCCATTCACCGTTGAACGATCTCGGTGCTCAAACCTAACACGTTTGAGTTACCCGTATACTACTACTTCTTATTATTGATCAGTGTCCGAACCGTTTTAAGTTTCTTACGGTTAGTCATTTACAAGTGGCTAGCTTGTGTGAGAAAGCTTGACGTGTTTCGACACACATATCAATTTTTGGCGCCGCTGCCGGGGATTGTTTCGGGCACTGAATCAATTTTTGAATATTTTGACATCTTCATGGTTGACCTCAAAATTTTACAACATGAGATAGAATATCGTTCTGAAATCAAAATTGATCACTTTCAATCGCCTCTGGCGCGAGAACAAAGAGACATTTTTGAAAAAACCTTTTACCTAACGTTAAAAATTTGAAAAATTGTGCATTAGCTTGGGAAAAGGATTTTCATAAGGAACTTGGAATGATGAAAGTCGTTTTGAAAGCAGAAACATCTATTTCTAATACTAAGCGTAAAAGCTGTTGAGAAAAGATGTTGATCGACTCTTGGAAGATGTCATCGTGTTGATGTCCATAATGTTTTGCTAGAGAATTCTTTGTCATATGCATTTGATCATACCTCTGTGATCTTGTTGAATCTACGTATAAATGTTGAGAACACGATAATGTGCTTGGTCGAGTCCTACTTGTTGAAAACAAGCGATTGTCAAACGAACTTTCAAATGCAATTCGTCGTCTTAATTGGTGTCAAAAAGATATTCACGATCAACAACATGTTTTTCAACACAAAATTGCTCGATTCGTGCAAAATCTTGATCATAAAATTGAGCAATTAGATGATCAAAGCGTGTCTTTTAAGTGTCAAATCTCAAAATATGAACAAGAACTTTTAAAAGTTAAAAAGGAATATGGTATCATATTTGATTTACTCAAAAAGACTCGTGATGAAGCATCAAATGAACTTGATCATTATCTTGCACACACTAAAGAAGTTATGCATTTTCTTTGGAAATGTTGGTCTGAAAATCAAGATCTGATTCACACTATCCTCAAGTTAAGAGAAATGTTAGGAAAGTATGAACAACTTCAGCCAACCATCATTAAGAGATTAGCCCAGTAACACTTAGTACTCATGCACCTAGAATCCCTACTGCCAAATCACAAGATGCTAACATGCCTCCTTCTATCCGACGAGGAATAGTTGCATCTGTTCCAAATGTCCGCACTTCACAGCCTAGGAGCACTAAATCGAAGAATAGGAAGCTGCGACCTACGAAAAGATCAATCAGGAATGCTAAAGTAGGAGAACACCCTAGGACTATGAATAAGACTCACGTTGCCTCCACTATAGATATTGCGTTTGGCAAATGTAATAGAAATAGTGATGTAACGAATGCTAAACCGTTAAGTACTTTTGATATTGATCGATGCACCTTGTGTTATTTGTGGTAAAACTATGAATTCTGATTGCCATGATAAATGTGTTGCTAAAGCTATCATCTCTCGTTTAAGGAATCCTAAGAACAGGAATACCTCTAGGCCCACTAATCTTTCTAAGTTTGTGCTTGGTAGACTGCCCTCTTTAGATTCTAACAAACGCATTGCTGTCCCTGTAGCTCGGTGTCACCTCCTAGGAATGTAGTACCACCTAGTTCATTCACTAAGACTAAAGAAAATACTAGTTGGAGATGGCAGAAATGGATATATAACACCCTAGGATTTAAGTGGATACCTAAAGCTATTGATGTGTGTATATCTACTATACCCTCTGAAACCCTCTAACATTTGGGTTCCAAATCTACTTCTATTCCATCTTGTCGATGCGTATTGTAATGCGGTGATACAGATCATTCTCGGATTGTTGATAGCGGATGTTCCCGACACATGACGACAATCTTAAAGCTGTTATCAAACTTTATTGCAAAGTTCATTGGCCTTTGTCGGGTTCGGGAATGATCACTTCACAGCTATCATGGGCTATGGAGACTATGTCAATGGGAACATCGAAATTAGCGGGGTTTACTATGTGGAAGGCCTGGTCATATCTGTTTTCGAGGTCGAGTTTGTGATGGAGATTTGGAGGTTGCTTTCGGGGAGAAAACTTGTTTCATTCGTGATCTACAAGGAAATGACCTTATGTCTGGATCGCGTAATTCTAGTCTCTACACTATCTCAATGAAAGACATGGTTGCTTCCTCTCCCATATGTTTACTTTCAAAGGCAACATCAACAAAATCCTGGCTATGGCACCGTCGTCTCTCACATCTAAACTTTCAAACCATCACCAACCTTGCTCGACACAAACTAGTTGAAGGACTTCCCGCGGTTTTGTTATTCTAAAGATCACCTTTGCTCACTTGTGAACAAGGAAAAGCTGCGTGCTCATTTTCCTTCAAAGGTGGAACACTCAGCATGTGCTTCATCTTCTTCACATGGATTTGTGTGGCCCGATCTTGGCGTGCAAGCGATCAATGGCAAGCGCTACATCTTAGTAATCGTTGATGACTATTCCATGGACTTGGGTCTACTTTCTTGAAGCAAAGATCAAGCTCCACGATGATCATCACCTTTCTCACGAAAATACAAGTTCACTACGTAACACCGTTCGCATAATCGAACAGATAGAGCCACTGAATTTGTTAACCAAACCCCGTGAATTCTATGAGAAATTGGGAATTCACATCAAACATCTATTGCGCGTACACGGAACAAAGCGAGGTTGTCGAAAGCGAACCGAGCGTTAGTGGAAGCTGCAAGAACAATGTTAATCAATGCTAAACTTCAGGATTACTTATGGGCGGAAGCTATCTCTGCATGCTACACTCAAACCCGTTCTATGATTACTAAACGCCACAACAAAACACCTTTCGAGCTCGTCCATAACAGAAAACCGAATCTAAAACACTTTCATGTATTTGGATCTCTTTGCTATCCGAATAATGATCGTGATGACTTTGGAAAGCTCAAACCCAAAGCTGACATTGGAGTCTTTATGGGATCTGTGATAATTCAAAAGGTTTCGAATCTGGAATCGTCGTACAAAGCGAGGTGATGGAAGCGATTCATGCTCATTTTGATGAACTTACGGAAATGGCTTCGAGTATAACTGACTTAGAACCGGTCACAACCGCTTAAACTTCCCCAAACCCCATCATCAGGTGAACAAAGCCCGGCTTACTCGTCAACAAATGGAAGGTTATTTGCTCATTTGTTGATGTGATATTGATGAGCGTGCTCGGTGTATCCATTTGTTTCATTTGCTCAACACGATAATACTCTTATACCGATACTGCTACAACAACTCTTTTATTGCAGATGCACCTACACCGATTGACTCCACCACAACATTGAACAAACCGCTTCCAACAATGATGAAACGATGATATCGAATGTAGTACCCCCACTGATTTTGATCCAAATCGTTCTTCAACCCGTTAGCTAATGAGGCTGCGCACTAGATGTCGCGGAATCTTCAACAAACCATTTGAATCCTCAGAATCTACACAATGTATATCAACATCAACCCTCCACACATAGATGCACGAAAGACCATCCTCTGGAAAACATTATTGGCAACCCGAATCAACCAGTCGTTACAAGACAACGTCTTCACACAGACGGTGTGTTAGGTCACCATATTATCACAACAATATGTATTTCTAGAGAAAGAAAGTGATAGAGAGAGAAAGTGGAAGGAACTAATGAATGATTAGTGAAAATGATAATTGCAATTAGAACCAACAACCCTCTCCCTTCTAGGGAGGGGGTATTTATAGTGTTTACATAAGTAGGGGTGTTTCCCCTTGGTTCTAGAAGAACCTTCTATCACAGCTCATGGGCTTACTACATGAGCTGTGAAACTAATTACAAACATTTATAAACCATAAATATTAACGACCTATTACAAATGAAATGACCTACACTTGATAATAAAACATGTTCCTAACAATCTCCCCCTAAGGGTTGGTCATCATTTGTTGTCTTGCTTAGGTCGTTTGACGTCTTGAACTTCTTTGGCATTCATAGCTTGTGACGTCTTTGATACTTTGAATCTTTGTTCTTTTTTCTTGTTGTTGTGATCAGTTGTGAAATCTGCCTTTGATCAACATCTTTGTTGTTAGTGATGAAAGTCATTTCCAGCATGCTCATACTTCTGATGAAGTTTGTGATTCGTATATTTGAAGCTCTCAATTTTTAACTTTGATCTTTATCTCATAACTTTGCAGATTCTTTGACTTTGATGTAGAATCTTTCTGAAATTTTCTTTGCCTTTTGAGAGAACTTCAATTTTTTGTTGATGTTGGTATGAGCATGTGAAGAGTCTGCACGATCTTTTCCACCAGTGAGCATCCATAAGAAGAAAACATAAAACATGGGTTAGAAATAATCCAGCACTTACAAGTTTGAACTTCGAGAGTGTTAACAGCATAGTGTGAAAACACATCTCTAATTCTCACAAAGGTTGTTTCTGAACTGGAGTCCCACAAGTGAGATAACGCGATGTACCGAAATACACCTACAGTTCAGATGAGTCGCTGAGGTACACCGAAGCATCACCCCACGACTGTAGACCGTTTGAGACACACTAAGCGTAGCCCACAAGGAGTTACCAAGTGATCTGCGTGGGGATGTTTGATGTTGACCATGACAGGAATTTCCATTCAATCACTGAGGATCACAATTGTGAATCCCCTCATAAATGTTCTGGCAGATTGCTAAGATCTGCGTAGGACTCTGGAAAAATGTCACTTGTGTTCTTATTATTTTGAACAACAAGTGATGAAATATTTAAGTGTTCCTAAGAGATCTTTTTGATGAATCTCATGGCTCTAGACTCGATTAGTGCGTTTTAGATTTTCCTAAGCGGAGATTAGGTAGAGGGTCTCCTTCTTCAATACCAACAATCTCTAAGAGAGAGTCGATAGATTACGTAGGGTTCCCTGTGAGAATGAAACAAGCTCTTTTAAGAGAACTTGAGTGGCTTAGAAGGTTTAGTGCATTGCGTCACTGGGTCCATGACGACTTTGTCTTCAATACCGGTGTCATCTTGTGACAACCAGTAGCATATGAATTGAACCCGTTCTGCGCCTAAGTTGAACAATTTGGAGGGCTATTTCTTTTCACCCTTTTCTTTAACTTTTCTTTTAATTCTTCAACTCCTTCTTTCTCCGATTCTCATTTTCTCCTTTTTCAATCATACCTAAGGACTTCTAGATACTTAACTATTTGTGATGTCCTTGGGTAGATCCCTCCGGCTCTGGCGGATCATAGGACATTTATTCCTAAACTTAGTCACCTTTTAACTCTATGACTATCCTATGTTGCCACAAAAAACCTTTTCTTGAAAAATCTCTCAAGATGTTTATAATGAAAAACATGTTTTGGTAACACCTTGAGAGTTTTTGGTTTTTCAGAAATACTCCCCCTCCACATGTGCTTATGAGTTTTGGTGAAATCGCGAGAGAGAGGGAAGAGCTTCGCACTTTAGTGTCGACTCTTGATAGACAATTCCATGAGATTCTGATTACGTTGTATAGTTAAAGAGTTCCATTATCGGCTTTTAGGTGACAACTAGCTCTAATAACTACCTTGAAGATGTAAACTCTCTTTGAAAGGAGAGTTAGACCGTCAAAGTTCATGTCAATCAAGAGTGTCTCGGATTGGTACATTCTACTAAGATAAGTCGTGAAAGACAAATCTTTTAGATTCTTGACATTCAAAGATCGTCAATTCATTGGTGATATGCGAGTTGAGCACGTTATGAGATTCCATAACTTCACGATCAACAATTTTAATCACATTTCTCCCCACTCAAAATAGCATATGAATGTTGTTTTTGAAAAACATGTTGATTAAAATATGCTTTTGAGGCATTGGAAATTTATTTGGAAAGAAATGGATTTCAAGAACATTTGATTTAGAACAAAGATTTTGAAATACTCCCCTGACAAGTGATACTAACTTTTGAAGTTTGAAAACATAAGGGAAGTACTTGTTACGTTGAACAAAACTTTGAAAAATGAAAGTTTTGATAAGTTTTAATCAACGATAGAAGCTTTCGCTCCTTTATAGGATTGTGGCAGCGTCATTACCACGGGGTCCTTCTTGACAAGAGCGGGTTGTACCGCTGTAATGAGTGCACAAGCCATTGTGAGATAATCAAACAAGCAAAATCACAATCAAGAGAATACCCAATGATTCTGAGACGATCGGCTAATTTTTTGAGGGGCGTTGGAGAGTCGAGTCGGAAAAGTTTGGTCATCTGCCACACATAGCTCTCCAACGTTGCATCGATCCCAATGAATCAACATTCATCAATCATAGTGATAAATCAATGAACATCCTTGCGATCCTTTGAATTCCATCTCTATGCGAATTATACCCAACTCAGTGTCCTTCAATCGATATGCCAATCCATCTCGAACCATCTCTAGGGTGGCGTCATAGAACTTAGTGAGTTTCGCCGAAAGCCATGAAGCAAGTATGATGATTTTCACATTAGTAGACAAACCAAGCGTTTGTTTATGAATGATTTTGTACGAGCTTCTTGATTGATTAGATGAAGTGTAGAATTTAGGTAAGATGACCCAGGAGAGAACTTCAACACGCTCTTTGATTTGGGCGTATGAAAACAAGGAGTCTGATAATGTACTTGATCTAAATTTCGGTTGAGGTTGCGGTTGGGGCTCGGGTATGTATTGATCCTCACCACGTGTATGTAAAGTGATCAGCGGTTTTTCTCCATTGGTGGTGTGGATTGAATCCACTGGTTGTCGGATGGTGGTGGTTGTGTAGCTTGTTGTGTATTGGTGATAACCAGCTTAACCATTGCTCGAATCATTGGATGGAGTTGCCTTCTTAACTGATTTTGTTGTTGACATAGGTGTTTCTTATGATGATGGAGGTGATGATTGAGATTTTTTTTTTTTTTTTGGGTTTGGTGGAAGTGTCAAGAGGTGTTACAAAAGGCTTTGAGGTTTGTGTATAGGATTTTCAACTATGTAGTTGTCTGATTCCTTCTTTAACTTTTCCTCCTCGACTCTAGCGACTTCTTTTGCCTCTTTTCGAGATCATTTCCTCTTCTTCACCAAATTATCATCATCGGTGACTCTTTCATCCTTATCATGATGATGTCTCCTTAGTGAATATTTCATCATCATACATGCTTTTCTACTTGCGGTTGTTTTGGTTTGTTGTTGTGGTTGCTTCATTTCAGCGGTTGTAGAAACGGTGACACCACGATCCTTCTTGGGTTGATTAGCGGATCGGATGGGGTAAGAAGATGTTTACAATGGATCTTCCATAAGTGGAGGACTCTTGCTTGACCCTCACCGCCTTCCGGGTTGATTAGCGGGAAAAGGTTGAAGCATGGTATTCCATCCTTACGCTTTAATGACTACGAAATTGTATTTCCTCATCCATTGAATCATACTCATCATCGGGATGACTTTGTGAGCATGAATTTGAATGGATGACGAGAAGGATGTCCTGACAATTGACCAAGATGATTATGAGCATATGAAGTTGTTGAAGATGACATGGAGAATGTTCATGCCAATTGTTTTATGCATTATCCGGTTGGGAATGTGTTTGCCATCAAAAGCCTTTGGGGCATTGATGATTGCTTGATTTCGCGACCATTTTGTGATCGAAAGACATTAGACAAAAGGCAGGGCGTATTATGGAAACCGCGATGTGTTTGATTTCGTCTGATTTATTATCTAATTCCTTGTTTGATGGTAACATGTTTATGCTAGTTACAAGTCCTAAGTCACATTTAACCAATTGATGAAGTTGATGTGATAAGTTCACGTGAAGCGTGTTGAGATTTCAAAGTCCAATTTTTTCACTTAACACACAACATATTAACTTTTGAAAGCTTATCGTAACAACAAGTAACATATCACGTAACGGGCAAAAATGTAGTGAGCGATGGATTATGTGTAACGAGGGATCCTTATCGCGTAAGAAAGGAGCTTATCGCGTGGGGGTATGCTAAAAGCGTAAGACCAAGCTTATGCGTAAGAGTTTCTTACGCGTAAGATAAGTTCAAAGGCTTTAGGCATCTGGCGTAGAAATAAGCTAGATGTTGCAGCGTAAATTTGCTCGTAAGGTAAAGCTTATCGCGTAGCAGCGTTGTTCTGAATATCTTTCCAAGATACATGTACTCCCACTTGTAGACATCTTATGCGTAACATTATAAACATAAGCATGAAAACTTGATTGCGATTAATTCAAACATCTCTTAGATCACAAAATAAGCATAAGAACATATCGGATACACCTGAGAAAGACTTGGTAAAATTACTTAAACCACAAAACCCTTAATCTAAAGCGTCTGAGATATAGCTACACAAATCAAACAAGAATGTTTTAAGGTGTCCTAGATGTCACATGGGTGCTATGGAACAAGATATAACACATTTCCACCCCCGAGAGTCGAGGAAGATTCATGGGATATGAACCTAATAACCTAAAACTTAAATTCTTACAGTTTAGATGTTTTACAGGCTAATTTAAAGGTTCAAAGCATGCATATATACTTATTCTAACACTTTCTTGACCACCTAATAACATATCACGAGAATAGAGAAAAAAAAAAAACCTTAGATGGCCAAGAACCTAGAATTCAAATTAATGAAATTTAAGATTACGGATGGTTTTGGGCCGATTGAAACAAGTTTAATTGAAACTAAGAAAGGTTTTAATATAACTCATTTCAATCCAACCACTTTAATGCATAAAACACCGGTTAGTTCGGTGAGCAGTTTTCCAAAATCGGTTTAAGAGTTTTAACCGTTGAATTTGAAAGATTTGTGAAATCCTTGATTAGAATCTTGATCAAAACAATTTAGAACTTTGGATTATGAGCGGCTTGAGCGGTTTTTGAAGATTTGATTTGGGCTGTTTGATCTTGGTATTTTAGGAGTAAATGATTTTTAATTTACCAAGTTGACACATTAGGTCCTTAACCTCAAATAGGTTCCAACCAAGATCCTTTAACTTCCATTTAGGTTAGACAAAACACTTGTAAGGCAAGAAACTTAGCGATACTCCCCCTTGACTTTTGAAATAATGAATTTTGAAAAACATTTGAGTCAGAGGAGAGTATTTGACAAGAAACGTATCCACCATTTTAGAAGAAACAACATATTTTTGGAAACATGCAAGTACAAGGTTTTATGAAACCGAAAAATATTTACATTCTCCCCCTCAACTTGTTAGGGGAAAAAAAATGAAAGATTTGATAGAACAAAGTGTTGGTGGCATTTATTACTTGCGATCTTTGAAAGAATATAGATAGAAGAAATTTTTTTTTTTTTTTTTTTTTTTAGATTTTTATAATTTTGTATTTTGTTTTTGAAAATATTTACAAAAGATGTTTTGGTGTTTGATAGGTTTTTAAGGCTGTTTAGGAGGTCATCTAATTCCTCTTGAGTCAAACACCTCATACCAATCCGGTGGACCAACTCATTAAACCTAGCGGGAGGCAAGGCTTTGGTGAGAAGATGCATGATTGGTATTACGGCCTTACGAGTATGATACAATGTACCTGTTCCCGTGATCCTTGATGAAATGATATCGAAGATCGATGTGCTTTGATTTCGAGTCTTTGGTGAGTTGCGAGATTGCAATGGCACTCCGATTGTGCATGATACATCGGGATTACTGTCAAATCGTAACCATAGTCTTTGAGTTGTGTTCTCATCAGGATGACTTGGGCACAACAGCGGACATGGCTACATATTACGCCGGGTTGATGGCGATGTACAATCACGCTTCTTGCGTTGCCAAGACACGATTTATCACCAAGAAATTGTAAAGCTCACGAAGTGCTTTTCGTGAGTCTAAGCATCCTGCGTGGTCGGCGTCACAGCGATTAGTTCAAAACGAGAATCGCCGGATACAGATTCCCAAGTTAATGGTTCCCTTGATGTATGAGGATTCTTTTAGCCTCGAGAGGAGGGTTTGATTGGGCCTTGGCCGATAGCGAGAGCATAGATACGCACGGCAAAACAATATGCTCAGTGCGCTGGGCTGTTAGATACATGAGATACCCAATAATACTACGGTATTTGGTAGGGTCAACTAATTTCCCATGTAAATCAGCATCTAGCTTCTTGGTATGTGCCATTGGTGTGGCATAAGTGTCCGAGGTTTTCATTCCAATTAGTTTAACAATTCAAGGGCATATTTGGGTGACTCAAGAAAATACCGCGTGGTGATTGATGAACTTGCGGTCAGAGAATGTAAGTTCACCCATCATGGACATTTCAAAATTTTTCTTCATTAGTTTTGCAAAGCGATTGAAAACTTTTTATGTGTAGACCAAAAATGATGTCATCCACGTAAATTTGAACAATTAAGATATGTGCCCGTGATATTGTATAAAAAGAGTTGGGTCAGCACGAACCTTTGGTGAAATTATTAGCAATGAAGAAAGATGATAGCTTATCGGTACCATGCCGAGGAGCTTGTTTGAGACCATCGAGCTTTGTTGAGTTTGTAGGCGTGGTTCGAACTCGGGATCAACGAATCCATCTGGTTGGTGACATAAACCGTTTCTTTCATTTGTCCATTGAAAGCCTTGATTTTGACATCCATCGATAGACCGTCATATTCATATGAGCCGCGGCGCTAGAAATATCCAAACGACCTCAAGGCGAGCAGCGGAACAAAAGATTCTTCAAAGTCTATTCCCTCTTCGGACGATAACCCTTAGCCACGGGCGTGACTTATTTACGATAACATTTCCTTGCATCCAATTTGTTTTCCAAATCCATTTGAGACCAATGGCGTAGACCCTGTTGGTCTTTCAATCAGTTCCCATACTTCAAGGCGTTTGAATTGGTTGAGTTCTTCTTGCATGGATTCAATCGGTTGTGTCTTTTGTCATGGCGTCTTTAATGTTTTAGGTTGGATTGGCGGTGAGTGTATGCAATGTTCACCATCGCAGTGAAGAGCGTTGTCTCGTAACGGCGGTTGATCGGGTTGCAATAATGTTTTCGAGAGGATGGTCTTTTGTCCATCTATGTGTGGAGGGTTGATGTTGGTATACATTGTGCGGTCGAGGATTCAAATGGTTTGTTGAAGATTCGCGACATCAGTGCAGCGGTCTCATTAGCAAAGCGGGTTGAAGAACGCATTTGGATCAAAATCTGCGAGGTGGGGGTACTTCATTCCGAGAATATCATCAGGTGGTTCATCATTGTTGGAAGTGGTTTGTTCTACATATGATGCTTTAGCGTATTATGATGCCTGCGCACATGATCATTTTATCATATGTAGGTAACTTCACACAAAATAACCCAGTGAAAGTTGAAGCGACAACAGAAGTAAGATGTTTGAACCACGTATCGTCTCATTTCTTCCCCACGATTGTAGAAACTTCGTGAAGGAAAGAGTTTTTCTAAAGAGGGCAAAGAAAGAACATGACATATACTCTCTCTTCCCCCCGATGTTTTCGATGAATCGAAACATACACCCGTATATTTGATGATGAAATCGGAACAAGCGTGTATGTACGTTCAATTAATCAAAGAGGTATGAAGTACCATAAATATCTTGTGAGAATCAATTCGATAAAACTTAGAACTTGTTCATTAAATATCTTATGTTGATCATCAGTTGTGTCTTTATTGTTGGAAACAATTTGATCTCTGTTATCGAGATTCGATTGAAGGTGCATCTCGAGCAATGGTTGTTGTTGTAGATTGGGGGTGTATCTAGAATTAGAATATGATCCGGTTTGTCAGCGGCATTAGATACATCGAGCACGACTTTCTAAAGAATCTCTAAGCGATGGAGCAAACAAAATTTCCAATTCTTGACGATTGAGTACAATGGTGATCACGGTGATGGATCATTATGTTTAAGGCAGGTGAGAGAGCGGGTCCTAATTTGTTGTACTTAGAAGCCATAAATTGTGAAGTCTTGGTCAGCTGAATTATTCGAAGCCATTCTTTGTTGTACGTAAGGGAAAATAGGAGGGGCAAGATAGAAGAAACATGGATCCCCATGGTAGCTGGGTTCGGATGTTAGAAGCATAAAGATGTAGTGTCAATAATCTTCTTGACACTGAACATGCCATTTTGATGATTTCTTTTCCTACCTCAGGGATGGATGTTGTGGGTTTAACACTTGTTTTGATGCAACTACTTAGTGTCTTGCCTTTAGGAATCCACCTAAGACCAACAGTGTTGAAAACTCTACCGTTGGAATCCATAAGGTTAGATCTGGGGATGTTGAAACTTCTTTTGGGAAGAGTCTGCGTCCTATATTGATCCACCTATTAGGTTTTCGAAATTTGTTTCTCAGTTCAGCGGTCTATTTCTAATTGTCAGTTGACTATACTTAGAGTACGTTACATGTACTAGAAGGCATCACCGCAGTCGTGAACCTAAGATACAATCCTTTTGGAGTAGTGCCCTTTTCCTAGCCTTTTCTAGATCATAGTTCTTGTATGCATCATTTGAATCATATGAATCTTTAATTTTAATGCTTTCGGTTTAGACCGCGGTGTTGAACTAATCCTAGCGGGCGATTGCAACTACTTGTTGAGGTTTAACGAAGCAATTTAGCAGAAACAAAGTATTTTTCTCGGGCCAAGAATGTGGGTATTTGGATTTGACAAATGAATATTCTCAACAACTTGGGAGGCAAACCGTGGTTTTGAAGATTTTGATCGTTGATTTAAGCGGTTGGTTGTCTAACTCTTGATTGATTTGATTGGTTGTGGTGACAATTTCCCCAAGATTGTTGGTTTTGTAAACTTAGTATCCACACTCTTGCCGGTTAATCTTCTCAATTTGTTTTGTAAAGCAACATCATGAAGCCCACCTTTAAATTTGAGCCTTTAGATGCTCATTTTCTTTTACTAATGTATCCACCGCGATTACTTTGCATTTTAATTTCAAGAGATTTGCAATGTGCCTCTAGTTTTGAAAAATCTTTTTGAAATTGAGCAATGGTCTTTTGAGAAGAATGTTTTCAGATTCAAGAATTTGATTTGATGATTCGGTTGTATTGTTTGCAAGTAAGGGCTCATTCATGAGACGGTTATGCGGACATTGTGCAACACGCTGGTCAACCTCTCGCTTCATTTCGAATTCGGGTTGTTCAGTTTGTTTCACATGTCTTGCAGGGAATATGAACAAGATAGGTGTACCTCAACCATATGTTCTTTGTCAAAGATAGGCTCGTGTCATAGGTGGAGCGATATCTTCCTCAACCATTTGTTCTTCATCAAAGCTGGGCTTGGTGTCATAGTTGGGTATGATATCTTCCCAGTCTGGCGATGTCATCTGCTTTTCCAATGCTACAAACTCATTGTCCGTATTCTGACATTTCGGTATTCTCATCATTCTTGACAAGCCTTTGAGCATTCCTTCCTAGTGCATCAACTCTTTCACCTTGCACTCTTGCTTGATTTAGGGGATCGGATGAAGTCGACTCTTTGAATTCTTAAATTTTGAAAACATCTTAGTCGATAACATCATTTCTTTGTTTAATTTCACAAATGGATCTTAGAATCATCGGTAGCAAGGTTTGGTGAAGAAGGTTTTAAGCGTAGAGATGGAAGGTGAGGAGATTTGTGAAAGCATTAGAGACATTGATGTAGTGAATTTTAATTTACCCTCCAAAAATGATTATGAAAATTTTTCTCCCCCAAAATTTGAAATTCACTATAAAATGCAATTCTAAAGTTGTAAGAAAAATTTGAGATTTGAAAATTTTGGCCTTAAAATTTGACGAAAAATTAATTTGAGCCCAAAAATTTGAAATTTTGACCAAAAATTTCTGATTGAACCAAAATTTGAATTTAAGCGTAAAATTGAGCGTTTAGTCTCTAAAAATTAAATTTTACTCAAATTTTCCCGTAAAAAACTCTTTTTTTTTTGATGATGTGTTATGGATCTTTAAAGGATAAATTTTAGGTTTATGTAGATTAGATCAAATCCAAGCGAAAATTTGCCCAACTACAAACTTTAAGCTGGCGAAACTAGCAAAGCTTGCGAGAAGTGCGCCAAACTTGCGAAACTTCGCCAAACTTGAAACTTCGCCAAACTTGCGAGAAACTTCGCCAAACTTGGAAACTTGCCAAATCGACTTCCAGAGTCGAGAAACTTCGCCAAATCGAAGCTTCGCCAATCAAAACTTCATGAATCGAGGAACTTCGCCAGTCCACAAACTTCGCCAAGTCCAAACTTCCATGCAGCAGCTTCGCCAAATTTCAAACTCGCCAAATTTCAAACTCGCCAAAAATCAGAAACTTCGCCAATTTTGCAAACTCGCGAAATCAGGCGAAACTTCGCCAATTTGCAAACTTCATAAAAATCGAGACCAGCTTCGCCAATTTTGCTTCGCAAAAATCAGACGAAGCTTCGCCAGTGCGCAAACTTCGCGAAATTGACGAAACTTCGCCAATTTGCAAACTTCGCAAAAATCGGTGGCTTCGCCAATTTTGCAAACTTCGCCAAAATCGAGGAAGCTTCGCCAATTACGCAAACTTCGCGAAATGCGGATAGAAACTTCGCTAAACTTCAAGTAGAAACTCGCGGATACTCATGAGAAACTTCGGAGAAATTCATGGCTAACTTCGCCAAACTCATAAAAACTCATAAAAATGTCGAGAAACTTCGCGAGAAACACGTATTGGTCAAAAGTCCATAAATTTCAATCTAAACCACGTTTTTAAGTACGGATTTCTATTAAATCTAATCAATATTAACCTAAACTATCCCTTGGCTCTTGATACCACTTGTTAGGTCACCATATTATCACAACAATATGTATTTCTAGAGAGAAAGTTATAGAGAGAGAGAGTGGAAGGAACTAATGAATGATTAGTGAAAATGATAATTGCAATTAGAACCAACAACCTCTCCCCTAGGGAGGGGTATTTATAGTCTTAACATAAGTAGGGGAGTTTTCCCTTGGTTCTAGAAGAACCTTCTATCACAGCTCATGGGCTTACTACATGGTACGTGAAACTAAATACAAAAATTTATAAACCATAATTATTAACGACCTATTACAAATGAAATGACCTACACTTGATAATAAAACATGTTCCTAACACCAACACATTACTTATATTAACAAACATATTTAGCATTCGTATGGATAAACCATCAAAAGATCTATACATATTCCATTGTTAATATATCTACATACCATCCCATTAAACCAAGACATTAGACATTAGACATAAGAGATGACACTAGAGCAAAAGAAAACATCCCATTCCATAGCGAGAAACCCTTCAACCATTCATCGGCTGAATTTGTTCTTCCTTGGTATCGATTTCCTCCTACGATTGAGTAATGAGATCATTCAACCCCTGCGGCAGACCTACATGGCCTCCTGTCATCCTAAGATCCATCAAAGTGTAAAACCTAATATTTAAAATGGCAAACTAAGTCCTCCTTCTTTTAAACTATGACTATAAATTAGTGGTGTTGATCCGTTCGGTTATCGGGTTTTGTTTTGTTAAATCGGTTATATTTTTATTTCGGTCAACACGAAAACCAAACCGAACCAAACTATAATTAAACCAGCGAATGAAAACGATTATGAATTAAGTTAACTTCTTGGGTTGACAGAAATTAAGCTCGATTCTTGGGTTGACACATGTGGTTTTAAACGAAAATGGATTAAGTTAAGCTTCTTGGGTTGACACAAATTTATTTACATTTTAAGCCATGGCTTCCATAATTAGCAACCTACAAACATAATGTTTGAAATGGGGCAGCGTGCAAAATAGCTGGAAGCGGACGAATGTGTGTAAAACTTATACAAGCGGACTAAAAGATGAAAAACCGGCCAGCGTGCAAACCGCGGACGGAAACACGTAAACAAAAATGGAAGCGTATAAAACCGATTAAAGGGGAAAAGGCGTAAGAAAATGGACCAAAGCGTATTAAAGCGGCGAGAGCGTTGTAAGCGTACGAATCGTGTAAAGTGTAAGAACGTATGAAAGCGGTGAAAAAATTCTTATAAGCGTCGAAAATGGGTAAAAGCGGATGAAAGCAGGGTAAATGGGGCGGCGTGCAAAATAGCTGGAAAGCGGACGAATATGTGTAAAACTTATACAAGCGGACTAAAGATGAAAAACCGAGCGTGCAAACCGGGGCGGAAACACGTAAACAAAAGCGAGCGATATAAAACGATTAAAGGGACAAAGACGTAAACGGACCAAAACATATTAAAGCGAGGCGAGCGTGTGTAAGCGTACAAATCGTGTAAAAGTGTAAGGAAGCGTGTAAAGCGGTTGAAAATTCTTATAAGCGTCACGAAAATGGGTAAAGCGGATGGCGGGGTAATAGGGCCAGCGTGAGAAATAGCTGGAAGCGGACAAATGTGTGTAAAAGTTATACAAGCGGACTAAAAGATGAAAAAACGGTAACGTGCAAACGGATGAAAACGATGTAAACAGCAGTATAAAAACCGATTAAGACATCACGAAGCGTATTAAAGCGGACCAAAGCGTGTTAAAGCAGGGCAGCGTGTATAAGCGTACAAATCATTGTAAAAGTGTAAAGAAAACTATGAAAGCGGTTGAAAAATTCTTAAAATACGAAAATGGGTACAAGCGGATGAAAGCGGGGTATCGGATGAAAATGTGCAAAAGTGGAAGCGGACGAATGTGTAAAGTTATACAAGCGGACTAAAGATGAAAAAACCGGTAGCGTGCAAACACGAGCGAAAACCGATAAACAAAGGCGAGCGTATAAAAACCGATTAAGGCGTCGCAGTATTAAAGCGGACCAGCGTATTAAAGCAGGCAGCGTGTATAAGCGTACAAATGCATTGTAAAAGTGTAAGAAACCTATAAGCGGTTGAAAAATTCTAAAACATCGAAAATGGGTACAAACGGATGAAGCAGGGTAAATCGGATGAAAACGTGCAAAGCATTTGAAGCGGTGAATTTGTGTAAAAGTTATACAAAGCGGACTAAAAGATGAAAAACCGGCGAGGAAGCGTGCAAACACGGACGAAAACCGTAAACAAAGGCGGAAAGCGTGTATAAAACGATTAAGGCGTGCAGCGTATTAAAGCGGACCGTATTAAAGCAGATGGCGTGTATAAGCGATGCGAATCGTGTAAAGTGTAAGAAAACCTAGAAGCGATTGAAAAATTCAAAACATACGAAAATTGGTACAAGCGGATGAAAGCGAGTGCATCGGTTAGCGAGGGCGAAAACATATGTAAAACATATGAAAATGTATAAACGTTTGAAAATATGCGTTAATATGTAAAAGCGGATGGCGATATTCAAGCGGACGAAAACATGAAAAAACTAGGCGTTGTAAACACGGACGAAAACACTGTAAACAAAAGCGGAAGCGTTAAAACATATTAAAAGGGACAAAGGCGTGCAGCGTATTAAGCAGACAAAACATGTATAAGCGTACAATGTGTGTAAAAGTGTAAGAAAACTTATGAAAACAGGCAAAAAAAGTCTTGAAAAAAGTAAACAACCCCTAACTCATATAGTATGGCTAAACATATGTGTCAGCATCTTATTGGGGACAGCAGGAGGACCCACTTCTTCATATCTATACTACATATAAAGAAGGCTAATTTTTATAAATGATCGTATTTACTAGGGTATTTTCATAAAAGGATGTATTTGGACCGTATAAACATTTTTGGTCATTTTTGGTGCCCACGCACCACCCTTGCGCACCAAAAATTAAAACAAAGCACCAACTGTGAAAAAAAGCACCGTAATTATTTTATGAACCAAAGGGGAAGTGACACGTAAATTTTGGTGCCCAAAGCACCTCCACTGCGCACCAAATGTTTAACAAAGCACCAGAATTAATTTAATAACCAATGGGGATGTGACACCTAAGTTTTGGTGCCCAAAACTTTCACCTTGCGCACCACATTATTGTGAAGCAGATTTTGTTGAGATTTTGGATAGATTTCGTTATCTTTTTGAGATTCTCTTATATTTTCTTATCTACATTAGGATATAAAAAGAACATAACTTGTTAACGGAAGCGTTTAATTTGTTGAAACAAAACAGAAAATCAAAATGAGTTATTCAAGGGGAAATTTTCGTTATGTCTTGTTAGAGATGATGAAAATAGAAACGTTTTGTTACCAAAAACGATTAGTTATGATACTTTAAGGGATTATGTGGGGCAAAAATTCAATTTAGATGTTACAAAGGGTGCGGCTTATCATATCGTTATCCACCGAACAATAAAGTTTATGAAATCGCGGCGATGATGAATTAAGGTTTTTAGTCAATTATATAACTACGACAAGTCAAGATCATATGGAATTGTTGGTTAATCGAATAATCGGTCATCACGAGGTAAATCCTACAAATTTTGAATATCTGCAGAATACTCATGCTTCACATACTTTCCATAATTCTCAGTATCCACCAAATACAAGTCATTATGAAAATTTTAAGTAATAGTCAAGCATCAATGCAAATGTTGAGGTCTCACATAACCCGAAAATTATGAGAGTCCACAAAATACAAAAAGTTGAAAATCTTTGAGTATTTTCAAAATGTTGAAGTTTTCAAAATGCTCAATACC
This sequence comes from Chrysanthemum makinoi, assembly GCA_910596185.1. Taxonomy (NCBI): domain Eukaryota; kingdom Viridiplantae; phylum Streptophyta; class Magnoliopsida; order Asterales; family Asteraceae; genus Chrysanthemum; species Chrysanthemum makinoi. The sequence goes on from OU343225.1 coordinate 257,757,999, forward strand.
GACAAAATCTGTTTCCTAGTCAGAATACTCAATATCAACAAGATCTCCTTGCTTATCAAAATTCTCCGTTTTTACAAAGTCTACGACCTTAGGAATTGCCATGTTTCTAGTAATATCGGTATACTCAAAATATTCAATGTTCTCACACTATTGAATATAGTATATTAGGAAAAAATAAAGAACTAAACATTGGTAGTTCCCAAACCTACAATACTTGTGGTGATGATAATCAAGAAACTAGTGAAGAGGATGATGAAGATAACCAAGAGGCGATAGGATATAATTACGATATTGGCGGTGATGATGTTGATGATTTTGGTTATAAGTAGGTGAGGGTCTAAAATGCATTGGACAAAAATACTTTCAAATATATGCGACCCGGTTTTGGATTATCCAGCTGTGAATCTAAACCAAAAAAAAAACCAAAAAAACGATTCATCCAAACTTGTTTTCCTTCACCGTTGGTGGCCATAAAAAAAAGGTGTATTGAAAGTATTAGTAAAAAAGCTTTATTAGAAGGTTACCAATACAAAACAAAAAAGACAAATACCATAACATATAGTGTCGAATGTGTTGACCCTAAATGTGAATGGTCAATCATTTGTGGAGCATGTCTCGATGGTAAGGGTTTTGGGTAAAAAGTTTAACGATACTCACACTTGTTCAAAAACAATAATCATTGGCCATCATCGAAATGCTACTGACCAAGTTAGTAGGTTGCATGCTTAGAGATGAATTGTCCGGATATGGATCGTGAAATTAGGTCCCAAAGATATTATGAAAGATATGAGTCGACGTCATGGACTAAATCTTACATACAGCCAAGCTTATCGTGGAAAGAATAAAGGTTTGGAGATGCTAATGGGTAGCCCTCATGAATCGTTTCAAAAGTTGCCATATTATTGTTACAATCTTAGAACGTAAATCCGGGAACGAACTAATATAAGTAGGCCGAGATGGAAGATTCGAAATGTTGTTCATTGCTCTTGGTGTTGCGGTAAGTGTCTAAGACCATGGATTATTATTGATTGTACATTTATTTTTTATTTTACTAACTATACAATACCTTTTGTGGTCACGAGTTGATAGCTTCATGAAATATCTAAGACCAGCGATTATTATTGATGGTGCTCACTTAAAGGATGATGTTTACCATGGGGTAAATGTTTTAGCTGTAGCGATGGATGGTAACAACCAAATTTTACCCATCGCATTTGGTATATGTCAAGGTGAGGGCGGTTACGGTTGGACATGGTTTTGGAAGAGTTGAAAGCTTGCATTAGTCGAAGCAAAACACGTCTATCATATCGATACCACGCAATTCTGAATTAAGTAAAAAGGTATTCCCAAATGCTTTTCATGGTTTTGTTGTCGTCATTTAATGATGAATCACGGCAATAACAAAAGAAAGGCATAAAGCCGTATATTGGATGGCTTGCAAGGCTTACACTACGGAGGCTTTTGATGATTGTATGGATTATATTCAGAGTGCAAGACCAAAGGCATATGCAAAACTTGTTAAGCGGGATTCGCAAGGTGGTCAAGGGCCTATGTCCGCAAATCGGTACAACTATCTAACATCAAATAGTGCAGAGACGGTTAACTCATTGAGTAGGAGATCCGTAGATTGCAGTTACACACTTGATGGAATTTTAGGGCTTTGGTTCAAAGATGGTATTATGAACGAAGATATGAAGGAGGTATATGTCGTGTCCCACTATTTATAATATAATTTTATATATGCATTTAATAAAATTCATTTTTGATATGGTTAGATGTTGATGAACATGAACTTACTCCTTGGTCGTTGCTAAAGTTGAAGGTAGGATTAGAAAGAGTTTTGGTTTTAGTGTACTAGGAATCAATTCGTATACATACCAAGTTGTTGCCGAAGATTTAAACTACATTGTTGATGCACTGTACATGCACTTGCCGTAAATGGCAACTATCGAGTTGCCTTGTAGTCATGTAATAGCTATTTCGACTAAAAGGGATACTGCATTTGGGTGTTTGGCAGAACATTGGTTCAAAAAAACAACCTATAAAGGAACATATGCAAACTCAATTTACCCAGTCGGAGACATTGAAGCTTGGGACACCACATGTAACGTGCTAGATGTTTTGCCACCTTCTACAAACAAGCGACATGCAGGGGAGGCGAAAAACAAAGATCGTAGCCGATCTAAAGGAGAGATGCCTAAGCAAACATATTGTAGTAGATGCAATTCAAGGGGCATGATAAAAGATGTGTGTCGCGAACACACCTTATCGCAAATCCATGAATGATTGGGACAAATCATTTTAGGATGACTGAAAAATTGCTTGTCTTAATTTATGTTTAAACATTGTTGTTTGGATGTTATGTAATATATTATTGTTGAAAGTTTATGTAACATATTTTAATTTGAATGTTAAACACCCTAATTACTCATCATAGCAACACACAATACTTTCGTTAAAACAAAAACATTTATATTGAAAATTAACAAAACTAAATAGCATAATATTACATAAAAGGGACTACGTGTTAGTAGAGCATGAACCATTTCCTTTTTTAGGTAATACATAATCTTCTGGCTCTAGGCTGACTTGAGTGGGAGCGAAGGCAGTAACAAAAACATCGATTATTTTATCATCAAGGGAGATACATGGAAGCAGTTCATAGCAGCGCATCCGTATCGTGATCAAAGGTACTAGACCTTCATCCAAAGTATGGTTTGGTTTTTGGAAATAAACAAAACAAGGTGTAGCTTCATCATACCCTAATTCTTTCACTAACGATGCATTTCACCATACAAAAGGTCGACATACTGAGAAAGTCCACGTAGCAAAAAAACCCCGTCGAAAGTTGTGCACCCAAATTTCCTTGAAAATGTCCCATAGTGATGTAGTCTAATTGAAAATAGTAACTTCGTCTTCATCATCCATTCACCGTAAATAGCGTCGGTAAAAGTCGTGTTGGCGGAGATCTCCATTCACGAATAACCATCTGTGATTTGATATGGTTTAAAACCATGAAGACATGAGGGGTATATGTAATGATAACATGGTGCGCAAAAAAGTTGTGTAGTCAAATCTAAAGAAGAAAAAGTCGTGTAGTCAAATCCAAGTGACAAAAAGCGGTATGGCTTGCAAAAGTTGACTAGTGAAATACAAAGTGGGTGAAACGACATGGCCAAATTTGAATAGTCATATCCAAAAAAGAAAAAAGTTGATTAGTCACATTGAGGTGACATAAAACAGCTTGCGCAAAAAGCTGTCTATCTCATCCACCTTTTTATACTATATATAATAAGCTTGCTTGAGACACGTTTTCACACCCTTTGATCAAGCAACCAAATTCTTTCACACTTCATAACAAAACTAAATTGTTGAGTTTATTTTTGTTAATAAATTTAATCAATTACCATGGCCCTGACCCCAACCATTTGAGACAAACAATTGTTATGTCGGTGCAAGAAGAATATGATGTGGAAGCCATGCTTGCAGAGCAAATGTTGATGTTGATTGAGCGGCTTTAATGCTCGAATTGCGTATAGGGGTGAAATAAGCGGGGGTTGGCTACGGATCACCCCAGTCGACTATGGTCGATACATCCTTAGAGAGATGGCTAGGCGGAACATCGCGTAATTCTCTTGATTATTGGCGGCTAGGAGCGAGATCTTTGCGAAGCATGGCGGAGAAACAAGAAAGCATCAACAACTACAATGAAATGTAAAAGCTTTAAAGCTTTACACCACCTTGCCAACCATGTGTTTAGTTTGTTTGTATTTATGTTGGGATGTAGTCCAAATAAGGTTGGCCATGGAGTCTTGTAATATGGTTTTTATTTTATGCTTGTATGATGTGATGTTTTGGTTTAAATGATGTAGTCTTATAATGTGGCCATGTTTTACTTTGAATGATGTAATGTTTTGTTCTTAAATTGTAATGGTATTTGTTATGCAATGGATACATAGTAGTAAAACATATAAGTAGTTCAAAAGACTATAAAGTTCAAGGTCTAACATGAAAAGAAAGGTTCAAATATTTAAACATACAACTAGTAGTAATATAACTAAGTGAACCAGTCTAGTCTATGCTCGAAAAACTCCTACAACAATACCTCTCGGCATTCCGTCAGTATACATGGTGTTGGGAACGAGGTTCAACGTAATAACCGGATATCATTCTTCTCATAAATGAAAGCATAAAAGGACCGCTGATCTCCATACAAACCCACTGGCGGGGACATGATCGCGGTAAAAAGGTAATCTTATATCGCACTGGATCAACATTATTAGCATCAAACCATCCTATTTGGGTCAAAATAAAAGGTAATTTAACCGTCAAAGAGTCAAGTAAAGACCTAAAATGTGGTTGATCCGAATATTCAGGGGATTCAAAGCTATCAAAGAAGAATATTTGGGCTCCCCGTATATCAAAAACCGCAAGATACCAATGGTTAAAGTTCTCATCGTGAATAGGTATGTATACCTAATAAAAAGATAAAAGCACATTATTAGATAGCAAAAAAATGACAAGTAAAAAAATTGAGTATAAATTTTTATACTTACAGCTGAGCAGTCCTTCCAATTATGATAATAGTAGTGCCCTGTCACATATTTCATTACTCTCTCATAATCGCTTTTAAGCAAAGCGATAGTAAAGAAGGTATCAACTACTTGACCCAATTAGCATCAGATGGTCTCTTGAACAAGCATAATCGTATAAAGGCCTCGATATGCTACAAAATATTTTAAGGAGTATATTAAAGAACTTAAAAAAGGTTTTCATCGAATAAATTTTAATGTAAAACAATACATACCGAATCATCTAGATAACCGCGATCTTCTAAACACAGAATGCGATCCCAAAAACCTTTGTATACAATAAAGTTTGGGAAATATGGCAAAGCACTACGCTCGGCAGCGGGGGAATTGTAGAAGGCTTGGAATTCAAGAGTCATGGAGGGTATTTTTTGTTTTGTACCCATAGGGCGACGTTGTTTTGGGTTTAGAATTGTAGTATCCGGCAGCTGTGTCCATGGGTCCAACAATTTTGATCCCTTCTTCCTTATCCTATGAGGTTTTATCTCTTGTATAATGTCTTCCATCACCTATATAAAAAATATTAAGAAAAAGGATGTTGAATAAAATAAGAATAATGATGCGTACGAAAAAAGCTGCTTACCACATCAGCATGTTGTTGTGTAACAATTGCAGAATTATTCATAGGTTTGATCACTTGAACATGTCGCGCCTAAAGAAAAAAAATATAATTACAATACATTAGAAAGCATGGAAAAAATGAAGATATATCACAACGTTAAAAATGAAGGAAAATTGAGACAATATTTAAAAATTACCATATTAACTTGTGTATTAGGCGTGGGAAAAACGCGAAATTGCTTACGAGGTACTCGTAGAATTTAACCACCCGGAATGTGACCCAAAATTAGGCTCATCCATGGCAACGTCCTCGAAGACATTTAAATCAGGCATTTTCACAACACCAGAATCCATCGCAATACCACTAGACATCCGAAAACCATTATCAATCCTAACATCGGTATCAAACCTACCATGGTCTTTCATTCCAACACCTGAATCAAACCTAGCATCTCTATCACAATTACCACCCTTTATATTCTCCTCAAATTGACGCTCCAATTTTGCAAGGCGTGTAACCATACCAACTATATCCACTTCCCCAAAACCCGGCCATTTGTTAATTTTGTCCTTCAAATCAGCAATCTCCTTAAACGAATTCTCCCACATACTAGTAGAAATAGGAATCACATTGGACCGTTGAGGTTGCCTAGGTACCACGATTTTAATGGGCTTCGTGGTGGAAGATCGGTAGCCTATACAAAGCTCTATAAGCCTCAAAATAACGTTCACTCTCGACCCACCAACATTGACTTTTCTCCGGCTCTGTCATTTCAAGTCGTCGAATCTCTGGTTGGAACTATATGAAAAAAATACAATTAAATGAAAAATACTTGGATACAACGTAAAATAAATTTAGAGTGCATGGTGATATATATACAACGTACCATAAAAATTAGAGTATATGGAAAAATAAGCAAGAATTATTATAATACATGGTAATAACATTATAACTTACATCATGGTCGAAGTGTCCAAAAAGCTGATCATATGACTCTCGACCAAACCTCCTTTTTACATGCCACGCTAGTCCTCTAGGAATCGTATTATCATTCGCCTTCGTAAACCATATATTGCTTCCAGGCAAAACCTCCAAAATCCATGTCTACAATACAATTATACGTTATAAAAAAAATACTCGTATATATATATATGAACATGAAATAATATATAAAACGTGAAAATAAACACATACCCGAAATCCCCAAATAAAACCATGTAGATTGTACTGAGGCCCTCTATCATCCGACACTGCTTTTTCCTTTCCTTTAAGTGTTGTCACTGCCTTTTTTTTCAATTTCTCGAGCATACCCAACTTACCGCACCCTCAACAGAACCATCAGCAACATTCACACGATGAAAATTAATCCATGCAGCATTCCTAATACTATTATACAACACACTCCAAGTATAGGACCCCCATGGAAATTGATTAAATACATCCAAGTCCTCAACTAACGCTAACAGATGCACTTGTGCCTTATACTGAGGTTCCCTTCCCAACAATACAAATTCAACAAACATAACCAAACACAAGCGTCAGGCATCCTCATCGGTCATATCATCCACGCATCACCATCAAATACTTCTTTCAAATTACGAACCATTACATTATCGTGACCAAAAACACGATCTCTAAAAGGGACAACAGGTGTGACTTCGAATGGCTTATATCATAGTGACCAAACTTCATTCCCCAACACATATGCAAAATTCTCTACGACCAAAATTGAATATATATTTGTAAACATTAAATTGTAAGTCTTCATACTCGGTGTGGGACTCGTTTACTTTTTGCTGATTTAGAAGCATAGAATGTATCAAAAAAGGTTCATGATCTTTAAAGGGGACATCCAACCAAACACCAAAACAACATTCCCTAAACAAACTCGGGCGAGGCTGATTTCATTCCAACAACTCTTTCATATCCTTAATCAATCTCATTCTAGAGCGTATAGTGGGTTTAGCATTGTAAAACTACAAAAAACATATAAACATAAATTTAGACATAATAAGCGACAATGAAAAAATAGTTACGCATACACCGCCCTTTCAATTTCAAGTGTACTAAAATAAACAAGATTCGTTGGTATAATATAGTTAAAAAAAAATCGATCTAAATACTAAAATTGTGACACACTCTATCTTTTATGTTTTGACTTAACTTCTAAATACTAGGGCACATACATCGATCTAAAATTGAGAATAAATGCAACACTTGTTTATTTCATTGTTACGTAAATGAAGAATCATTTATCACTTGTTTTATCCAAAAATTCAAAATAAAATACCTCAATGTGTTGTAAGTCTATTGCAAATAAACGTTACGAATTAGTCTTTAGGTTCTTACAGAATAAACGTTACGAATTATGTGAAGCAATATAATTATATAATTTTGTCATTAAAAAAAAACACTTAATTGCAAAAATCATAAAACTATTAAGAATTAACAAAGCAAAATCACTACTTAGTTAAATGTTCATCTTGAGCCATATTTTAAGTTTAAAGTGAAACAAATTAACCGGGGACCAAAATACATTCAATAACCGGGGACCAACCGCAAATCAATAACCGGGGACCAAACGCAACCCCACGCACCAAAACTAGCGCGCAAACTTCGTTTACAGATTAAGTACACTTCATACACTTAAAGCCCACTTTTTATTTCTGATTATTTTACTTCGTTTTCATTTTGTGGATAGTGATGTTTTTTTTTTATCAAAGTGACAAGAACAAGAACATTGCAAGTAAAAAAATGAAGAATCTATAACAAGTAAAAGAGTGGCGTTGATCATATCAGTCAAATAATTGAGCACCATATTTGGTTGTTGGGGTAATTATGTAGCATTAAACATTTGGTGCCCAAAACTTGTACCTTGCGCACCACTTTTCTTTCCATCAGCACCATTGTATAGCATACTTTATTATTTGGTGCCCAACATGCAATTCTTGCGCACCAACTTGGACATATTGGAGAAAGAGAAAATATTGAGTGTGTTTTAGTAAAGTGATAGTGTATATGGGATGTATTGGTAATTGATTTTATAAAGAAATCTGTTAATACAAATAAGCCGTAAAAACGTTTATTTATATTTTACGATCTTCTAATGTTTTGTCGATAACAAACGTAAAATCATTTTAACGAAACAAATAAAATAAATAAATGGTTTGAACTAATAGTTTCTAACATATTCACATTTTCACATAAAACACTAAAACAAGTATAAGTGATTTTATGATTTAATATTACATATGTACAACAACTAGTGTTTACATATTTGGGTAAAATATACACATAACTAGTATGTAGTATATTGGGTAATATAAATGGGTAGAAACTTAAGTATCATAACCCATTGGGCAAATACATTGAATGTAGTTGGGTACAACCCAAAGCCCATGACCTATGGAGCTTGACCCATAACCCATTGCATGACATCATGCTTATATCATATATGGATAATATCCATAACCCATGGTTTTGACCCATACCCATGTGACTAGGTGCATTGCACTCAAGAGATAAATTGTATCTAGCTAAAGCCCCAATGATCCCGACCCATGACCCTAACCAAAATACCCATGGGTAAGGGGGCGTCCGGATCCCTAGCTTTCGCTAGACGGATCCCTTGTGGAAGGATCCGTGGGATCCGGGGAACGATGAAATTTTTCCTCTATAAATAGTGAGCCATTTCTTCATTGTTTCTTACCCCTTTCTAACATACTTTCCCCTTGAGTTAAAAACTCTCTAACCTCAGATCAAGAGATCTATGTTTGTAGTTTTGTGTTTGTGTAATTCTCTAGGTTCCTCTTAAAGGCAAGATCACCACTTCTTGAAGTCGAGCAAGCTCAAGTCCATGAGTTGCCATGCCTCGTCATCATCAAGACAACTGAGGTTCTCTTGTTGATAGTTCTTTCTTCCTCCATAGAGATGTTGTGTTGAAGGCATTAGTGAAGGATGTCGAAAGAGTAAAGACGAAAGCATTAGTGAAAGATGCTTAACGTCCGTGTCAAAAGCTAAAGGTGTCAAGACGAAGGCATTAGTGAAAGATGCCAAGCGTTGTGTCAAAGGCATGGGTGAAGAATGCCTAGGAATCAAATCAAGCGGCATTAGTGAAGAATGCTAAGGTGGTGATATCCTTGATGGTGTTGTAATAAGGAGTGGATCTCCTTAAGATTAGGTGTTGTGTTGTGATGGGTAGTTATTCCTCCATAGTAATGGAACTAGGTGCTTAGCCTAGTACCTAATAAAGGGTAGGCGATGTTGTGATAGGATTGATTCTCCTTGGAGTGAAAGAACTCGATGGTTAGCCTAGCACCGTATAAAGGGTAGGCGATGTTGTGATAGGATTGGTTTTCCTTGGGTGAAAGAACTTCGGTGGTTAGCTATACCATTATAAAGGGGTAGCGGCGTTGTGATAGGTGTGGTTCACCTTGGAGTGAAAGAAACCGGTGGTTAGCCTAGTACCGGAAAAAGAGTAGGCAGCGTTGTGAAGGCTTCTCCGCCATAAGGAGTTAGTGTAGTGATTACCAACTCTCGAGTAGGTGACTCGGGGGTGGAGTAGAAGGGAAGGTGTCCTTGGCCCGAACCACTATAAATACTCGTGTTAGGTGGTTATGTGCTTCTTACTCTTTATCTTTCATCACACGTTTATATATCTATCTATCAACGTCCAACATACACATCTAAATAGATTGACATAAGTTAATCTAAATATTTTAAAAGGGAGTTTTAAATTGGTAAAACTATTCAACCCTCCCTTCTAGTTTTCCACAATTGGTATCAGAGCTTCGTTACCAAGTTTCTTAGAGTATGTTGTACTTTAAAAACTTGATACGATCCGTGTATGTTTGAAAACTACAAAGAAGGGAATTTCTTAAAACAAAAAGTCATGTTTTTAGAAATCACCACTTTTTAAATGTTGGATAGTGATAGATCATTCTAACATCTTGTTTTGAGAAATCTATGTAGCAAAGGATTTGGGCATCTTAGAAGATCATGAAGTATTTCGCGTCTATGGTTTCTAAAACCATATAAAGGGAATATAGCAAAGGTATGTTCTCTTAGTTACAATTATTGGTCAAAGACGTGCTAAATTGCTTGAGGATGAAATGGTGATATATGCTTCTAATAAGCATAATATGAAAAGTGTTTTAGTTATTTTTTCTTTGAAGTTTTGTGTTTGATATATGTTCATTCAAGCTTGAATAAAGATTAGAATGGGTAATATAACCTCACTAAAAAGTCTACAAAGGTTAAACCTTTTCGTCGGATCATAATATGTATTTTTTTGAATTTGTGTCAGATCGCGGATCCCTCGATATACACTGGACGGATCTCTCAAGCAAGGGATCCGTGGGATCCGTGGTACAACGATTTTTGCGAATTTCAAAATTTCATAACTAATTAACCGTAAGTCGTTAGAAGTCGTGCCACCTATCGTTTTAAAGGTATTTGAGTCTACTTTCATTTAAAAATGATTTCATAAACTGATTCAAAACAAAAATTTACAGAATCATTGATTTATAATAGAAAGTCATTTTTGGTCATAACTTTTGATCTAAGTGGAGACGGATGTTTTTGTCTTTGAATGACAATGTGTCCTCTTTTTAAATTAAGGTTTTGATCATATTTATAAAAGAAACTAATCAAGCTTGGTATACATGTTTATATTTAACACAAAGCGATGAAAAGGACTTTCGTATGCTATGCTAAATGATAAATTATCTTCCTTGTATTACTTGATTATTTGCTTATCTCAAAAAGCTTTTGTGCTTGTTTGATTGAATAACATATGTGGTTTCCTTACCTTGCTATTCATTCTCTTGCTTATCGATTTAGTAATATTCTACTAATCAATGTGCTATTTGAAGGAGTGTTTGGTATAACATCTAGTTGTGTCAAAAATGTTAGTTTAAATACTTAGATAAGTCATTTAAGTTGAAAAATGTTTAAAACATGTAATACACTAAATGGTTTTTGATTGAGTCGTCATGTGTGCAACATAAATGATTTATGTGCTTATATGATCTCTTGATTTCATATTTTCTTATATTGTGACAACTCACAATTTCAGGTCATTTTCAAAATTTACTATTCATCTCGGGAATTTACTATTTCATCGTTTACCGTAAACTAGGTTTACGTGTATCAAATAGCGTAACCTTAATGGTTTAGCTGCTAATTCATGAACATATCATCAAGGACATTTCATATAGACTAGGTTTAGTCTACATATCAATAGCATCATTATCATCATATTAGTTCATGCATGGTTTTGCATATTACATTAAGCGTATATTTTTATTAAATAAACGCTATCGCGTAATTAATTATTTTGAACAATTGATCCGATACTTCCAAAATTATCCCGATATATTTTTATACTTATATTAAGATTATAAAAATAATATTATGAGTTTACCCAGTGTTTTAAATTTTTTTTTTATATAAATTGTTATATTTATATAATTCTGACGGTTTTGTAAAAACTACACGATAATTATTATTTCACTCAAATTTTGCAAGAAATGTATTTTTATAATTTTATGACTTCAATATATTTTATTTTGACCCGTTAAAATTTATTTTTAGTTAACGCTACCCTACAAGCTCAAATATTTACACAAGTTATTACTTATGCTTAAACAACTACACATTTTACTCTACTTAAATACTAAATAAAAAAATGTATTTACTAAAACTAACACACCCTTGTTGACAACAAGGGTGAGTCACCTAAATTGGTACAAATATCTTTCACTTATATTAATATTATACATACATAATTTACAAGACTTAACACATACAAACTTAATAACACAAAGTGAAAGATCAAAAGTTCTCTCTTCTCTCCATCATACAACCGGCCACAAGGTATATCAAGAGGAGATCATCCAAAAAATTTTAAGACAAGTTATTTACACTCTAGTTACACTCTTAGTTTAGGTTTTGAAATAAAAACCTAGGGTGTTTTAGGATTAAACCTTTGTTCATTAACCTCATCAAGTTAACTAGTAAGCATCTCATATTCATTTTCATCTTTCATATTCATTTTATGTTAATTTCATCATATTTAATAAAAACATGCAAGTCATATGGATGTTTATACCACTTTTTAATGTTTTTAAGTGTTATATATATATATATATATATATATATATATATATATATATATATATATATATATATATATATATATATATATATATATATATATATATGTCATCCTATAATTACTCTTGTAATATGTCACTTTTGATGATGTCTAGGAACCCATGACACCCTAAGAAGGTGTATGGTAGGATTAGAATAGCTTCGGGTTTTTTGAATTGGTTAGAAATAGGTTTTTTTGAGAAAAACTCATTTCGACAAGTTTACTTAAGGTCTGTCCATATTTTGAAATCTGGAAATTTCGACAGATGGGTAAAATTTTTTGGCCTAGATATTTAGAAAATCCACTTTAAGGCGAAAGCGTGGCTACTTGAACGGGTTAAGCGGGCTATAACGAAGAAGTTATGAATTTTTCAAGTTAGACGACGAAACTATAAATTCTGAAAAATTCAGCATGTTACGTCTACTTTTCAGTCAAAAATGAGGCTTAGGCGTTATGAATTGTGTCGACTTATCAAAAATATATTAGTATACTTTGATACGAAACTAAGGACATATAAAACGTAGAAGTTTGTAGCGATTAAATTACACACTTTTACACAAAGTTGCCGTAACTTTATTATATAAGAAAAACTAATATATTTCTATTAGACAAACCTTACGACGGCAAAGGACCATGTTGAAGGTCGTTTTTAACATTGATGTAGAACTTTTCATAAAGTGATGTCTTCTAGTAAAGTAAGTTAAGCCAAGCATATTTTCCAAAATGTCCGACCATTTGTCAAGCGGAGTTGTAATGAATAAAATACGGTTACTTAAACTTTGCCGAAAACCACCCTTAAACAATATTTTGGACACAAGTACCATACTTAACCTATATTTTCTTTATGATCGAGACCTCTAGGACAAAAACTTAAATGATAAAACTTTGAGATAATGATATAAGCTTTCCAAAACCGTTGAGTTTGTTTCCTAACACTCGACGTGCACCATTTTACGACTAGCTTTTCAAGGCTACTTAGTCACTTTCATGAAATTTTCAATGACATTATTTTATGACGAAAAGTTATAGTTTCATAATAAATCACTAAATGATTATCGTAGGATATCATTTCAACGTAAATACGTGTAAAATTATTTAAGAATGGTCAAGACGTTATAAGATTATTTTTCGACGATAAGTATTATTTTCAAAATTTCACAAGTGGTATAGATATCATACGAATTGCATGCATAACGTTACATCATAACTTATCATAGAACATATCATTCATAATAGGTCGTAGTTAGAATTGCGCCTCATTTGGTGTACTCAATTTTGTCATCGCATCATTGTACCAAGTGAGTTCCATAGCCCCATTTTCGATTGTTTTAATACTTTTATTAAACTCTTTGGGGGAGATACATGCTCAACAACTTTTATGACAATCATGATTATTTGCAAATATGTTTTATGCGCTGAATGTTTAGTCATACGAAGTAACAGTTTTGACATGCTTAGAATTGTCATATCATAAATCATTGGACTGATGGTCTTGGTATAATCATTGAACTGATGGTCTTGGTATAATCATTGAACTGATGGTCTTGGTATAATCATTGAATTGATGGTCTTGGTACAATCATGAACTAATGGTCTTGGAACTATTTGAAACAACACTCATACGTGTTATATCAATTGAATATTAATACATTAAGTTATCTACTATTATGTGAATTCATTTGTCATCATGCGCTTGAACATAAACTATACATATTTTGGCAATGGGTTGTAAACACACAGGTTGCAAGTTTTGTATGGGCGGAACTTGGGCGAGTGGATTTACAATGCCTTTGTGCATAACGATTTTGAAAGGCTTTACATTTCCGCAAAACTCTATGAACTCGCTCAACCTTTGTGTTGACACTTTTAGCATGTTTTATCTCAGGTATCTAAGGCATTCATGGCATGCATGTGGACATATCATAGAGTCGCGGTGACGCGTCTCACTTGGGTTTTATGAACTTTAAAAACATCGTTTGACTTGTAACAAACTTATTTCCGCACAAGTTGATTTTCATTTGGGACCTATACTTTGTAAACTCTGATTGTTTTAATAAATCAAACGATGTGTTTTCCAAACGACACTTTAGGTCGTTCGATGTAACTGTGATTGATGATATGACAGGTCAACCCTTAGGAATTCCATTCCGCTGCAAAACGGTAATTTGGGGTGTGACATATATCGTTTTCTAAGAACAACAAGAATGTACATCGGATCATAACCTACACTTGTGTTGATGATGTACTCTCGCGTTTTCCTTTTCATGATCGCTTTCCAAGCTTCATAGTAGGATTGACAACTTGATTATTTCATCCTAGATACTCAAGTAAATTATTTTGCAAGCAAAATATAATTTTCATATCCAAAGTCCAAACTCGAGCTTTCCAACAACATATGTTGAACTAGTTTATCCCACCATTTTTTTGTTCATCATATGGACAACTTTTAATTCTTTCTTTAACATGACACCTTACACCTAGTTGTTTCAAGTATAATATTAATAAAAACAAAGCAAAGTATCATCATTGTTGCTCTTCGATAAGACATTGTAGGAATATAAATTCTCCTAACTTGAGAATGAATACTGGAGAACTTATTGCACTAGAAATTCAATTTGATCTAACGGTTGAATTGCTTCCTTGATAGAAGTTGGGTATGTGGAATTGCTCCTAAAATGGTGTGTTTAGCGTAATTGAGCACCGCCAGTAATAGTCTCATATTCATTCTCTCACTTGAGAAATCTATACTCCTATGTTTTCCTAAAGTAGGTTTACAATTGAAATACTTTCTTGGTCTTAGATTACTAATCAAACAAGTTGCAAAATTGATTTTTCTTTTAGTTAATCACAACCACTTGCCTCCTCAAGCGATTATCTTGCTTTGATCGAGAAGAGCTACATGACTTCATGGACGAAGTTCATTGTATGCTAATCACCATCCGTAATGACTATACATAGTTCATTGCTTCTGTTGACCAAAACAACAACTCCACCTTCTGGATGAAGTCTAGGATTGTCTTGAACTAGCACCTCACTACTCCATTGTCTTGAAAACTATCATGTATTTTTTTTACACATACCTTGCTGCGCATTGTTAATACA
This sequence comes from Chrysanthemum makinoi, assembly GCA_910596185.1. Classification (NCBI taxonomy): domain Eukaryota; kingdom Viridiplantae; phylum Streptophyta; class Magnoliopsida; order Asterales; family Asteraceae; genus Chrysanthemum; species Chrysanthemum makinoi. Next base: position 257,773,408 of record OU343225.1, read on the forward strand.
AACGATTTACTAATCTAAATCGTAAATATGTTTTGAGCCTCTTGAATATTGTTTGTTAAGTTTGATACACCTCTGTGTTATTTATGAGCTAGATCTCATATTAATTGCTTATGTATTATTCTCACATGCTCTCATTGCTATGTTTTACATGTATACATATATGCTTGCTGTAAGAAATCATTAGTTTCAAAATTAGATAGATAGAGCAAACTTGTGCAACCCTTGCACACCTTTTGTAAAGGTGTTGTTTTCTTGAGGAGGCGGATCCCTAAGTTTGTGCTAGACGGATCCCTACTCTTAAGGAACCGTGGGATGCAGTAACAGAAATGCCGTTGCAATCATTATATCTCAAAACATATCTTTAGATCACTTCACACTAAGCAAAACATAGTGTCTTAGGACAAATTGAGTCCTTATCAAGGTGAGTAAAAGTTTCATACTCACTCATAACTTACTTAGATCACACTCAAGGTGCTTATAGATCTATCGTTTCATCAAAACTCATTACTCTTCCGCTCTTATACTCACACATGATTCCTCACATGCTAATACATCTAGCTTTAGAAACCTTTCAATTTTAGCAAATTGAGTGTAGTCATCCTTACCTCAAAATAGGTCGAAATGGGTCAAATTCTAGCTTTTCCATCTTAAGCTTTTAGGATATCCTCCAAAACACTATCTTAAGCTACTATCTGGTCTCTAGGATCATTTAGCTGGACACTCTCATCTTTAGTCTCATCCTTGCTCATTCATTGGTACTCATGAAAGTTCCAAATCCTTCTATAAAAGGCAATCATTAGCTACATCACTCATTACCTTCAAGTACTTAAGCACCCCTTCATTTAAGACACTTGGGAGGACTGAAACACTCAAGATGATATAGATCTTAGATCTTAGAAACATCATTTCTACTCTTCCATAGGCTGAGGCGGATCCCTAGGATTAGCCTAGACGGATCCCCCAGGAGGAATCGTGGGATCCGGATGACAGTTTATGTCAAACCTTGCTAAAACAATCATTTCAACTCATCTTTCTAACTCAAACACTCCGTCTCATCTTAAATGAGTTCCTAGATCAGTACAAACTCTGAAGTTGACTCTTGTGCATGTTAATCATCATATTCCAATGAATCTTAGTGGCTTAAGGCTTAAATGAACTTGCCAAATCTCTTGCTTTATAAACCACATTGTTAGGACTTCCATAGTCATCACCTTCATCCTAACTTTCAGCACTTTAGAAACCCTTACAAATCATCTCATCATGAGGAAAACTCCAAGTAGTAACTTATCCACCAAAGAACCACCCAAGAAAAGGGCTCGTGTTATACACGAAATTTCTTCAACCGAATCATCTCCGGTCAAGCCAACAAATGCTAGGATCTCTTCTCAACCAATCAAACCAATTCCTAAAAGGATAGTATCCACAAAACTACCTATGCCAACACCACCATACCTCCTAGGCCAAACAATATCATCTCCACTAAACCATCACCATTGGTTTCTAGAGCTATCTCTTTTACATCTCCACTATCATCACCACACCTCTACAATTTAGAAGATTTGCCTCCTAGGCAGTCTCATCCGCCTCCGCCGACAACATTCTCCTCATTAGGAGGAATAATGACACAAAATCAAGGTGTTGAGTCAACACTAGCTCCGGCTTCCTTTTCGCCGTTTCCATCATATAATCCCATTTGGATTATGAAATCATCAACCACCTGACCATATGGAAGTTGACACTTCTTTATCACCACCATCATTCTTGGTCGAGCCATTCTCAAATGCGCCTCCACCAATCCCTCCGTCGTTTGAAGCTCCACAAGCCGCTTCACTTGATCCTTCGCATCAAGCCATTTCATTTCTTCCACCACCACTACCTAGCCATGACAAAGATTGCTATCATTGTCAACATGTTGAAAGTTTGATACATGAAGTACAGAAGACCAACGTTTCATGTTCTATCATCTCCTCGAACGTTTTGACAAGATTAAACCTAAACAAAACTTGAGTTAGAAGATTTTAGTGGTGTCCTAGCATCAAGCGATAGTTGGTCTAGAAGTTCCTAGTCATGTATTCTTTATTTTCTTAGTTTTTATTAAATGAAATTACATGCTACTTGCTATATTTCTGAGTATATGATTACGTTGTATTCATCTCACTTTTGATGATAACATTGCTTGTTATATCACCATAGCTGAAATTGATCATCACTATCGGATCCCTCAAAATTGCCTAGACAGATCCCTACTAGGAAGAACCGTGGGATCCGTTAGACGAAAACTATTTTTTCTACTAACTTGGACCACATTTGCAGGAAATTGTGAATTATACTTGCTTTCTAACATTTGTTTTGTAGTTATTCAATCTACACTTGAAAACTTTGACACCCTAAAGCTGGGGGGAGATTTGTGTCAAAGCAATACATTGCAAATTACTTGCAATATTAGGATTACATTTCTTGAAATCCCTTTGCAAAATTGCAATTATCAAGGGGGAGCACATTCGTCACTTAGACGAAATCTTTTGCAAACTTAGTTGCAAATGAACTAGCTTAGTATTATCTTTCTTGGCGCCACCATAGGGATGGACTCGTCAAGGGGGTTAAAACGAGATCCTTTCCCGTTACTTGCTCTCTATTTTTTCTTTCTTTCCTAATTTTCACATGTTTTTCTTAAAGCGATTGTGTTAGTTCCCTTGAAGCTCTTTTTGTTTTGACAAAAGGGGGAGAAGAAAGTAAAACTACAAATTCAAACCTTTAGAATTAGCTTTTCCTTAAAATAATTTTATGTTTTGTCATCAACAAAAAGGGGATATTGTTAATACAAATAAGCCGTAAAACATTTATTTATATTTCTGAACTTCTAATGTTTTTCGATAACACATAAAAAATCATTTTAACGAAACAAATAAAATACGTATATGGTTTAAACTAATAGTTTCTAACATATTCACATTTTCACATAAAACACTAAAACAAGTATATGTGATTTTATGATTTAATATTACATATGTACAACTAGTGTTTACATATTTGGGTAAAATATACACGTAACTAGTATGTAGTATATTGGGTAATATAAATGGGTAGAAACTTAAGTATCATAACCCATTGGGCAAATACATTGAATGTAGTTGGGTACAACCCAAAGCCCATGACCCATGGAGCTTGACCCATAACCCATTGCATGACATCATGCTTATATCATATATGGATAATATCCATAACCCGTGGTTTTGACCCATACCCGTGTGACTAGGTGCATTGCACTCAAGAGATACATTGTATCTAGCTAAAGACCCATGGATCAACCCATGGCCCGTGACCCATAACCAAAATACCCATGGGTAAAGGGGAGCGTCCCACGGATCCCTAGCTTTACGTTAGACGGATCCCTTGTGGAAGGGATCCGTGGGATCCGGGGAATAGTAGAATTTTTTTCTCTATAAATAGTGAGCCATTTATTCATTGTTGCTAACCCTTTTCTTACATACTTTCCCCTTGAGTTAAAAACTCTCTAACCCCAGATCCAAGAGATCTATGTTTGTAGTTTTGTTTTTATGTGATTCTCTAGGTTCCTCTTAAAGGAGAGATCACCACTTCTTGAAGTCGAGCAAGCTCAAGTCCATGAGTTGCCATGCTTCATCATCATCAACAACTGCGGTTCTCTTGTTGATAGTTCTTTCTTCCTCCATAGAGATGTTGTGTTGAAGGCATTAGTGAAGGATGCGAAAGAGTAAATCGAAAGCATTTGTGAAAGATGCTTAACGTCCGTGTCAAAAATTTAAAGGTGTCAAGACGAAGGCATTAGTGAAAGATGCCAAGCGTTGTGTCAAAGGCATGGGTGAAGAATGCCTAGGAATCAAATCAAGTGGCATTAGTGAAGAATGCCAAGGTCGTATATTCGATGAGGTGCATCGTTATACATATAAGTATTTATTTCCAAGGATGGTGATATCCTTGATGGTGTTGTAATAAAGAGTGGATCTCCTTAAGATTAGGTGTTGTGTTGTGATGGGTAGTAGTTCCTCCATAGTAATGGAACTATGTGCTTAGCCTAGTACCTAATAAAGGGTAGGCGACGTTGTGATAGGATTGGTTCTCCTTGGAGTGAAAGAACTCGGTGGTTAGCCTAGCACCGTATAAAGGGTAGGCGACGTTGTGATAGGTGTGGTTCACCTTGGAGTGAAAGAACCCGGTGGTTAGCCTTGTTGGAATCACTCTTAAACCTTAATCAAGTGTTAGTGATTCACATGTAATAGTTAGCTTAATTATGGCCTTTATGTTTGTTATTAGCCTTAGGCTTATGTAGAAGGCCCATAAGCCTAGGCCTAGCCCAATAAGGAAAAGGATGGGAACTAGGAGTGTTGCCCTAGCTTCCCTCCTATAAATACTCTTGTATAACCCTCACTTGAGGGTTGGTTGTTCAATTCATTTCTTTCACTCACCTCTACGCATAACCGTTTACACATATACGTGTGTGTGTGTTTGGATAGTTGTTCAATCGCCTTATCTCTTTCTATTAAGCTTGTGTTGTAAATCTAGTGACCTAATAGTGGTATCAATCGCCTAATAGTTGGGTGAATCATTATTGCTTTTGAAGTGGGTTTTGGTCCTACGCGTAAGGCTAACGAATGATGCTTTGGTTGGCTTAAAAACACGTTTTTTACACTTTTTAATCCAAGATTCTTGAACTTTCAATGTTTTAAGGTGTTAAAATAAGCATTTTTGGCAAAAGTTTCAAACTTTACGCGTGGATTTACGTTTTTAGCTAGTTTTTGTACGAGGGTGTCTTACTGCACGGTTTTGAAGCGTTTTGGTTCATCAAGCTTCATACTTTTATGTTATTTTGGTGATATTGAAGCTATCTCATCACAAAAATCTGGTTTAGAAACAACTTTGGGTAAAATTAATTTTACGAGTAAAGCTACGCGTATGAAAACCCTAGTTTCACCGTAACTTTATCCTTGGTTTGATCTTCAGTTCCGTGGTTTACTCCGTGGTTTCTTGCTTGGATAAGCCTGAAAACACGTCGACTTTGAATATCTTTTGCACTGTGATAGTGTAAAAGATCATTTGGAATAAAACCTAAACTTGCATAAGCATAAAGCTTATGCGTAGAAAATCCTACGCATAAGATTCATCCTACGCCTAAGCCTAGTCTTACGCATAAGATAATCCTACGCCTAAGTTTTCTACGCATAACTTACTGTTTACGCATAACTTACTGTTTACGCATAACTTTAGTCTTTTTCCACTTGCAGCGTAAGCTAAAACTACGCGTAACTCTCATTGTTACGCATAACTTTGGTGTTTTTACGCATAAGTCCTACTTGGTTTATTGTGATTTCTACGCCTAAGGACACTTCATCAACAAAGGTTCATTCGACTACAAAGATCCATTTTTACCAACACAAGCTTTCAACATGTCACAACCACCATACTCTAACTATTTCCCTTACACTTATTCTCACCGTCAACAACAACTAAGTCCACAACAACAACAATAGAATCAACAACAAGCAATTTATCAACAACAATTTAATCAACAACATACTCCACAACTTGCTGCAATTCCACAACCTCAAATGGTTCAACCACCACCAAGTCTTCAAGTTCAACCCTACAAAAATGACTTCAATCAACATCCATCAAGGAACACTATGAAGGAACCCACTGGGTTTGCAAAGATGTGTGAAGCTTTAAGCGACCAACAATCAATTCATGAGGCTGGATCACTTGATAGACCTACAATGCTCACTCCAGGAAACTACGATCAATGGGTGATTAGGTTCTTTAGGTTTTTTGATCTGAAAAAGCCACATGGAAAGTTTTTAAAGAAGGCTATCTTGGAAGGTCCATTTCAGATGCCTAATGTCATTACTTTCGGAGATCAAATGCTAATCCTCCAAGAGATGAACAAACGAACATTGCTCTGTTGCGGACTTGAATCCAGAAGAACTTCTACACTATGAAGTGATGAGCTTGCAATGCAATATATCCTTCGGGATTACCAAACCCAATTCTTCGAAGTGTTGATGCTCAAAAGACTACAAAGAAAATGTGGGAACATATTCATCTACTTATGGAAGGATCTGCACTCAATCAGGAAGATATGGAATCTAAAATTTACTTGGCTTATGAACACTTCATGATTGAACCCGGAGAGACACTAGAGTCTTATCATCATCGATTCTCAGACATCATCAATGATTTGGATAAACACAACATCATCATGCCAAAAATTGCAGTTAATACTAAGTTCCTGAGTAGTCTTGGTCCTGAATGGGAGAAGTATGTCATTTTCACCGTCAAGCGAAGAATATGCATCATTCTACGTACGGATTGTTGTATGATTACTTGAAGCCTCATGAAAAGGAAGTTGATAGGGAAAGGATTCTCCGTGCTCAAATTGCTTCACCTTCACAACCGGAAAATCAACAACTTGCCTTGTATGCTCAAACAGTTATTCTCACCGACAACTCAACCAAGCTGCTAAAATCACACCACATGATCCTTCACAGCCTCAATCTCAACAAACTCAATTGGTTCCATACAACAACAAGCTTAGGAATTGGAAATTCCATGTTAAAGTGTCGGTCACCCCAATTATGGTCTAGCACATATTTAGCTCGTAGACGTGTCGTTATTTACGTTATGTAGTAGTTAATTAGTTAGTTTGTAGCGTAGTTTAGTTTAGAGCAACACCGTGGAGGAAGGACGGGTCTTTACCCACTGTATGCCTGATCCACAGCCGATAGGAGGTCGTGTATGATCGTAACTATAAATACCCCTTCCATCCATGGAAGGGGTGGTGCTTTTCCATCTAACATTCCATACTTTTGTATACCAAGTCTCTAGCAAAGAAAACCCAACTCTCTACTTTCTCTCTCTAAAATGTTTAACATGTATTTTGATCATCCAAGACCACCCGAATCATCAAACACAATAATATTCGATCCTACATTGGTATCAGAGAGCGAGGTTTTTGTGTTTTTGATGATTTGTTGTGATTTTAATTCATGTTTTTATTGTTTGTTTAACCTTATTAGTGGTGGGAAAAAATTAAAGTTTTTTCTATTATGTTCTGAAAAACAGTTAATAATATGGGTTATTATCCATTTGGTCTATGAAGTCTTTTCTTCTTTGTATTGGTTGTCTCATTCAATTCATGTGGTCATTTTTATTCATTTGTGGTTTTGATAACTTTTAGTGTTTCTGTGAACTTTTTGATACAATACTATGTAAAAGTGGTCATCTTGTTTTGGTCTAAATGGGTAAAAATGATGCATGTTTTCTAGGTTCTTGCAACTTGGTCGAAATAATCTTGTCTAAGCGGTCCTTTTTTCTTCATAGCGACTTGTGGTTAACCTTGGTAGCGAGTTGGGTTTGCATTTTTGAATGCAACTTGATATGTTGTCGGGTTCATCCTCGTCTAGCGAGTTGAGGTGGTATTACTTTAGTGACTTAATTATTTGACTATTGAGTCAAATAAATATGCTAGCGACTTGGTGTTTAGCAGTTATGCTAGCGACTTGGTGACTATACTAGCGACTTGAAACCTTTGACCTAGCGACTTGTTACTTAACAAGTCGTAGCATTCTTTGGAAAAGGCGTAGCGTACTTTGAAAAGAATGGGTAGCGACTTGACAGATTGACTTAGCACTTGACAGAAAACATGATGAAAAGAGATACTACGACCACGACCACAACATTACTTCATACCAGACACCAACACTCGGACCTCGGTTGTATAACACCCATCATCAGTCCAACATCATTTAAAGCGAGATAATGACCATATCAAAACATCAACTTAGTATTATTTCAGTACTAAGACTCGAAACCTATCCAACTCTCATTCATATCAATGACTCGAAACAACAAAATGATAATAGATCTCAGTTTTCTCAAGTGATTCTCAATGATTATTCAACCATAAATGATTGTTCACACTAAAGAAATCCATCATAGATCCAATCTAACTCACTTGTTAATATTGAAACATGACTTGAAACAAAATATGCCCTTTCTTCAGTTATTCAGATTCGTGGTAATAGTATCCTTATTTGTACTTTCTTACATTTCCTTGGACGTGAATTGAGAAATATTTATCTCGTTGCCTTCACTGTGCTTTATATGCGATATTGCCTCATGCCATCCTTTGTGGCGAGATATCATGAATGTCTTGATGAATTAGTAGTTTTGTTGTGTATTAAGTATGAAGGTGATTGTTTGATACATTTGAAAGAAACAATTGAAGGGTCTCGTTTTCTGTGGCGTTTTGATGATACTAACGTGGGGGCTGAATGAAGTGAGTTTAGGGTTGGTATTGTTCTGGTATGTGAAAGAGGCGGACTAAGTTGTGTGTGAAATTAGGGCAAAGTGTGTGATAGTGTGTTAAATACTCCCCGAAATTTAGGTTAACCAGTGGTTGAATCTGATTGTTTAATGGGCCGTGATTTGAGACCAAAGAGTTGTGTTTTCACATGGGCCACTAATGTTATTCTACTAGGATATGGTTGACATTATTTGTGTGAACCATGGATTTGGAATGAAAATGGTAGAGCGTGGAAGTTATTTGGGATTGGTCTGTCAAGCGATTAGATGAATGGGGATAGTTGGGCATCATTTCATGGTAATTATAAACGACTTATCATTTTTAAGTGTGATAATATCATTTGATGCGATTTAAGTATGGGCAATATCGTTATGGAAATTGTTATCAAACTTTTAGAGGAGAAGTTAAGTGGTTATTTACTTGGGTATTATGCTTGGCGGGCCAGACCTTGAATATAGGGTATGTAATTTTCACATGGGCTTGAACGGACTTATTGTCGTTTTGATAAGTGAGTTGGGCCATGGTAATGATGGATTGGTCAAGCATAATAGTTGTCTTAAGCCCATATATGATATAAACCCTGGATTTTGGAGTTAAGATTGTTGAGTTGTTATGGGTCGAATAATATATCACTTGGATTTGGATGACGGAATGATGAGCTTCTCAATATTGGATTGCTTCTATGAGATTTGTTAATATGATTTGATGATGTTAAGATTTGTTGAGATTTGGTATGATCTACGAGATTTGTGATGATATGGGGTGATGATAAGATTTGTTGTGTTTTATGGTTTGATACTTTGGTTTATGCATTTTCACTTAGTCACTATTCACGGCTTGAATTAATATTGGAACTAGGGTGACAACTGGGTTGTTTGGACGATATTTCTTATTTGGATTTGAAGTGAGGTTTTCCGGGCACGCTTACTTATTTTGTCTTCTTTCTTTCTACCCTTCGCGAAGATGACTTGTTTGGGTGTTTAAGTGATAAAGACTTGGCTATTTAGTTTCGTTTGCGATTCTTTCTCGCTTAACCCACAACGTAACTATCACTTCGGTGTCTCACGCAAATGAGGATACGTCAAGAGGTTTTGTACTTTGGGTACACCGTTTCTTGTTCACGAGGATTAGTACAAGTTTAAGTAGCAAATCTGAGGAATTTTACTTCATGATCAAGTTTAGCATATCGGGTTTACTTCACCAAGTGGTCACAGCAACAACCGACAGAATACGTGAATGATGTGTTTACCAAAGTGTTTATTGGATGGTTGATGGTATTGTTGATGTTGGTTAATGAACATTTGCATGTTCCTAAAACAGATATTCACTGAAACCAATGTTGTCATAACACTTTCAAGCTGACATTGGTTACGGTTTTGTCTTGATTTTGTAAAATCTCGCGAAAGAACCTATTTCTCGGTTTAAATCATAGACTTGTAAAATCCCGTGACAATGGAAACATCCTGTAATTGTAAAGTGCATATCCGGATCTATCTTACGGTTTATTCTTGGTTTTGTAAAATCCCGCGAAAGAAACTATTTTTCGGTTTAAACCATAGAGTTGTAAAATCCCGTATTTATGGAACCATCTTGGAAAAGAAAGTGTATTTCGGGATCTTTTACGATCTTTGGTACTCTGCTGTTTCGAAGAAGGGATAAAAGGTGTACTTCATGAATTGGATGTGTGTTTGGATATTCGTCATGGCAGTATGGTTATTACTTGGTTTTATGGGGTTATGTGCTTTAACCATGGTCATAGAAAACCATTATCAAAGTTCACTTTATGGTCAAAGGAGGCTAGATTTGATCTTTTAATCGAGAGATGTGACAGCGTTAATTCAGTATTACTTATTTGAGGTTGAAGTGAAATATCACGGGCAAGTGTACTTAGTATCTGAAGGTATCAGGGATGGTTGGATGAAGATTCTTCGAGATCCTTATTCGAGCTTATTTTCAAAAACGATGACTTGGAAATCTAGTTATTGTTGGGTGTCTTTTACCTTTTCTTTTACCACTTGGGGAATTGGGCTCATACCACCACAAAATAACTATCACTTTAAGGAGTTACGTTTTAGTGCTCGGTGTCACATTCAATTGTGGATTTTCAAGAGGTAATGTACGTCTTATACTTGATGGTTTGTTGGTTGAAGAGTATAGAGTACATAGAGATTACTTAGAGATGCTAATGGAAATCGGCACCGCTCTTTGTTACATATGTGCAAGTTTAAGTCACGAGTTCGGGTAGTTTACTTCAAGGTCAAATTCATCATATTGGGTTTCTCCATGTTGTCACTTCAAAGAGCCTACTGAATGATAATGGGGTTGATTACATGTTTTGCTAAGAGAGATGAAAAGAGAGAGATTTATGGCGTATGAACACAGTTCATACCTCGTACTTTGTAAAAAGAAAAGTGTATGCGTTTCATGCGCTTTATCTTATAAAGAAGAGAAATCTTCTTATGACGTATGAACACAACAGTTCATGCCTCGTTCTTAAGAAATAAATATTATGCGCTTAGGTCGCATTATCTTCGGAAGAAGCGAAATCTTCTTATTATGACCATTCTCATCAACATACTTCATACTTTTTCCATGCACTTCAGTCATCAAGTGAACCGGCCTACCACTGATTGTTTTCTCATTCCACTTGCTCGATTATAATGAAGATGGCGACATCATGTGCTTATTTTGTGGGAGAGAAGTGTGAATAGAACATTTGGATGATTTCACTTATTTAGTCAAGAATGGCATCTCCGTATGCAATTCTTGATGGGGAGAAAAAGTGTGAATTTTTTGCATTGTTGATTGATATTTGAGAATATAAATGGTCATACGGCTCTAAACTCATGTAAGAACCGAGCTTCTTCTTATCGGGTCATCTTCACATGGAGTTTTTCTCTTCTAAGAGCCGTTGGTTGACATCTTCACTTGGATTGATGAGTTTATCGACAAAGTGCTTCCGGTTAATGCTTCACGTATACATCAACATGATGATTCGAACAATCTCTCTATTTTTGTTTGATGTGATTGGTAGTTTGGTGTTACCATCTTGTGTGTGTTCGTTGAGGCGATTATTGCGATTTCCTTAATGAACATCTTTTCTGTTCTTTGATTGGGAGGGATTTTAGTTAAGGGTATTTTTTAGGATGTAAGTTAATTGGGATGCTCTTTTGGTGGGATGCTTTTTGGTGTGAGTTGAGATGTTAACTATCTATTCCCAACTGCACAATCTTGAAGAAAGTCGAGTCTACATGCGTTCTACATTTTTCGCTACATGTTAGAAGACTAAAGATGAGTTGCATTTACGATCTAAAGACTTCTTCTTAATGCGGGCATTTATCAAACATATTGTCGGTTTAGGGAGAGCACTAATTGGGAGAGAGTTATATGTGATTCAATCCCCATTAGACTTGCTCATATTCTTTACAGATGACTCCTCGAGATGTTGATATTGACTATTGTAATTTTCAGATTTCACTATTGAATAATGATTCGCTCTTTGGTATTCCTTTGCCAAATCTTCACGGATTATTGTTCATGAAAAATGATCCGCTCTTTGGTATTCCTTTGCCAAATCTTCACGGATTATTGTGCACTCTGTAAATCAACCACATGAACATCAAGGAAAATGACTACCTCATCCGCTTGAAGACATTATTGGTGAATCTTCGGATCAGTCTATATATGTATATCTTTAGGAAGATGGAATTGATGTTGAGGAATCATTTGTTCGGTTCATTAAGTGGGTCAATGTACATCCGGTTGTACATTTATTCACGTGTTGGACATTTTACACAAGTTGATTACTTCGGAGTTAATCTTTTATCACTTATTTGAGATTGAATTGACTTTCACAAAGACATGTTCTTATTTGATAACTTGCTCGGGCTTAAGAATTTGAGTTGAAGACTTGGTTTATCTAGTTACCAGAAGTCGAGGTGGATGGTTGAAGACCTGTTTAACTATCACTATTAGGAGTTACTTTGTTTTCGGTGTCACATATATGACGGTGGATAATGCAAAGAGGTGTTAATGTCACATACTTTGTTTGGGTAGTGAGTACTTAGAGATTTGCTTGAAGCATAAATTCTCTACATCGTTCTTCCATCATTAGGTGCAAGCTTAAGATACAAATGTGGGGAAGTTGACTTCAGTTTCAAGTATGGTATATCGGTTTTCTTCTTCAGTGGTCACTTCAAATTGTCTACATAAGGGTTGATAAAAGAAAATAGTCAGAGTGAGTCTTCGGCAAGTTGATTCTTACAAGAGTTCAAGTGTTCTTCTCATAATGATTTCAAGTATTTGGAAGCATATTCAATGTTGCTGATTCTGAAGTGTCAAAACTAGCAAGGGGAAAGGG